>JABXJD010000004.1:727500-1120000 GCA_013375575.1 Percina caprodes | reverse complement strand
TCATCCAAAACACTCACAGGTACCAACTGGCACGGGGGAGGCAGGGTGCTGCCAGCCCCCTCCATGGGTGGCAGATGGAATTAATCTCTGTCTCTAAATGTTTTTCTTGCAGATGCTCATTTGAAACAAACCAGGGAAAACAAACATCATGTTGCAAAAAACAAACTTGCATGAGAGCATAAACAACACTCTCTGTGGCAGATGATGAAAAATCATCAGGACTGTCTCTATGCATTATAACAGTTATAACATTTATATAATAAATGATTCCACAAGACTGCTCATCTCCAACTATGCTCCGTCCAGTGTGCTGCTAGAACTTATCTGCCTTTCCCTGCTATCTGCAGAAAAAACATAACAAATGAATAGTTCCAGTATACAGCCTATACGCCAATCAGCCTAATGACGTAGGTAGCCCATCAGGCCTTATGATAACAAGGTTAAAGCATCCGATTGGTTGGGCCCCAACATTCCTTTGGAAATGTTGCCAAAAGATAAATGAAGAAGAGACGGTCAGGAAGAGAGACAGGCACGGAGAGAGACAATGAAAGGGAGACGTCCTTTATTGTAAGTCTGTTTGTGGATGATATCAGCGTCTGCATGTGACTGTCACTTTCAAAGAGCATCACAGATGACAGGCTGTTGGCATTGTGACAATACCAGAATTACAAAGGAAAGAAAGAATACTAGAAAAAGCTGTCCATAGGCTGCCAGGAAGCTTGGTGCTTATTAGGGTTTAGGGATTTTTGGGGAGATATTTGTCTAAATGTGTGTGTATGAATACAATATGTGCATGTGTAGTGTGTTCAGCCATGCATGTGCATACGTATGGGAAATCATGTGTGCCGGCCTTGATGCAGGCATGTGAGCACACATACAAATGAGTAAAAATAATGCATGAACATATGTGCGGTTGTATTTGTCTGTGTGTGTATGTGCATGAAACATGACAAGAAGTCAGATAGTGTGTCCCTGATGCGCCCGGGGCTCCTGAAACCCAGAGGCAGCCAGGGCCAGCTGGCAGCTCCTTGCTCCCAGGCAGGCTGCACATTGCTCGGGCATTCTTTAGGCCCGAAGCCCCCGAGCCCTGGAGCTGACATCTGGAGGTTATCAGTCTGACAAACAGCAGAACAATACAATACGAGTGTGTGCTCATTTCCCCTTCTCTGTTCAGTGTGGCTCTAAAAACATTTGATTCAGGTCTTTTGATGTTATTTTTTTTACATCTTTAGTGCTGCAGTTCCTTTTGCTGGTTCGCTATGATAAAAAAAAGAGATCACAGTGCTAGTCTTCAGTAAGGGGAATGTTCTCTCATGAGATCCTCTCTCAAAAACTAAAGGAAAGAAAAAAACATTTAAATCTAATTTTATATTTAAAAAAATATTGAACTTCTCATAGCTGATATTTCCCTGTAGAGACTTGCAGCTTCCCAGTGTAGATTGTCAACATTATCAAGCTATAATCACAAAGTGAAAGCACACATCAAAAGCGCAACTATCCAACCCTGCCAGTGCTGGTTTTCAACGACCAGTGGACCCCAGGGTCCTATGCTTCACCCTGCTGCCAGCCGTATATGTAATCTACCTTGAACAGGTGAGGCTGGCTCTGGAGAGTGCGGTAAAAATGCAAATCAAATAAGCACTAAAACCCACTCCGGAAACCAGTCGACTCAAATCCAGTGGTGCATAACTGATGTGCTCTAAGCTGGTGGAGAAGGCAAACCAACATGCCATGAAATCAGTATGAGTTGGAGAGCACTCAACGAGGGGCCCTACCTGTTTGAGGCGCGATAGCCTGAGTACATAGACACAGCGGAAGGGCTCTCAGGCCAAACATGCTCTATCCTTCAAATGCTGTGATATTGTACACTGGAAAACACATGAGCTGGTTAATTATGAAGCACAGTCCAAGTATGCTAATTTTCGCTGCTAAAACAACACTGTGAGAAATTAAGCCAGTTGTTAAAAGCAAATCAATGCACGCTCACTGGTGCTATATAACAGAGCATAGCAAGATAAAAAGCCATAAAATATTCTAAGTTGAAGCCAATTATTCAGAGTATACATGAACCAATCATACAGTTTGTTACACTACAATACCTCTCTCCTCACATTATCTGTCTCTACATAAAAAGAGCCGGTATTTGAGCTGTCTGTCTATTAGTGAGAAGAAGAGGATCTCCTGAGCTGTTTATCTCTGTTGCCATGTTGATAATGCAGAAATCGGTTGTGGTTAGGTGATGTGATTATGATAACCTCTTCTCTAAAATATCTATTGACTTTCAGAACAAAGACATTGGCTCAGATATCACCTCTGTGTCTGTTTGCCGAACTGGAAAAGGAATAATTTAATTCCAAGAAATCATGTCATTGCATTAAACTGCACACACCACCCTCCTGTTACCCGTCTTACTGCATTTACTAGTTTATTATGCCATATATCAAAGGAGAACACATATGGGAGCGTTTAGTTTTCTAACTCACTGCTGCTTTCAGTAATAACAGCTGCCATGATATTTTGTACAGACATTCATGGTCTCCAGCAGTGTTGTAATACTGTTGTAAGACCACTTTTTGAAGGTTTGGTCTGGTCTCGGATAAAGAGGAATCTGGATTTGATGTAAAAACCGGACAAGACCACAGCTGCAGGGATATCACTACGTTGCCTTTGCATTGTCTAATTTTATGTGTTAACATCATTACTATGACTGGATGTAAAACTTCTTGCTTCAAATGCAATCAATAACTTGACTCATTCCCAATTTGAAATCAGTTACTGTTCATCTCCTCTTCACTTTTTAGTGAGCTATATTTCTCAGACAAAGTAAGACACCATGTCACTTGGGTCATAATGGTGTAATTATGTTTCTCTTTCACTTTTAGTGTTTTTTCTCTCAATCGTACAAACTGTCAAACTGAAGAAGCGAGACAGGGAAGGCAGCAGGGAACAGGAAGTCCAGATGGACTGAACAACATGACCTCGCCCACGGAGTCAGAGACTTGTCTGCAGGGCTGTTCGACTTTATAACAGGTCACAGATTCAAACCAGAATCCGCTGCTCTATAAGGACTGACCTTGTGCTTATTCCATGTCAAATGAAGGAAAAGCTGCCTTTCAATAAATGTTACATTCTGGAGGGTTCAAAATGCAATAAATAAATTAGTCAGACAGCTAAACTGTGATCACTTAGAAATGTCATCCTTCCCTCTCAAGTCATAAATAGTAGATGTGATTGAGGACAAAATGTTTAAAAGGGTGATTTATTTAGCCTTGTGGAGGTTGTCACTCAATGTTTCACTCAAATGTCATTTAGTGTGAATGCAGGTCCATCAGAAATGGCAGTACTGGAGTGTACAGTATGTAACAAGCAAAAAATAAAATTAAATCAACCACAAACCAGAGTGTATTTCTGGTTCCTCAAGTCTCCTTCACCCATGCTCCTGTTTCACATTATCCTGTAGCACAGACTGTATTATAATAATTACATTTTTTAATTAATAATCTTAATGAAACAGGTATTCATTTTTATTTCTCCTCAGGCCATATGAGCAGATTGGAACTCAATTTGACTGCAGCACTAGCAGGTATTTATATCATCTGAATGACAAGAACACATGTAAACACTGTTCTTGCAGAAATGCATACTGTACATATAAAAGCTGGTTTTCAAATTTCCATGTGATTAGAGGAAACACATTTATTTCTTGTTCAATTATTGAATATTTCTCCAGCTCCATGATGTGAGGAACATAATTATACATGGAAACTACATCACCTGGTCCTCGCAGACACCGGTAGAGTGGAACATTAGCTCAATCAATGTCAATTATTTCCCAGTCTCCATTATTGCACTGCCAGCAGTGGGCAGAATTTTAATCCCCACTCTCAAATTGCTTTAGCTACATGAGTCTCAGGCTTTTTTGTCATGATTAGAAACATGACTGAACATTAAGCCCAATGGCGTTCAACAAGTAGTGCAAGAAAAATGATAATGGCTTTGTCGCTCAACAAAGTGCAGCCCGGTGGTGTAAGTCAGTAACAGTGGCTTTACATTTGGCCCTGTGTAGTTTTACAGTCTCTGTAAGCTAATAGAGCATTGGCAGCAAATAGCGCCATGTGTCTACTTGTCACATACAAGTAGAGAGACAGCTTAGAGACAGCTGGAAACACAAAGACTGTGAACATTGTGTGTACATGCAGGGTCAGAGAAAATGTTTCTTACTGTAAATGTTAAAAGAAGGACTATGAAAAACAGACGGCATTAATGGTTTTGATCAGTTCCTTTCTAGAAGCTTACAACTTAGGATTCGGCTTTAGCGGGTTTTTATTTAATCCAAATACAGTTTCAAATCATCTAATCAAATCCAAATCCTTTTTTTAATATTTTCATGAAATTTAATTAGGTTTAGCTTTCAACACTTGCAAGTAACTAAAGTTGAAAATATCTACAACAAAAATCTGTAATAATCACCTTTTGTTGATTAGGCTGAAACAGTTTCAATATTGTATTTAATGTTAAAGTGCTAATATTATGCTCGTTTTCAGGTTCATAATTGTATTTAGAGGTTGTACCAGAATAGGTTTTTGTGGTTTCATTTCCAGAAAACACTATATTTTTGCTGTACTGCACATTGCTGCAGTTCTTCTTTTCACCCTGTGCGTTGAGCTCTTTGTTTTAGAACAGAGTGAGGCATCTCACTTCTGTTCAATCTTTGTTGGGAGTTGCACATGCTCAGTAGCTAGGTAAGGACTAGTAGCCAGTCAGAAGCAGAGTATGAGGGCGTGCCACGCTAGCAGCTACAGTAGGCGAGCATTATAACGTGTTACAAAGGGATGCACGTTCGTCATGGAAGTAAAGGCAAGACCACAATAGAGATGTTTGGAGCAGTTTGTGAACAGTGTTTTCTGTTTGAGATGATAAGTCCCTTTGGGGTGGACTTTGGGCTTTTTCACTTTGTAAACCTATAACGTGCCCAAAAAAAGATATATTACACAATAAAGGAAAGGGAAAAAGCCAAAAAGCATTATATGAGCACTTTAATTAATGTATCTGACACATTGAAATACTTACCTACTTCTACAACCTATTTTTCTCTAGCTTGCTCTGAATACTAGAGTTTCCAATGCAGAACTATTAAGTTTCCAAGGTTAAAATATTGATATGATATGCATAAAATTCTCCTGAAAGACCCGGCCAGCTAGATCACTTCCACTCTGTCTTGCTGAACTACAAGATGTCACAAACTATCTTTGACTGAGTGTAACCAGGCAACAGCAAAGATTTTTTAGCAAATTTTTTTGCTAATGAAAAAAAAAGTTTGTGAAGCAGTTTGCAAAATGGAACTGGCTCTAGGAGCCCAAGAATAAAACAACCAAGCAAATGTAGCAGTATAAAATGGGTTTGGTAGTGGTGATGCCTTATTAAATTGGCAGTGTAATTGGGAAGAAATAATTGCAGTGGTCCCATTGGTAAGAACTACTAGCCTGTCAGAAGAGTATGAGGGCGTCTTATTGTGTTTATGCGTTCGTGAATGTGTTTTTCCTCATTACCTTTGTAAGGGCTAAAGGATGAGGATGTCCGGCCAGGGCTAGCTTAACGGTGGTCTCCCAGATGTGTGGATCATGGAGCCCTCGGGCCGTCACCATGAACTGCACGGGCTCTGACAGGTTGGCCAGGTCCTGCTCGGCATACACCGACCCATCGGACCTCACGCTGAAGTTGGGGTCGCTGCTGACAAAGCCCACCTCTCTGCTGCGCTGGCAATCCTCAAACTTCACTGCAGAGACAGACATAAAGAGGAGAGGGGGGTTAAAGAATTAGAGAGCAGCACAGTGAGATTTACTAGGCGAGGTGTTCGAAAATCCCTTACACATCTGGCAGGTTAAAGATTAACTTGCATCCATCAAGACGTATCTTGAAATATCTCATCCCTTCTGCTGTCACTTTTGATTCCCCGCTTTGACGTCTCTGGCAAAACAAACTGCTTATCTGTTCCTGAACCGGAATACACAGGGGGCAACCTAATTTTTTTTCATTTCATTCTTTTTCCAAACTAGACCGATAGCGATGTCAAAACAGCATTCCCTCAGCTTCTCCAGGGAAAGCACGAAGAGAAGGTCTAAAGCACGGTAGGCTGACTGGGCCGATTGTGCTCCATGCTTTGCTGCCAGGCACATGGAGCACAGTCTTGAATGACATTTGAAGGGTTCTGCTCGGCTGAGACCAAAGAAAGGGAGCTGTGAGGACTTTCATGTTTGCGCGCACGCACGCACACACACACACACACACACACACACACGCATACACGCACATACATAAACTTCTGTTCTTGTTTCCAGAGTAATGTCTCATGTGTGTATGACCAGTATAGAAGGATGGTTTGGGTATAGGGGGTGTTTGCATTCTTTCCACTTCATATGAGTGAAGGGTCATAGAGAGAGACAGGCAGAGCGATGGTGTTGGGCTGTTGAGTGCATCAGTGCAGATTCTCCAGTGACAGATGACAGGAGTCTGCCATTACATTACACAAAACACAGGAGAAAACAACAGTCTCAGAAACAAGTATTTGGAAAATCCTTTCTTCCAATTGCCAAACTTAATCAACACTCAATACATAATTATCCCATGATGTACAACATGATGCACGGGCGTGAATGCTTAGAATGACTGATTTGTTTTCAACATGTCTATTATTTTAACACACACACACACACACACACACACACACACACACACACACACACACACACACACACACACACACACACACACACACACACACACTCCCTCTACCCCCAAGTTGAAATGCATGTGCTTGGATCTTATCTCACAGACTCTGGCTGTTGATAACAAGACAAATTGATTTCATAAATCACCCAGGGAACAGATCGCCTTTTATGAGTTATGGCAGCGTGATTTTTCAAAAATCCAACGTGAAAAATTCCGCACAGCAAGCTTTTTATCAAGCAATCTATTTAATTTATCGCCCAGCTTCCTGTCAAAAGCAGCTCCCAAACAACAGGCTAATAAAGCATGAGAACTCCTCGGCCACTGCATCTTAGCATCACACAAACGAGGCTGCTTGTTTTGCTACGTTGGAGTAATTGCATGCGTAATGGGATGGATGGTAAACACAGTTTAGACAGTTTGTCCACATCTGTTACCAAATGCAATCCATATTTTTTTATTAAAAACATACAGCCCAGTAGAGAACAATGGTTATGTGAGTAATACACTTTGTGTAAAATGATTGCTTTACTTTGGGGATCATTTATCAAGGCGGGAGGACAATATGACACAGACCTGCTTCAATTGTCCACAGATGAATTGTGATGGCAGGAATGTATTATGTAAATGACTTCAATTAGCATGAACTGAGCAGGCTAATTGTTGTCACTTAGAAAGGTCCCTTGTGGTGCAGCTGGAGAAGCGAGACTTAAGGACACGGCAAAGTGCTGCTTATGAATGCCTGCCTGTGTGTGAATACGCGTACGAGTGAATTCAAATGACAGGTAGTTTGAGAATATCTATCCTCAGTTGTATATTAATTTGGATGTTAATTCTACAATAAAACCAGCAGGGTGTCCAAGGGTGGGTCTGTTGCCTTGTGTGCTGTGGTCGTGCCAGTTGGCATGGGAACACACGTGTGGTCTGTGAGGTATTGCCATTGTGCTGCACTGTTAGAGGAATGTTTTTGATTTTCTGTTAGGGCACCAGGCCATTTCTCAGTTTACCATTCAGCCCCTGAATCTGGTTAATAGCTGCGAGGGCTGGGACCATGACCCTGATTCTTAACACATCTACTTAGTGTGAAGATAGTCATAAATGCTTTGGTATTCATTAGAAAACCGGTTCACAAACATATTCAAATCAGGTGGTGGAATCTGATCAGCCACGGCGATAAATGGAGATGAAAAAGACAACGCAAAGACAAGACACTGATAAAGACACTGTGCATGTGTGTGTGTGAGAGAGAGACTAAGAGAGAGAGAGAGAAGAGAGAGAGAGCTATGGTATGATAAAAGGAAAGGCGGAAGGGCCAGATACTGTAGCACACAGAAACAGATGAAGGTAAATGAGAAACTATATCAAATGAAACCATAATTGGAACAATTTTCTCAGCCTTCTGAAAAAACTCCTTAGTTTAAAGTTCCATTTCAAGACAAGAGAAGCTAATAAGAAAACAAAGCAATGCAGATTATTGCTGTCACATCATAATGGAAATAGAACCAGTGAGTGAAGACTAACGCTGCTGATAACTAATCTGTGCTTATTTGTTATTGTTCTCTAGTGCATGACATTTGTTTTGCCACGTTACGCTTGGCAAACTACGGCCTCCCTTTATAAGAAAAATTGAACTTGAAATGAATAAACGAAGACAAGGTTTTCAGCTGACGGCCCTGAAGGTCAGTAAACCCGCAGTCCATCAATTAAAAGACAAAACACATCCATAGTCCACTGTGTGCTGTGTGTGGTTGTCAGTGGGTTTGAAAAATCCTCAACATATTAATTTCAACAACTCATTTAACATGTCTAAAAGGATCAAGAACATATCTAATAGGAGACATCATGATACCACATTTCAAGCCACAGGGTGGCCTTGTTTGCCCAGCATGCCTCTCTCTGTCAGGGCAACTCACTGTGTTCAATGAAGTTTGAATGAGTTTCTGAATATATTACACGCAAACAGGATGGACTAAAATGTGAATTATTGTGATGAAATGAATTTTTGCGTACTGTAGTACTATAAAATACACATGGCAGATAATGAAATGTGCGGGCCATAGACTATAATATTATCGTTGATTTTAAAATCTGCGATAAAGCAGGGGGTGTTAGGTTGTGACTATGATGTGATTGGCAGTGAAAGTGTGTAACGTAACGATGCAACCACCCACCATCCTTCTATACTGGTCATACACACGAGATGTAACCAGGATGGCTGTGCATGTAATGGCAAACATGACGACTCATAGCAGATCTCCACAAACCAATGGGTGACGTCACACATGCTCTGTCCATTAATATTATATAGTCTATGGTGCGGGCATGGCTAATGCACTCTATGGGAAGGCTGAAAGTGTTGCTTCAAACAGCCACCTCAGCAGTTCAGAATCAACAAACAGTGTAAACTGTATAAAATAAGGCACAATTTTGTGCCTTGCTGGTTATGGTTGTGGTTGTTTTATGTTAATTGCCTTATTTGTCTATGAGTGTATGAATGTGTGTCCCTGTGCTTTCCATTGGTTCAGGAGGAAAACATCAAAGGTATTAAACCACCAGCTCAAATGTGTGTGTAAGTGTGTGTTTGCATTCGGTTCTTCTATTTTGTAGCCTAGATAAGTGCAAATGTGTGTGTGTTCGGCTTCATCTGTGTCCCTGTGTGAGCTTCTCTGGGTGTATTTTGTCAGTGTGTGCACGCTGTGTGTGTGTGTTCTGTAAATTTTAGTGCGTCCTGCCATGCATCGCGGTGTTTGGCAGGCTGCTGAGGCTGGTGTCATTCTGCTCGGCTGCTCTTCTCTGGGCTCGTACTGCAGTGAACATGCTGTCCAACGGAGCGGTTAGCGCAACAAAGACGAGGCTAAAACAGAGCAGGCAAGCAGCCGTGACTGGCGGCGACCACCAAGTTCTCCAAAAAACACACACACACACACACACACACACACAAACACAGAGACACATTTATGCTCTTTGTCTCCTCCTGCTTGTAGATCCACGACAATACCCTAGAGGAGGCCAAAGTCGCTCTTGTGTGGAAACAATACATGTGCATAATGTAGATGACAGGTAGTAACTCTGCACAGCCTGTTTTGTGCATCCATACAGAGCATGCCTCCCTCATCCATCTGTTTCCGCCTACACCATGTTCACCTGTCGACCATGCACGCCTCCTCTCTCCCATTCTCTCCGTTCCCTGTCACTGTCTCCTCCCTGTCTCCTCCACTTCCCTTTTCTCGAGTGTTACAGCTCTTTGTCCTTCTTACGTCTTACTGTCCCTATTTCCTCCCTGTTGAACCCCCCACCTGTCCCCCTTCATCTTTCTCTCCCTTCGATCGTATTTTCTGCAGACTGATGCACTTTCTCCCTGATGCAAACTAGGAGAGTCTCAACACCCTGGTGGCTAAGTTATTACCATTGTTAAAGTAAGATGAAGGCATTGCACAAAAGACCAAAAAGAGGTGCAAAAAAAGACCCACAAAAAGGTCAAGATTTGCAGGCATTTATAAACCTGTTAGCTGGTTTTAGAAGGGATTATTTGATCATTTTTAAGACTAGATGGATCTTTTTATAGACCTGCCTTTATGTAACAACCTTTATTACTGTCTTAGCGTCCCTTTTATGTTTTTTTGCTTTTATCCTGCATGTCTCACCTTGTATGTATTGCTTCTACTGCTCATTGTATCTGTTTTTAATAAAGTTCTTTGTTTATTTGTGATTTGAAAGATGTTTAAATAAAGATAATCATATCAGCTACAACAGCTAAATATAGACGTTAAATAGTAACGCACTTCACATAAATGGGTTGATGTTGGACATGAAATATCCCTCTTTCTGTAGCTGACACAGTGGTAAAGAGAAGTGAAAGTTAAAAGTCTCACTGTGGCATACTTGTTAGGGAGTCAGGTAACTAGGTCCAGACTGAGCATATGGAGCTGCTTTTGTTAACGTGCTGTTTATCGCAGTTGTGGCACAATGCTAAGTAAACATTCCCCCTGGCACCCTGCTGCTTTCCTCTAGCCAACAGGAAAATCAACGCCACCCACTCAATTTGCAAATAACAGTATTTTTGCCAGGCTGAGGCTTTGATAGACGGCGGCATGGAGCCCGCTGACGAGTAAAAGAACCGGGCTGAAATACAGAACATGCTGCATGCAAGGAAGCTGTGAAGTGTCTCAGTGTATTACAGTATATGGCTTTGTTCTGTGCCTTTGGTCAATTACGGAATTCTACTGTCTGTTATTTCTGAATAGCAGACCGCTGCCACGGACGCAGTTCTGGTCATAGACTCTAGAGGACCATTTAAAATCAATAACATCTCTGTTATATTAATATTGTAATTAAATTATTTATTTATTTAGTAAGTAGTTGTGTAATAAGCAGGATAATGCCAAGCAAGCAGTTCATTATAGCGAATTCTGTCATGTGGAAACGGGGAATGTCGGACCCAAATGCAGAGACGGCAGACACATAAACTCAAGAATTTATTTTCATGAAAGAATCGCAACAAACAAAGGAGTCCTGGATACTGCATGCTAAAGGGTAGAGAACACAACTAACCACAGGCAATATACAAAATGGGAACAGGCAGAATCCCAGAAAGGGAACAGGCAAAGACAGAAACAAGTGACAAGCGAAATCCACTAAATAGCAAACATATAATGATCTGAACATGACAAAGACAACGCAGAGACCAAATACACAGGGTAACGAGGTAAAACAAGGAACACGTGACACAAGGGATGGAAACAGGTGAAAGACAGCAGACAATCACAAAAGCGGGAAAACCAAGAGACAGGAAGTAAAACAAGACAAGACAAGACAAGACAGAAAAACAGACTACCAAAATAAAACAGACACACACACACACACACACACACACACACAACCATAACAAATTCAACCCCTTCCAGGTTGATTCAAGACCGTCCTGTATCACCGTGTTGAGATTTAATTCCTAGTAATCCTATGCCTATAATAATAATAATAATAATAATAATAATAATAATAATATCCCTTACGTAACTTTAGTGTAGTTAAAAGTTTGTATGCATGTTGCAAGTTATTTGCATTTTTTTGTTTTATATTTTTGGATTTATTAAAAAAGAAAAATCTTATTTCCACAGTAGAAATTCAAACTGAACAATTAATGGAATGCTAGGATGCTCAAGCATTTAGTTTTTAAATAGTTTGATAAGCAGTGTCACTTACAATAAGCTGAATTATTGTTTTAATGATAAACTGAATCAAATGTGGCTCTGTGAAAGAAATCAACAAAACGTACTTTGCAAACTAAGAGATAAGGTCCTTGACTTCCACATGAGAACTCACTGCTCATACCTGTACAGTAGCAGTGGACTTAAAAAAAGTCCTGTAAAACATTCTGTGCTTTACTCAAAACATCAGCTTTTTGACTGCCAAGAATTGTTAAATGTTCACTTTGGGGAACTCAAATGTTTTAAAACTAAAATGAGCCACAAAAGTGCATGTGATCCTCCAGTACCTAAACATGAAGAAAGACTAAACATATACGGCTTTCACCTGAAAGCTACTATAGAGACATTTGAGTTGGAGGATAATCTTTCCACCTACGAGAGGCAAAAGAAATGAGAAAATGTTACACCTTTCAGTGGGTGGTGAATTAACTGCAGTGGAGCTGGCGTGATTGGCAAGTAAAGATGTCACATCTATTTTCTGACATTGTGATTTATCATGCAGTCCATCCACAATGCTATAGAAATTCAGCCCACTGTGCCCCCACAGGAATGCTTATAACTAACTCAATTTACGTGCTGCTGTTTTTAAAACACTGCAGGTACAATGTGACTTTTGTGAAAGACTTCTTTTTTTTTGCCGCAGTTGGAAATAAATTTCTCTGCCTCTGCAGTTCCCTGTTTTAACAAAAGCCCACACAGTTCTCTCTGACAGCTCGCTCTCACAAAAGGAAACCACTGTGACTCGTGTGTGTGTGTGTGTGTGTGTGTGTGTGTGTGTGTGCATGCGTATGTTGCTGTCTGCGCAGCTATCTGTGCTTATGCGTGCAAAAGGACCCAGAGTGAAAGAAATAAAGAGACGGAGAGGGAGAGGAGAGAGACATTGGAGTGGGAGTGTGTGACATCAGCTCTTTGCATTTACAATTATTAAAGCTGACGCGTAAATGGGTGTCATTGACACCTTGCGTTCTCAGGGTTGTGTGTGTGTGTTTGTGTGTGTGTGTGTGTGTGTGTGTGTGTGTGTGTGTGCGCAACCTGGTCTCACGCCAGTTCGTGAAATGGTCACGTTATTTTGATTTATTGATTTGTGAACATTTAACAAATTTTCCCTGGATGAAAGTCCTGTGTTGTTTGACCCATCCACCATCCCGACCAACCACTCTGCGTGGCTTTTTGCTGTCAACCTGCAATTGTGAGTGTCAATGTTCATGTTTTATTTTTTATCATATTTAAAATTTTTATCTGGTGCACTTATGGGGCTAAAACGAAACCTTGCCATCTTGGTAGTGCTCTGTTATGTATGTGGTCAACATCCGCCCACCATCCCACCGCCCCCACCCCATCACACCTTTTGTTTTCCTTCCATCACCTTGTTCTGCAGGTATGGGGGAACAGCTATAAAAAAAAACAAGAATATAAAAAGGCCCTTCAAGACTGTCAGAATACAGAGAGAGTCTTTACACTGCAGATCTGTCTGTAATGTATCCATGCACATTCAGGATGTTGTCTGGGCCACATGAGCCGTGGCTTTTTTTCAAAGGTTGTCACAGTATTTCATGTATTATAAAGATTTCCTCAACAATATTTGGTTTTCGCTGCACACCACCTCACATCATCTCATTTTACAGTGAAGCTTTGCTCCACGTTATAGCTGGAATCTCAGCGTTTGTTGCTACAATGCTGTTACATTCGCCATCCTGTGAGCAGTTGGGTTTTTTGCACATCCCTCTTATCTCTGCATTAGCCTCCTCTCATGGGCATGGGCATGAGGAGGCTTGAGGAATGAGTAAGGGGAAAGAGGCAAGATAAAGAGGGAGAGCTGGAGCAAAGCAGAGCGGATGCAATTAAAAGACTGGGTCACAGATCGCAGTGCCAGGCGTCATTGTGATTAATATACCACTATTCAGCCCAGGAGCTTTTCTCCTCTCTGTGTGGATGTTCGTGTGTAGTGTGTATGTGAGTTTTGTTTGGGAATCTGATATCTTCCAAGCATAGCACAGCTAGAGGGCACCAGTGTGTCTCAATACGTGCTACCCTCAGGTGCGCCAGGATTAACTAAGGTCAGGAGTCCTGGTGACCAAGAAATGATCTGTCCCTGTCTGACCTATTACTAGCCTGACGTTGTCTTCATCAGTTTTTTCTAGAATCAGAAAATGAGTCTGATACTGCTCCATTGTCAACAGAACACCAATGAGATGAGACGGTCTATCATCTCCATAGCAACCACTTGCCTTTTGGTCCTAACTTCTGTGTTTTAGACTTGTTTGTAGCTGGATATATAATTTGTTTTGTGTAAATATGAATGTGGATAACGTGATAGAACGCTTGTTGCATTTCTAGTGATGAATCACGTTTTATTTCTCTGATTCACGGCTTTGTTCTAACGCCACTGGGGTTGGGCGCTCCCTCTCTTCAGTCATTCTCTATCTCTCTCCCCACCTAATAATGTTACCGTGCTTTCAGGCGGTCGTTGAGGCTCCATCTAAAACTCTACCATTTCTACCAGCTGTTTGTAACAAAAATAAAATGGATAATGGATTATTTCTTTAGTTTGTAGCTGACTTTACCAACTGACTTCTCTGTTGAAACAGGAGAAGTCTCTTAAGTTCTAAACCATCAGCTGGTTTGAGTCGAGCTGAAACAGGCCGGTTGAGGATTTTAAAAAAAATCTCAAAAACATCCAAATTAAGAAACCTTTTCATATATTCTGCCTATTACAACAAGTGAAAGTGTAAGGGATAAGGGCTATTTTCAAATGACCAAACACTGGCTTTAAAACCTTTAAAGAAGAATAATTCATAACTAGACTTAATATACGGCAAACAAAATGTTGTTAAACATCACAGGTTGACACTTTTGTGAACTTTAACAAACACCCACTATCCATACTTGTTTTTTTGCATGCTGTTTGGCTGACCATCTCATCAGCAGCTTCCCACTAATTTCAGACCATGCCAAGTCAGTGAAATCTGGCTCCCAATCAATCCACCGTCTGTAGAAAACTGGCATCGAGGCAAGAAACAAGCCTTGACAATTCCCCCAACTGAGCTGGTGGCCCCAGCCACAGCCTTATGATATTGAGAAATATTCCTGTTTCGAAACACAGCAAAGCCGCAAAAACATATCAACCGATTCTTTGTTTTATTTCTTTCATCTGGCTCCCACTCACCAGACCATGCCTTCAAGGCTTCCCCTTCGATTTTACGTGAGCAGAGAAGGCGCTACATTTTATCATAGCAAGATCTCTTTTAAGGAGGTGAAGTGAAGAAACTGCCTCAAGGCTATACAACGTCTGTTATCTCCCAGTACAATATCATAATTTTATATAGTCCAAAGCAAGTGGTAGGACCTCAGCTGGGCCACAGTGACAAAGAGGCGAATGTGAGCAAACTAGGGGCAAGGATCAGGGGACACAGGGGACTTGTAGCCGTGACTTTTACTCAACCGTGTAATGACTGTAATAAAAACCTTTAATTCTCAAGTGAGACTTTTTTCAGTGTGAATAACATTTCCCCTACTGCACCGATTGCAAAATGTAGAAAAGAAATTTCAGGTTTAAGATAATGGTACTCTTTTATCTTATAAACCGACACGGTGCTGAGATGTTATGACCAGGTGAGTAAATGAGTCCGGTTACAGTACATAAGGCAGTGCCTCGTCTGTGTCCAGTGTTTATGACTGCAGCACCCTTTCAGTTGGTTATTTTTAGCTGGTCTTGATTACCCTGGAGACTGGCCTTAATAACGTAACTAAAAACAGGCTTCCGCCCATCCTCAGAGAAACCAAAGACTCACTCACAAGGTAATCAGTTTTTATTTTCTCCCCCCTTCCTGTTACATTCTCTTATTTTCTCTCTCACCCTCTCATTCTACATCACCCACTCACTCAGCACACCCACAGCCCTTTATTCTCTCAGCTCTTTTTATTCTTTTCTCCGTCTTTTTCCTCATCTTGTGTTATTTGCATAAAAGTGTCTGCATCCATCCCTTGTGATTGTTTAGCTGCCGTGTTCAGCATCTTGATGCGATTCCCTACAATTGGCCTAATTAGCATTACAAATATACATTTAGCGAGAAACAGAAACATTTATTATGCCTGACAGACTAATTTAAGGGACTGGAGGCCAGAGGTAAAGGCAACACTGAGTGATAAAAGGTGTATCACTGCGTCTTAGTAATGAGGTGTTTTATCCAGGTTTGCTGAAACTACACTCTCACTGCATTTATGTAAACCAGTGAATGGCGTGTTTGCTATAGCTGAGTAAAAACAGCACTGAGCGGCTGACAACTTATTGAATGTTCAATCGTGATAAAAGGTGTAATCACAACAAGAAACGTTCCTCTTATCTTCTCTCACTCTCCCTCTCTGCAGCCCAGATCATGACTTCTAAAGCCAATGATTAAACTTAAGACAGATCTCCTTCATTATCCATTGCTCTCATCCATTTCTCTCTAATCCTGTCTCTACTCCGAAGACCCCTGGGGCTAGTGATAGGCCAGGGCCAGCCATTAGTCTCAAGGCTCCGAGACCAGGGACCAAACCTTGCCGTATTTTTTTCTAGGAGGAGATCAAGCCCATATCAGAGGTCAGATACACCGACTCCTTTCACATACTCGTAATTGCACACTGATTTCTGGCATCTGAAGCTGCAAAGGTCATTCTACTAATCAATCAGCTAAGCAATTGATGAAAGTAATTGGTCTCATTATTGTCAACTAACACACAAAAGTGGGTTTAGGTTGGTTTTCTCAAGAGATGCTCATCTAAAGAGCACAGCTACGCGGACTACAGGGACAAATTGTTGTAAACCGGGTGCTAATGTTGTCATTTCAAAGATAATTACTTCTCAAATTAGCAGCTTCAGCCATAACGCGCGGTGTGAAAGTCAAAACAGGAATCAATGCATAGGAAACGTTTACATTGAGTGTCAAGCCCACTGAAGTAGAGTTAGAGGAACACTGTAAAATACTTAAATGAAATGGATGCTGAAGAAATTATGTAGAATAAAAATGAACCTTATATCAATAAGTAAAGAATCTACATTGTTCAAGCTGCATTATTGACTAACTGGCTCATATAAAGTAGAATTAGTGACTGTAACAGTTGTTAATTTACACATTAAGCAGACACAAAGCAACACTAGCATCCAGTTTCTGGTCACTCTTAATTTAACACTGTTTTAGTCTTCATCGACGCCTGAGGAAAATATTGTCTCAGGCTATTAAGCTGCTAAATGCTCCACTATGTTCACCAGCTGACACACAATGAAAGTTTGAGATAGGCATACATACTTGAATAAAGAAATAAAAAAGAGCCTTTTAGAGTGCAGCCCTCTCTTAAAAGCAACAAACCTGAGTTTCTTTCAACAGCTATTTGCTTTGAAGTCACTCTGGCCTATTCCGGAAAATCAATTAAAAACATGACTAATACATTTGCACCGAACATTTTCCACTTTTCCTCTTTAGAGCGTTTGATGTCCCCTGCTGCCTAACACTGCGTAATGCTGAGATCACAGAGATTGTGACGGGAGGATTTCAACAAGGACCCTTTCACACTTATTTGCTGATTCAAGTAAAGCTCCAACCTAAAATGAAATGAAATCAGTGGACTCCTCCTGTGCTGTTATTCATACAAACACTCGACAGAGAAATCCAGCACAGCTCAAAAGCCTCATCAGACAAATGGTACAATATTATGCCCTGTTAATGTCCTCTTTTGTATTTCAGGCCTGCAAAGACATTTTCCTATGAGGATGACTTGTAAATAATTAAATACCTGTCTTTCTTCATCCACCACTTTGCCCCTCCTAACATTTTCATATATGAGTCACCTAGTCACAGTTATCAGAGAGATCTGCCGGTGGTCCTTAATACGAGCATACTGCTGTCCCTTAAGTGGCCAGCACTAAGACTCATTGTCTGCTATAAATGTAGGAAGCACAATAGGATAGGCAGAATCTCTCTGCTCAACTATCTACAGAGAGGGACGGGAGGTCGGTCTCCCCGGGCCATGGCGCCAAAACCATTATTCTTATCACTGCAGGACAACTCGCTGCAGGGCACAAAAAACCCTTCTGAAAGGTCAAATGAGTGTGTCTCTTAGTGTGTGTGTGTGTATTTACCCCCTCCTAGCCTCTCACACCACACATTTCTGTATTTCTCATTAACTGATAATGCATCACTCATGACCTTGTGATAAAAATACATTATCTGGAGACAAGTCATTAATCTATAAAGAATCCGGCTGTTTAGGTTATCAGGCGAGAATGGGTATATGTTTTATCGCACAAGTAATGGAAATAGGCTTAATTGCCCTTCTTAAGCAAGTCACTATATGTAGTGCAAGTGGTTTATGTGTTGTCTTTGGGAGCAAAGTTGAATCCATGACGTTTAGCTGTCATCACACAATGTGGTTTAGCATTGGCCAGTTTATGTACAGGACTAGTCTTTATCCACAACGTTCCACTTCTGGGATTGCTCCGTAGCAGCCAGAAATTCCGTTACCGCTCACTTTCTTTGTCTTGGAATTTTAAACTCCAGTGGATTCATGAGGATTATGGTTATCTGCTCCTCACATCTCTGCAGGGTAAATCCAGACAGCTAGCTAGACTATCTGTACAGTCTGAGTTTTCTGTTGCACGACTAAAACGACTTTTGTACGTACACGTTCCACCAAAACAAGTTCCTTCACGAGGCTATTTTGCAGCAGCACCATTGCTCCGTCCGGCGCATAGCACCGCACATGACGATTGTGATTGATTTAAAGAAATGCCAATAAACCAGAGCATGTTTCTCTCCCATCACGGAATGCTGCGGGGATTTGCCAGACCGTCTGTGAAGGAAGGCAAAGCGAGACTAGTACAGGGCTAGTAGTCTGCTGACCGATTGGAATCGAACGTACTGCAGGAAGAAAAGCTCCATCATTGATGCGTGTTTGTATGAATGTTAGGGTGCTTCCACACCTGAGATGTTTGGTCCATTTCAACTGTGGATCGTCCAGTTGGTTTGGGGTAGCGTGAAAGTTCATTCGAACTCTGGTCTGCTTGTAAAGGGGACCTTGGTTCGCTTCCAAGTGCATTAGAGTTCAGTTCACTTTAGATGAGAATGTGATCCGATCCAAATATAGGAAGTGAATAAAAGCGTTATCTGATTTTAAGGATGATAACTTTCTATAAGTTATTATAACAATGCATCATTTGTTGTCTGTGTTAAAACATCATCTGTCACTTTCATCAGGGCCCACCCTGTCACTCACTGTCTTGACAGCTGCTTATATGTTCTTCTAAAATATTAGAAACGGATGGATGCTTGAAAAGAAAAACCAGAAAACCCATACGGTTGATGTTGCTTCATTATTTAATTTTATTTCTGAGACCAGGAAATGTCAGCAAGTTTCACTCGACTGTTTCCACCACTCAACGTTTCGGTGCGCTTGACAATTGTGCAGTGTGAACACTTACCAAAATAACAATTTTTGCAACTTCACCTCCGAATCACACAGTCTACCAAACTGTTGGTATGAAAGGGATTTAGATTGCTGCAGTGCAGTGGTGAGATGCAGTTTTATGATTAATAAGGTTTAATAGTAAAACTGGATTCACTTGACTCAAGTATAAACAGATACCTACGGTGTGTTTGGATTTAAAGTTCAGTGTCAGATTTCCCCCATTGAAAGCCCCAAGGCATAACATAGACAAATGCATTGTCATTGGTCTGCATTTATGCCTTATTAAAATGAATTAAATAAAAATAATTAAAATTATTTAATTGACTTTGTAATATAAAACTATACCAGCGATACATCCAGGTAACTAGTATTACACTGTGTCTCATAAGGGAATAACAGACAGAGCTCGCCATAGCTACACCCTACTGTAAATCCAGTAAATCCAGTCATCACCATTTTGTTGCTTTAAGCCCTATTGACCACCACTTTCCCTGTGTTAAAGGGATCCCCTGTATGGGCTTAAACTTCTGCCTACTACAAGCAAGCAAGAGTGCTGTTATAAACAACAAGAACCAACTCTGAAGATAAACTGTCAGCCCCACAAGACAGTACCCATCTTTGGACAGCTCAATTTGAACAAAAAAACATTTAAGCTTCATCCAAACTTGGCAGGCAAAGCAGAACCGGCTAACAGAAGAGGGTAGATTTTGAAAAAAGGAAAGAGGGCTCTGTAACAAGTGAAAATTGTTTAATAAAACTTATGATTTTGACAGCACTGTTTACTGTATTCTCCAAAACAAAAAAGCATTTCTTAATCATATAAACCATAACACCCATACTGCCAACTTAGGATGTTATGGTTTAATTATTCTTTCCTTACTAGATATATTTCTGTGTTGTGTGCGTCTGTGTGCATGCGTGCATGCATGTGTGTGTGTGTGTGTGTGTGTGTGTGTGTGTGTGTGTGTGTGTGTGTCTGTCTGTAACACAAAAAAAGACAGCGAGAGAAGTTTGTATTAAGTAAAATATGTTGAATCATTCTTGGTATAATTTTTCATGAATTAAATATAGCCTATAATCACACAAAACTATTATCACTCCCACAACAAACAATTAAAAATCCCTATTCATTCTGTCGATATGGCAACCAAAAGCAGATGTCTGGTTGCCAGCCTGGCAAGCCGCATCCAAAATGTATTCTGGGGCACTGGAGAGGTTTGCTAAGTTTTGTTTTCACTTGAGGCAAAGCTTGAGTATCTAAGACCCAACCAGAAATAGCTGTACCAAATACAGAACACAAAAGCACACCAAGGGTCTATCTCCCAAAGCACGATTATTAAATTTAACAGTTTTAACAGCACCGAATAAAAGGTGGAGTAGCTATTTTACTTCAGTCTTTGGTGAGGTTTCGTGGTTCTTGGTTCTACTCTATTCAACTAACATGATTATTCTGCTTCTAGAGACAGGCCCCAACTGGATGAAAAAAAGCAAAAACACATCGCCTATGTGTGCAGAATTAAAATCAGGCTTAAAACAAAGATTCAATGCAAACGGTTCAAAAAGCAACAATGTTGCCTAAACAGATATACAAGTATGTGAAAGCTGTGGCATGTGTGTGCAATGCACAAGTGAATCTATAGCAAATATACCAATGCTGGCAAACGCACAAAAATGTCAGTCTTGAAACGCAGTTTTTCATAAAGTTCTCACTACTTAGCAGGAAGTTTACCCACTTTACCATTGTCACCTGGGTGAACATGTAATCACCTGCTCAGTTCTTGTCCATTTACTAAGTGTTTAGACTATTTAGAAACACATGTCACATGCTCACACACCATTAGGGCAAACATGCATATCGCACTAATAAAATAAAAATAGGCAATAAACTGGAGTGTGAAAAGTATATTTAAACCTGCAAATCCCCATGTAAACAAAGTCTGTAATGGAAGAGTCAGCTGTGCTGCGATGATAGCTTCAGGCTTCACGCCAAGTGAATTGCTAAGCTTTATTTTCATGGCAAATCCATGGCTGAGTTTGACTTTTTTGCCAGCATTAATTTGTCAGTGTAGGTGTTAAACTTTCAGTGAATGTTTCAGGCCCTGAACACTATCTCAGCTAGCCAACAGTATTGCTTGTGTCATGCGCTGAAGCTCGCTAACCTATAACGTATGCTTGGACTTGAGCTGTCTGCTTTGCATAAATCTCCGTCCCGCCACAGGCAGAGAGGTGACAGAGAGGCAGATGAGGACATCCAGTGCAGTATGAAGGATGGTGGCAGCCATTCCCCCCAGGCCACGGTGATGGCACTACATCGATCCAGCCACTCCGGAGCCTGAAGTGCAGAGCCTTTTGGCTTTGTCAGCACTGTTCAGCTCAGCTTTGCTCCAACTCCCCTGATCACTGTCAAAAACCCAGGAGGAATCAGCCAGAGAATAGGAGGAGAAAATGCTGATATATCTGGAGCCAGACAGGAGGCACACAATTGGCTAAATAACTGCTATCTATTCACTGAGCACTTCTTTATAATTGTCTAGCTGATTTGAGATTCAGGCAAATGAATGTTTACTGTCAGGTAGGGAAAACACAGAAAAACAGAGGGGTGTTTTGGAGCTATTCCTCCTTTATCTACCTCGGTGTGCTGGCACCACTGAAGGTATGCACTGTTGTCTTCAAGTGGCCAGTGTTCATCTTCTTAGATGATTTACTATGTACACTGGTTTCTATACATGACATTAATCTCTCTTGTCACTTTAGATGTACCCAGATACGTGCTGTTCTCTCTCATTTCTCCGCTTACTGAATAGAATCCATACAAGCCAGACCTTGGACTTTAAGCTTCATGTTTTACTGTTATCTACTGTTATCTAAGTTTATGTTGCCTCTCCATCTGAGTCTTTCAGCAGGCCAGCAGAAAATCTGCAGAATCTAAACGCACAGGCCTGGCACTGAAGAGCCCTTGATGTGATCAGACGGAAAGATTGAATATGGTTACAAACCTCATGTCCTGGGGTTGGTCTGGGGCATTTTGAATATGGAAGCTAAGGTTGGGCAAGACCTCCCTTCACAGCACTGCGGAAGAGGATCTGCATACTCCACACATTCCAGGATGGGAGAAAAATGTGCTCTGGTTTATTGGCATTTCTTTAAACCAATCCGAATTGTCTTGGGCAGTGCTAAGCACCGGGAAAAGCCGCAACATGTGTGGAACATGTGTAGGTTCAAAAGTTGTTTTAATCGTGCCACCAAAAACTCAGACTGGACAGATAGTCTAGCTAACTGTCTGGATTTACCCTGCAGAGGAGCAGTTAACCATAGTCCACATAAATCCACCGGAGTTTAGACTGCCACAAAAAGGAACACCAAGGCAACGAATATCCGGCTTAAATGAGTGAAAATTGACGATGAATTTCCAGTCAACAACGGGCAATAAACATAAAATTTTAAGAACAATTTTTTAAGGGGACACAAATAATAAAGCCACAATTATACTTGTAGAGGATATGTGTACACAGTAAAGTCTTAATACTATCAGTAGTGTAGCATGGAGACTGTACCATTATCTTTCTTTTCAGTGTTTCTCTTGATTCAATGAAAAAGCTGAATAAATTGACCAAAATATGCTTCTTTAAAAGTATTTATTTATTTTTAAGTTGTTTACAGTCAAGCCGTAAAAATACCTTTAACATGATGACTTATTTTGAAAAAGTGACCCAAAAGCTTTTGTACACTTGTTAAATTAGCTGGTCATAATGTAAAGTGAGCCACTGGTAAAGCTCATCTACCCTGACAGACACACACCTCCAAAAATATGAACTAAGCTCAACACACATACCTGAGACTCTACACTTGACTGTCCCTGGTCTCCCTGTTCCTTAGTTCTTTCTGTCTCCTTTGCCTGTGACATAGTGACATTAGTATTTCAGTAAGCACCCGTTCTTATAAAGATGTTACCAAATAGTCTTGATATGAGGACTTATTATACTTACTTTGCGTTTTGGTGTAGTGAAAAAGGATCTTATGTCTTATTTTTCTTTTCTCTGTCATTTTATCTGGGCAATAACAACACAAATCTTTAACATCAGATGTCTATGACTTAGGTTCATAGGTTCACCATGCGGTCATATTATAATTATGGTAGGAGGATTCTGCTGTGGACAGAGCCAGGCTAGCTGTGTCTCCTGTTTTAAGGCGTTATACTAAGCTAAGCTACTGTAACAGGCTACTGGTTGTAGCGGTATATTAACTGTACAGACATGAGAGTGGTATCAATCTTCACATCTAACTCTTGGACAGTAGATAAGAGTAATTCCCAAATATGTACAGTGTTCCTTTAAATTAGCCAAACCTACTGTAAAGCATAGATTTGCTAGCCAGTTCAAAACATTTAATTTAACATTTTTGGTTTTGTTTTCAGGTGCATTCTGGATTTATCTCTAATCTGTTTTATAGGGATGTTCTTTTTTTAGTCACAATTTTACTATGTGGTCTTTATGTGGTCTCCATGGATAAAACGTTGTGGCTTGATGATACCATTAGGTAAATATACACCAGGATTTCTGGAGCAGCGTGAAGTAGTGTGTCATATTTTGACACACCCATGCTCACTTCCAAAGAGTCAGCATAAAAAACATTTATCTGTAGAAAACAAACTCCAATCATTCTGGCGGGACTTGTAAAATTGAACTTAGTCTTTTCTGCTGTGCACATGAAAAAAAGCTTTCATTTAGCCCATAACTATTTGTTTGCTCAGCAATAATGATGCAGTAAAATCCATTAGGCACAATTGCTATGTTGGCATGGGTACCGTTTAGGTGGGATAAGCAGATTCCTGCACACACTGGAAAATTTGCAGTGTTGTCAGATGGCGAGAGACGAAAAATATCCATCTCTGCATATAAATGATTTTTTTTTTTTTAACTTCCTTCTCATTTTTCAGTTTAAAATAACAAGTGTAGAAAGTTCTCTACCTAAGATGGCATCACATTCACGTTGAGTTTGTTGCGTGGGAAAGAAAATGTCGACGCAAGTGGCTACTGATAAGCCAACGGTGGCAAAACAATTCTCAACTGGCTGCTAAATACTGGGCTGAACAATACCCCAACGACTACTATGAGTCTGGACAACAACTGTTTTGTAAGTTTTGTCAACATACAATTGACTGGACCCTCAAAGACACATGCAACGACCATTTGAAAAGTTCAACTAAAACAAAAAAGAAGAACAAAGAACAAAGCTAAATCCACAGCCAGCAAATCCCTACAGGTTACCATTGAGGCAACAACAAAATGCAAAGAGTTTGTGTGTTGAAGCTGACATAATGCTTGTGAAAATGAAGAGGATATGTCCATTTTTAGTTAAACATTGCAAGAAGGGAGGCACACTTCCAGAACACGCCAGCAGCCTCAGGCAGACCCACCTGCCGTGGATCTTTGACCAGCACATGCAAAAAGTGCTGCAAGAGATCCATGGAAAGAAAATCTTCGTTGTTTAGATCACAGTGTTCTCAACATTGTTATAGGTGAGCATCCAATTAGCTTTTATTTAGGTAGGCTAATACACCCTAACCCCCCTTATCAAATTTGTTAACGATCATACAAGACGAGACAACAAAGCCATCATTATTAACTCTGATTGTGGTGATATCAACATTCAATTTCGTTGACGAAAAGACAAAAGTAAAATACTCTCTCTCTCACTCTCTCTTTTTCTCTCTATCTCTTCCTGGTGGTTGATGAGCGCAGATATGTGCTGATTAGCTCTCATAACGGGCCAGGTGGGAAGCACACTGCACACACAACAAACAGCACCATGATTCAGTGATGTCTTATCTCTTGCAAAAATTGTGTCCCAACACACAACTTTTTAATGCGCTGTTTTTATAAGAGGTCTAATTGCAGGCCTGAATGTGCTGAGAAACTTCTAGTTTCTGAGTTTAACTCCTGGGAGTCCTTAGTTTCTAGGTAGTGTGGGGCACTTGTGTGCTAACAAATTATTATAGGGGCCCCTAACACATTTGTTGGCCACATGGAAGTACCCAAGCTCCAAAAAACACATTTACTGGAGGAAGAAATTAGTATAAGAATGGAGAACAAATTGTAAAAAGTCATAGCCATTTCTGCTTCAGTGTATGAAACAAAAAAGTAGTAGTATTACTGTATAAAGACCTGAACATATAACAATAATTAATATTTGAGGCCAATGCTTTGTTTGTGTAGGATAGAATTTAAATTATTATTATTTTAATTAAGTTTAAGGTAAAGGTAATGGACTCTTGCAAAACCCCTTGGTAAAATGCAGGGTTTGTTCCCACTGAGCCTGGCTCTTTACCCCCAAATTCCACAGGATGCGGAACGGCTGCGGATCCGCTCCGGAACAGCGTCGGAGTAATTTGGTTTCCATTAAAGTCAATCTGAGTACTTCCACAGACTGTGGAACGGCTGCGTTCCAGCTCCGGCGATCCTCAGCCCTCCGCAGCAGATACGCAGAGCTCCTATTATTGCCGGACGCCAGAGAGCTCCGCAGCAATTCAGCACACGGCAGATAGTGCGGGACAGGAAGTCGAGCACAGAAAAAAATCAAACATCTGGTTAATTTTAAAAATAAAATACTCACGGCGGATCATATTTCCCTGCTCTAACCCTTGAAAACACAGCACAGAGTTGTTTCCTCTCTATTCCTCTGGATGGAAACAAACTGTTGATGTTTTTGTGGTTCTGTTCTATGTGAATTTGCAAGATCTTGTGTGTCCTTGTGACTTCAGCTGTCAGTCATGGCCGACAGCTTTTCCGCAACAGATCCGGACCTGGTGGGTGTTGACGGATGGCGGAGCACGGAGCCGTCATGCAGCGGAGCTGATCCGCAGCTGTTTCGCATCCTGTGGAATTTGGGGGTTCGGCAAGCCGAAGAAAAACAACTTTCCCTCACACCCAAAGAAATATTTTTACGAGACATGGTTCCACCGACGTGCTAACACTACATATTGAAAAGAGGACAGCAGACAAAGCGGCAAGCGCAGGGTTGAATGGGCGAGGGTGGGGCAGGGACAGCTCAGAGCTGAAATTCAAAGACCCCACTGAGACACAAGCTGCAGGGCTAATGTCTAAATACATTTAGCTCATTATTTGTGGCGTTGTTTCACATTACTACACAACATTATAGCAACATTATATAGGTCAGAAAAGAAGAACAAGTGTAATAGGTCCTCTTTAAGGTTAGGCATGTTAGGCTAGGAAATCAAGGAAGACAAGCATTGTGAAACATGTTAGGACTATTGGAAGAATGCTGTTGATTGGACAGTGTGTGTGTGTCAACACTGAGCACCTGCATTGTCTTCTGTCACATCAAGATTGGCTTTGGTTCTCTGGGAGTGTGCTGAGATCCACTTGGTTGATTATTTAGCATGCACACGAAGCGCACATCTTGCCAACATGAACACTCAAGCAGAATTTATATGGGCTGAACGTCTCTGTCCCAGTAGCCAAAGAATGCTGCCTCAGCACCATGGACAGGTTCATGAAACTGGAAAACACATTATCTATCTATAAATTACAGGAACGTCTGTCTGTCTGTCTGTCTGTTTGTCTGTCTGTGTGTGTCTGTCTGTCTGTGTGTCTGTGTGTCTGTGTTTCTGTCTGTCTGTCTGTCTGTCTATCTGTGTCTGTGTACCTGTTATTCGCATATCTCTCGAACCATTAGTCGGATGGATTTGGTGATCTTACCACGGGCATGAGTAAGTGCACTGTCAAGTTTGACGTTGTTTGGATTAGAAATGCAAAAGCTATCGTTAAATATATATCATTAAAAGAAGCAGACATTGGCTTTTGCCGCTGGCCACTCCCCCTCTCACCTTGCACACTGAGTGAGCACAGGGCAGGACCAGAGACAGAGAGGGTTGAAGAAAGCAGAAGAGCTGTGGCAGCTACAAAGTAAAATACATCTCAGACCCACACAAATGTGCAAAGTAGCACTACTGTGGACTGGAGGTTTCTTGCTATGTGCAATGCCAAGTTAGACACACACACACAGACACACACAGACACACACACACACACACACACTACTACAAGCCAAGCAATCAGCCCAATGGGCACTATACTAGTTATCTTAAATACCTTTAAGTATTTTGTGATCAATGACAAAAACACTAGAGTAAAGAAAAGAGTAAAATAATTCTAATGATATTTGATAACATTAACTAAAAATATACCAGTTGGTGGGTGTTCATAAAAGTCAGTTCTATTTCGTATAGGCTTCGTAATGCTATTAGGTTTATCCTCGCGCATGCGTAGTCATGAAGATTTATTTTGCGCCCTTGTGCCCTGCACGGGCCTCTCTTATGTCCACAGTTACTGTATATTACAACTGCGAGACAGTAGCAGTTGGAAGACTTTGAAGAAAAGCGGTGTCCGCCTGTGTACCGATTGTACGGACCGGCTACGTCCTGTCGTCAGAAGTTCTACGCCTGCTTACCGACGGAGGAACTGAAGCGGCAGACGATGGCAGCCGGGCGGACAGTCGGGTAAGGTAAGGGTACCACCAGCGGCGAGAACCAGATGTCCCGAAAGGGGATCTCTTTGTTACAGTGACACAATGAATGCCTATGAATACATCTTAATTACTATGTTGTGTCAAATCTTAACATAGGCTACTGCAAATATAATCACAGATAAGAAGATGGCGTCATGGCATACTCTCATGGTCGTGGTCACATGTTTGTAAAGGGTGAATACTCATAGAATCTAGAGTTACAATACGTAACTATAGTTTATAGACATCCCACAATGAAATAATGGAACGACATGGCATTTCCCTCTGTTGAACTGGGAAAAGAAGAAAAGCAATTCTGAAATGTCAAGCCAACTGTCAGTAAAAATGCGGTGATCTTTTAAAGCAGTGATTTCATCTCTGCCAACAGAGGCACTAATCTCTGATGCTCTCCAACAGACAGAAGCCAGACAGATTAACTCAATTACTCTTTTACTTGAGTGAATGAAGGACACAATACATTTCTCATCTAAATCTAATCCTGTGCAGGAGCAGCGGAGGAGGAATATTGCAGGTGTAAAGAAAGGCAGAGGTGGAGGGGTGTGTGAGGCTTGCAAATGAATTTTGAGGTAGCCAGCGTGCTTGCTCACCTTTTTTCATGCTCTCTCTTAACTACAGTCAGAGAGCAGCAGAGTGAGAGAGACAGCAGGCAGGAAGATGGAGAGAGGGAAATAGACAGATGATGGATGATGGAGAGACAGACAAGCAGAGAGGAGGAGAAATGAGAGCGACAGAATAGGGTTTACAGCTCCAATATGTCAGAGTTAGTTTGCAGGCTGCAGCAGCAAAATATCAACCAATTTCCACAGTGCTGACACACCCAAACTAATACCCTGCATGGGGCATTACAGTCAGCCTTGTGTATGAAACATGGTGTGACACATGTGGCTTCTGTGTTGTCTGCAGCATCTGTTGCAGGGGCACAGATGGCAATGGCCATCCTCACCACCGCTCTGCCTCATGGGAGATGTGGTCTGTGACGTTTTACTGACAGTGTGGGCCATCTGTCAACACATGACTGCCTGTTTTCAACCTTCTTTTCTCTCTCATAAACGTGGATCCAGACACACAGGGGTAAGTCTTTAAAAGTGGTCGCCATGTGAAGGATGGATATTTGTACAGTTTGCATGAAAAGGTCAGAGCTGGGCGTTTACTGCAACAGCAATATCAGTGAAACCCTGGAGCAACAACAGCGGTGAAACCCTGGATCCTCAACAAAGCTCAAAGAGTGCAGGAGAAAGCTGTCGGTGCAGACTCCTAAACCTTTACCGCCCTTCCCTCTCCGTCACACTCACTCTTGCCTCGCTCTGACTCATTGTGTCAGCTCTTCAAACTCTCTCCATTCTCTCCTGCCTTAAGCTAGATGCAGCAAGCAAAAGAAAGAATAAGTCCATCGCTGCTGTAAACAGAAGCGAACACTCTTTGTGGTATTTGAATTTTCTGTCCCCTGTCTGTGTGCCACATCAAACCTCTCTCTGCTCCATACATGCAAGAGGGAATTCTCCTTTTCCTCATTTACTGGTCCTTTGGTTATTCGCAGATAAATATAAATTGAAGGATGGGGAGATAATGAAGATATGATGAGGACAAGGCTGAGACAGTGATCCAGGAATATTTAAATTGACTTGAACGACTCGACCGCTTTCTCCTCTCCCTCGTTTAGAATGGTGATGCAGGCTCATTAAAAATGCATCACTCTACTATGAAAAGAGCGGACGTCTGCATTTTGGCTGGACAGAGAGACAGCCAGCAATGTCTGGAATATCTGTGGCTTTGGTGTGTACGATCATATCTGGTTCTGCAACGATTGATGTTCGGGATTCAGGTCCATATAACAATGTAAAGGATTACTTCATCATTCAAAGCAATGTAAACCAAAAATACAGTATATAAACCAAGAGTATGAGCCTACAGCCATTGTCTGGACATTACAATGCTAACATGCTGATGTTTAGCATTTAAAATGTTTAACATAAAATGTTTGCATGCTAATATTAATGCTAGTTAGCTATAAACACAAAGTACATCTCAGGTTGATCTATATCTGTTCTAAATGTACTTTAAAAGGGATAGTTTTTTAGTGTTTAATGCTCTTATCAACATGGGAGTGGACAAATATCGGTATGCTTGCTTTATGCAAAGTTTATTATTATTACAACAATCCGAAAAAATGACAAACTGTCTAGAACATATTCCAAAATAACCTCAAAGGTATTGTATACTCAGAAATATGCTGAAAGTATAATATTGCATTATGGCATTTTGACCTGAGTCTAACATTACTTCATCTACACACTAAGGTTAACTAAAAATCCCATTTTTTAGGCGGCTCAACACAAAACAAGGGACCTCGTACATTACAAAAAGCTAAATAGAATTGTTTTTAACCACGTGGGAAAATAAAGGCTTTCAAAAGCAACCCTTTCTACTAAGTGGGATCAAAACAGGATGAAACAAATATTTAATTAAAACTAAAATAAATAAAGAGTGAGAGAATCTGTGATGGCTCGGTGGAGGCATATGCTCAAACAGGAGTTTCCCGGCCGCTGCAATCATGTTGCATCAGTAGTCAGTAAGTTCAATGTCCGCTGTCATGTCCTTGCAGAAAGTGATCAATGCACACGTTGGCAAAATGCCTCTCCCTATATTCATAACAGTCATGCATGCAACCAAAGTCCCCACTGTGTGCGCATCACAAATTGTGGGTCAAAAGGAATTTGCGTTAACTTGTTATTATCGCAATTAATTTTAACAGCCCTAGAGATTACAAATCATAATTTTATTGTTTGTTAACATTAAATTCACTATTAATTTAAATTTAATTCCCTATAAAAATGTACCATATATTAGTGATGGTTATTATGAAGTGTTTCTACTCATTTTTTAATTTCAGGGATAGTTGTCTTGTCTGCTTTTCCACTGACACATGTAAAAACAATTTTACTTTAGGTCACTCCACTCCATCCATCCTTCCACATCCTCTTTCACATCTGGGTCTGAGTTGTAGAGAAGACGTCTTTCTATCCAGCCAATCCTCCAGCTCCTCCTGGGGGATCCCCAGGAGTTCCCAGACCAAATGGGATGTATAATCCCTCCCAACAGTTGTGTGGGTCTGCCCCTGGGTCTCCTCCCAGTTGGATGTGCCCAGAACACCTCCACAGAGCGAGGAATATGGCAGCCCAAAAATTACTTTGACAGGCTTTCTTTAGTGAGCTGATTTTGGATATTTGAGCTTTTCCGCAGTGCCTAAGAGTGAGCCCAGACACCCAATGAGGGAAATTCATTTTGGCTACTTTTACCCATGCCATCAGTCTTTTAGTCACTAATCAAGGATATAGCGGAGGGCTGGAAGCTAAATCCACTAGTAAATTGACAGCTTTGAGGTGTAGTTCCGGAAGGTAAAAAATAAACATCTGGGCCCATATTTACTAAGCATATCAGGATCACTTCAAGGACTCAGATTAGAACCTGAGCGTTAGTTATGTACTCAAGCAAGAAGATTTCTTATTTGAGAAAAAAAAACATTGTTCTTATACAATTAAAACCACAAGATACATTTAATGATGATTTTTTTTCAGCATTGCAGACAAATTAAAAAAATTACAGGATGATCTAGACTATTTAAAGCATGGGAATTCATATAAAATACCAGGAAGTAGCACCATCTGTGGGTGTATGCTACTTTTACACATAAACTAAAGGCTAAAAAAATTGATTTTGGTCTAAACTAATAAAATTGCCTATATATAAATTGCATTTAATAAGCTCCTTTGTAAATGGCCTCCAGCAGTAGGGTTAAATCAAGCTCTACGTCCCGCAATAGTCTTCATAAAATGAACATGAACATTACTTTGCTACAGAAATATGAGCGGCGAGGTGTTTGATCTGCTCTATTCATTCTGCACATAGACACACCCACACAAACTATAACATGAAAGATCATGCCTGCAGGCCAATTTTTGTTGAAACTACTACTGATTTACTTGAAGAGGGTTCTCATATGTACTCGAAGCTATGATATTATGTCAGCTATAATGACCTTCGCAAATGCAAGGTAGCAACGAGTTGACATATAATCGTCAAAAATTACGTTATTCGGCTGATAAAATATTGAAAATGCTAAAATTGGAGCAATGAGGTAAAATGAATTGCTGGTAGGGTGGCAGTTTAAATATATCCATGTCCAGTACATTAAGTTCAATGGTCACCAAATAAAGGCTTGTAGGAGTTGTTGGAGATGAGCTTCAATGTATAGTCTTGATTTGCCACACCCTCCTCCATAGCGCTGCGGAGGTGTTGCTGGCTAGTCCACACAGCCTTCCGGGATGGAAGAAAAACGGGCTCTGGTTTATTGGCATTTCTTTAAAGCAATCCCAATCACCATGGGTGGCGCTAAGCACCCATGTAGCCTCTGCAAAATAGCCAATGAAGGAACTTGTTTTGGTGGATCGTGTATGTTCAAAACTCAGATTGGACAGATAGTCTAGCTAGCTGTCTGGATTTAGCTGAGGAGCAGTTAACCATAGTCCTCATAAATTGACCGGAGTTCCAACACAAAGAAAGCAGAAAGGTAACGAACATTCTGCCGAAAAAGAGTAAATTCCATCGGCAACATAGCAATCCCGGATGTTGAACATTGTAGATATAGAGTATTCAATGTATAACAATAGCAAAGCCATCTGCAGTGTCTGAATAGTGCCCGGATTGTTAAAAAGGTAGCTGCTGCTGTGAATAGAATAATATAAAAAAAATTACCTGCATGTGGAAATCAATTAAGTGTGTTTTGTGACAGGAAAGTTAACAGCGACAACACTGCTCATTTGCAGGTTATGTAAGAAATTAAAATAAACGTGTCCTTTTTTTAATTTGAATACTATGTTTTTCAGGATTTAATTAACTCTAAAACAATGTGATCACTACAAATAACTTCAAAATAGAGGCAAATTAATTAAGATTGTTTGAGCTGTTTTACCTTCCTAGTGTTGTGAAGCAATTGTAATTATTCATCCATTTATCTGAGAGGGACATGACAGCAGAACGAAAGCAGATCAGAATAAATACACTGGCTAGACATAATTATCTAATGTCGACAAATGTGTTCATCCTTTTCCTTCCCATTGTGGTTTTATCATTGCTATAACCTTTTAAAAAAGAGATATTGGGGACCGTACCAAGTAGGATTAGTTAGGGAAATAAGGAGGAAGATGACATGAGAGAGAGAGAGAGAGAGAGAGAGAGTTGTATAGTGAGGAAGAGGTAGGAGAACACATTGAGAGAGTGATCATGTATAATTTAAGGACAAGTGTTTCTCCCATGAGAAATCTCTGTCAGTTAATAGGTCACAGTTCTCAACGCAAGAAACCATTGCAGCCTGCATGGTGGTTCACAGCGTTTTGGAGGCAACAATAAAAAGGCAGATGAAAAGCAAAGAGGACATAGAAAGACGGGGGAGGATTAAGTAAAAGAGATGTGAGGGAGATAAAAAGGAACAGGGAGAGAAAGAAGATAAAAGGAGAACGCATGAGAATTAGCGAGGGCACTGGGGAGCTTGTGATCAGATAAGAATAGACAGAAAGAAAGAGGGATGAAGAGGCGAGTCATGTTCATGGTGAAATGTGCACTTCAAGACCTAAATAGTTCTGGTCTAGTGGCTACTAATGTTCCCATGTACCACTGAATAAAATGGCATGCATTATGCAAGCACTAACAGAAAATGAGTATTACAATATAAAAATAATAACAATTCCTTAAATAATCTTAATTTGTACTTATCTAAATGTACTTCAGATAATTTTACCAGAGGTAGAAAGTAACAAAAGTAAAAGTTTACTCACATTACTGTATGGAGTAGTTATGTTGTGTATTTTGTATTTTTTTCAAGTAGATTTTAAAATCAGTATGTTAAAATGTACTTGATTACGTTTTGAGTGAAGTATTGTATTTCGCTACATTACAAATCCTATCCATTACTGACTAAAAATAAAAACACATACAGTCAATGGTGGGACCCCTGTGTCCGCGAGCCACGAACTGAGCGGGAGACGTGAATGAGCTGTTATCTCTCAAAAATGCCAGCTCATGGGAAAGAAAGAAAGGTCAATACAGAGTGCCGAATTTTTAATCAGACATGGACTATGTATTTACTGAAGTCAAGGGTAAAGCCGTGTGCTTAGTTTGCGGAGAACAGATCGCTGTGTTAAAGCATTAGAATTTGAATCACCATTACAATTCTGAACACGCAGAGGAATACAACTTGACTGATGCAGAGCGGGGACGGACATCTGAAGCTTAGCTAGTTAAGCTGCAAACGGAACAAGGCTTTTTTTACCAAGTATCAAGACCATTTTTGTCATATCCCACAAAATCTCTAAAAACAGTAAGCCTTTTTCTGAAGGGGAGTTTATTAAAGAGTAGACTCTGCTGCGCAAATATGCCCAGAGAAACAAAGACGTTTGAGAACGTGCCGCCTGACATGAAATGAATATTGAGCAGAATTGAGTTGAGCCTATTGATGGCCCTCCACAACAGTCCCTGTTTCTCATGTGGCCCCTTGGGAAAATGAATTGCCTACCCCTTTCCATAGGAAAACGTATGTAGGAGACAGGATAAATGAATTCACAAACATCTAATTAGCTCATACGGGCAACTTAAGTGTGTAGAAGCTAGCTGCTAGTCTGGGCCAAGAACATTCAAGTCTAACCCATGTATGGAGTCAAAACATGTGATTTGGCTTTGATTTGCATTATAACTGGTATTTATGTTTGTGACGAAAAGAAGGATGGCCCTCAGAACTAACAATGTATGGTACTTTCACTTTCAATTGATTGTTTGAAAACGTTTTATGGGATAGAACTGAACTAAAATTGCCCATTATACCTTTCTAAGGTTCTTAAATGTGTTATGTTGTTATTACATGTGTATACATTTGTAGAGTTTTTATACATTTGTATAGATGTGTATGGATGTTTATACATTTGCGTAGAATTTCTTTAACCATAAGGGATTTATGACCCCTTGTACTATTTTTACTACGTGGGAGAAATCCCCCTGCCCCGTTTTACAGGTTTAAAAAAAAAAAAAAATGTAACTAAGTAACTTTTACTTAAAGTGCATTTTAAATGAACGACTTATTACTTTTTACTTGAGTAATTTTTCAGATAGGTATTTTTACTTGTACTTCAAAGTATTGGTACATTTACTTATGCACAATATTTTAGAACTTTTTCAGCTCTGAATTTTGCTAACCAGTAATTGAGTGTGACATTAACAGATGATTAGTAAGCTTTTACTGTAGCTCTCACTATTCTTCATTGTGTACATAATACACAACTTTAAATCTGAACCACACAGTCCCTTCTGTAAGAGCTTTAAGTTGAAAAGAGCTCACATTAATTGAAGATCGTTATAATATTATTATTATTATTATAGTATAATTACTTAGATAAAAAAAATTGAAAATTAAATAGTTAACATTCTAAGATTTATCCTTGTGCTACACAGACCGTAATGCTTAGTTGCTCTCCACTGAAAGAGCTAAGATGTAAGAAAACACCACTTAAATGAATAATATGTTATGAATAATGTTTCTGATATAACATGTCTAAAGACTTGTGTTTTATATTTTGATGAGTTACATTATCCCAAATGTTTCCAACATTGTTCCAACCCAGAGAAATCTGTAGTTTTATTCAAGGTAAACGGTTCGATACATTTGGTTGCCTGTCAATGGCGTCATACAACTTTTACCCCCTCTAGTTGCCCAAACTTCTGGGGAAACACAGGATACACAGAAACACTAGAGGATATGGGGTGTCAGTGTCAGTATATGTGTCAGTGGCTTGTTGATTTTGCTAACAAAGTTTCCTAGTTGGTGACACGTTATTGACAACACCTTTTCTGTGTCCTTTCCTGTTCGTTGTACTGCAGATAACACAAAACAAACACCTGCCGATGTGTCGTTTGTATGCTTGTGGCCTCCATGTTTTCACACACGTGATGCTCTATAGGGTACGCACAACAGTTGGTGGCAGTCATGCAACACGTTATGCCAAACGGCAATATAACAGAAGAAGAACACGCATCATGTGAGCGCTGGCAATCGGAAAAACAACGTAATCACGGGGCCGGTCCATGATATTCCCAGGTAGCATGAACGCACCATGTTTGTGTGTTTGCGCGCGTCAGTCAAGGGGGGAACTAAGCAGCAGCCCTGCCCGCTGCAGAGAGCCGACAGGATTGAAACAGCATAGAAGATAAAGGATTTGTTCTATTCCTTGACTTCTACAAGGCATTTGACATGTTAGAACATCAATTTCTATTTAAAGTCTTACGTATGTATGGGTTTGGCCCAACGTTCTGTAACATAATAGAATCCTTCTACAAAGACACAACTAGCTCAGTAGCACTCCCTCAGGGTACATCTCCTCGTTTTACCATCAATAGAGGGGTCAAACAAGGATGCAACATTTCCCCATTCTTATTCATTTTAGCAGCAGAAATGTTAGCAGTCAATATGAAATATCTTTGAGAAGCAGATAGTGATAAGCCAACTGGCCGTTGACACTACCATCTTTGTAAAAAATGTAGAATAAATCTCTAACGTTTTTCACTTAATTGATGAGTTTTCTAAAGCTTCAGGTTTTACACTCAATCAGAATAAATGTGAATTAACGACCATTCACGAATGCAACCTCATAAATGCTTACAATATTTCCATCAAAACTTTTGTAAAATATCTTTGAATTCATATAACCAAGGATGCTAAATCCAGCGAATCCTTAAATATACAGATCAAAATGAATGAGTGCAAATCTAAGATGGATATGTGGTCACAAAGGGACAGGCAGTCTTTGGAAGAACATACTTAACTAAGATGGAATCCCTAGCAAAATGCATTTATCCTGCATTTATCCTATATATGTTCATATATTCAATGGCCATACCTGATACATTCATTAAAACTGTTAATCAACTGAACTTTAATTTCATTTGGAAGAATCGGGTACATTACATTAAAAAATCTGAAACAGTCAAAGATTACAAAGATGGTGGTTTAAAGGTTATTGATTTTGAATGCTTAAATGCTATGTTGAAATTAAAATGGCTAAAGTCTTTCCTGCTGAACAAAAACTGTATATGGTACTGTCTCCCCAGAGGTTTGTTAAAAACAAAGGGAGGTGTAGAGCTTGTCCTTACATTTTCAGATTGAAAAATAGGCAATCATACTATCTTCATTTCACAAACAGGTACTATTATGCTGGAAACTCATGTACACGCACAATTTCACCCCACATCAAACTCCCATCTGGAATAACAGATACACGCTATAACCACAGATCTCTCTACTTACAGCATTGGATGGATAAACATATCTGGTCCATTTTATTAACAACCAGGGATGCTGGCTAACTTATGACAGCTTCTGCTTAAAATTTAATATTGATGGCAAATTTTTTCATCCATACCTCCAAAGAGATGTTAACATCATGTTTTCTGTGCCTTTATGATGTAAATGAATTTTCTCAATAAAAAAAAATTAAAAAAGGATTGAAATGGCGGCTGCTTCAGTGACTTTAGAGTGAAAAGACGTCACAGCGGACTTTGATGTTAAATCTGTGCAGGTTGGCAGGACGGTCTGAAATGTTTTGCACGGTCATTTGCTGTACATTTTGTTGGTAAATGTGAGATGTTCGAGTCACATACGTCTCATCTTCATATCAGAAACAAGGAAATAAATTTGCTGACGTACGTGTGACATCAACCCGTTTTTACTCCTGCTTGGTCATTGGCTCTCAGAGTCACATACTGATACACAGTCTGGCACGTGGGACTGCTGGGATTGGTTGAAATCGCGGGAAACTCCGGTTATTGGTCAAGTTTGCGTGAATTCAATCAGAAAATCGCACAATCCTGGAGGGACTGACTTCAGACCTGGTTCAGGTGTGTAGTGTGTTCTAACAAAAAAAGAGTGAAAATTGTAATTTCCCCACTGGGGATCAATAAATGAACTATAAATTAATTAAATTATGATATGTCAGAGTGAGAAGGAAGTCGGCGAGTCACTCTATTGTCAATGTCGTCTGTATTGCTCGCTCGTATTGAAGCACAATTATTCATTGCCGTTTGCTGAACGTTTTGATGCCACAGTTGTCCACAGTTGTTTTGTATAGCACAAACAGTGATGGTTGGTTGTTGTTATGACCAGGGATAACACTATAGCACACGATAGCACTGGGCAGCCCCAAGATTGAATTCGCCACATAACATTAGCTACAGTAGCTGTATAGGCAGTCAACCCATCTAATGCTAAGTGAGCAAGTTACGTTAGACGTGAAATGACATAACGTGAATAAACATGACTAAATGTAACATGAATAAAACTTTAATACATTACCTTGTGCATGAACATGATTTCTGCCTTAGTCACATCATATAGCTTTTCATCGACAATGGTAGGTGTATAACAGTGAAGACAACAACTCCCATAATCACACTTTACTTCACGTCATGTCATCAAAGTGTGTCTTTTGTAATTGTTTTGATTGAGAGGCCCCTACCAGCAGAAATTACATACTCTGCGTTTGAGCAGTGGACTTTTCCCATTTTTCAGTGACAGAAGGTTTTAGTTACATAAATCTGGATTCATGATACAGAGATAAATCACTGAGCTAAATACAGCCAAATAAACACACAAACAAGCATCCTACAGCATAGCATGAAGTGTGCATCCTCACACACACACACACACACACACACACACATAGGAAAAAACTTATTATTGTTGTGTGCACATGAGAACATTTGTAGCATCAACTAATCCCCAGTATTCATGATCACACACAAAATAAATTGTTTATTATGATTTTATCACATTTTATTGCATATCTAGGTGCTCAAAGTTGCTCAACACTAACAAAGGCTAATTATGCTGTAGCTTTATGATGATGCTTTATTTGGGTGACGCACATTGTTTATAGAGACAGTGACCTCCGCAGAAAGGAGTGAGAGAAGATATAATACTATATAATTATTATACTATGACTACTTATGTCACTACCATTCATATTATTTCTTATCCCTTTCTGTTTCTCACTACTGCAGATATATGTACACTGAATGTAACTTTTTTAGCATAGGTTGTGGGGGAGCTGTGTGTGCTGTAGGTATATGTTATTTGTATACATGTATGTAATTTGTCTTGGACTCAAATGCTGCACACATGACCCACTGTCTTATATAATATGATGTTATAATGTCTACTTCATATATTGTAGCTCCATAGACGGCTATATGATAAGATTACTGTACTGTATGTCTAGATGTACTGTATGTCTGGCCATGGTTATGCATTTATATCCATTAAAGAAAGGTCATATACAGTATCTGTGCTTTTTATGGGTCTGTCATATTTAGTGTTTTGTTTTTTCAACTTTTAGTCACTGCTGCATTGCCAATTGTATGTCTTTATCAAAATGTTATCACAAAAAACTGTGTGTGCCGTTCTTGAACGTATTATAGCTCATGCGCATATGCACAACCATGCAATTTTTGTTGACATGGTATAATCATAAATTCATTTCAGAATTTTGACGAGCTCAGTCAAAAATGTTCAGTCAGCCAAATATTTCACTCGTCTTCTGGGTCCCTACAGGCTGTCAGACCTCTCAGCAAACACTGAGTGTCCTGAAAACTCTGTATGTAACTTGTCGGTAATGAGTTCATCAGCTGCTGCAGTCTCTGGCTAATCTCTCGTTCATCAGAGCAGTATAGAACAGCATGGTCTTTTCTTGTGTATGAACCGTGTGCGCAGTGTGCAGTGTTGAGCTAATTACTTAACAGGTCCACTGAGGGAGCGTGCGTGCTAAATGAGAGGCAAGAGAGTAAGTGTGTGTGTGTGTGTGTGTGTGTGTGTGTGTGTGTGTGTGTGTGTGTACGTGAACTGAGGATGACTGAAGGGTTTTGGCAGAACGAGGTCACTCTGTTCTACCAGGTGAATTTGTGTGGGGGTGGACAGGATGAGGAGCTGTTTTTGTGTGTGCATCTCTGTGTGAGGAAGTGTATGTGATGTCTGAAAATGTCTTGCCAAAATGTTTTCATAATTGTAATTTTGCAATTTTAATGACAAAAAAGCATAGCTATTATGATAATCACTGAGGAGCGATTGTTACTTTTCACAGAAAATTGAAAATTTCTGAACTAATTACAGAAGGGTATGCTGTTGAGAATATGGCATCAACATCAGCAAAGAGACAGAAATATATTGTTGTGGACCCTGTCTGTGGACCCTGTTTTAACGATCTAAATGCACGGCGTGACACAGGTGTGTTTAGGGCATGTCCAAATCCACTTTTGCTAGTTTGACGGTGGAAAAAAGGGTCCGTGCGCTGGGTGCATGGTTCAAAAGGGTTGTACCTAGTGTCTTCATTAATTCATAGGTGTGTTTTTAGGGCGTAACATGCAATATGCGTTATTGACTTTAGACCAGGTTTTTGTTTGTCAATGGTGCAATCACTTTCTGCTGCCACAAAATAGCAATACGCCAAGAATTCACTTGAACATACCACCCTGTAAGACCAGCACGCAAGATAGGGCCCTGTAAAGTTGTAGCTGATTCAGTTTTGGTTACTATTTAGTCCTATACTAGATTAGAGCCCTTGATGGTGCGACAGTGCTTTTTATTTTATTTTTACATGACTAGTAAGGCATCTGCTTTTGAGCCCCACAAGGCAAATGCGTGCAAGTGCATACAATGAAATATAAATAAGCGGCTAATGTAGCCCTCTGTGGACCCAGGCAGTGATGTGATGGGATGTGAACACTGTGCTGGTTAATGAGTGTCTCAGGAGAAGGCAGGTACATGTCTTCTGTCCCTCCAGCCACACTAGAGCAGTGCCCTGCTCTCTCAGCATCATTAACCTCTATAGTAATGATGACAAAAACAAACACGCATTTAATGAGGTTGAGTGACATTTTCACGAGTTGAGACTACAATGAATGTGAAGCTACATAATGTGTCAACACAAAGACATCATACTGAAGTTTATCGGTTTGTAAAAAGTGTTAATAAAGGTGCACTGAACAGGCATTGGAGCAAACTGCACACATCTTGGAAGGTGATGTTTTGGTACTTAATCATATTGTTAATGAGTGACTAATGAGTAACTAGAGGAGTTGTTTTCATAAATGGCCATACAGACTGGGTCTCACGAGAGCACCTTTTACTGTTTGATTAATCCAGTTCAACATGTCTATGAGCCCTGTTTTTATTTGTTGCCCTACAGGGTGCATTTTATTTTCTGCTTCAAACAAACAGCTTTTCATTTATCACATCCTGGCCTGAAAAGGCACCTGTCGCATAGCTGGCACCAGAGAGAGAAAGGAAAGGAGAGCCTGGGGGAAACTAATGTTCAGTGTGCTTCATCCTAAATATTAACCAGGCGCTTCCTGCTCTAAACCTGCTGATGGTAGCTACTTCTGGATAGACAGAGGGAGGATGCGCCCCAATCCTCCACGGACAACACTGCCCTACTTGTGCGGAGGTGACCCCTGTGTGTTCTACACGGCCCAAACATTCACCATTGTTATTTATGAGCTCGCAAAGGTGTCCTATTGCATGGAGACCATGTGCCACCTGTTTCAGCAGTAAGTTAAAGTACAGTGCAATGTGTTCTGCAAAGGTGAAACTGGAGGTGCCTGAGTGGAGCTAACCTACTCGGCAAGTTTTAAACTAGGCTGCAAGCTGTTAGACTCCAACAGCAGATTTATTGGACTCCTTTTGAGGTGCTACGGGAAGGCTCTTTCAAATACCAAAATATTATTGTCAAATTAATTTTGATTTTTTTTTTTTTAAGATTATATTTTGGGGATTGTATCGCCTTTATTGACAGGAAATCTTGAAGACAGGAAAAGGGAGAAAGAGGGGAGGGATAACATGAAGTAAAGGGCTGTGGGTCGGACTTGAACCCGCAGCTGCTACCGCAGCCTACATGGGGCGCACACTCTACTAGGTGAGCAACAGGTTGCCCCGGGATAGTGATAATTGATATAATATGTTCAACATAATTGTTTCCATGAGTCTGGCCATGGTCTGGTACTCCCTGTTGCAAAAAGTGTTTGCTTCAAAGGAATGGTTCAACATGTTAGGGAAAATATTCATATTTGCTTCCTTGCCAAGGGTTTGATGAGAAAATCAATACCACTCTCATGTCTGTACACTAAATATGGAGCTGGAGCCAACAGCCAGTTAGCTTAGTTTAGCATAAGATTAGAAAGAGAAGAAAAATCCTCTAGTAACATAATCCACCTACCGGCACCTCTTAAGCTCACTAATTACTTGTTATATATCTTGTATGTCTAATCCACACAAAAACAAAGTTGAACAAGGACAATCTGCCATTTCACAGGGGTTATGTTGACTATTTCTTGGCCAAGCAATATTGTTGCCTTTGCAGAGCTGGACTAGTTTTTTCCTGTGTTTCCAGTATGTATAGGCTGCAGGCGCCAGCTTTATATTTCTAGACATGAGAGTACAGACATGAGAGTGGTATTGATCTTCTCATTTAATTATTAGTATTATTATTCCTTTAAAAAGTAAGAATGGAGAAAACGCCAAAATAGAAATTTAAAACAATCCAGCAGATTGCTCACAAAACTAGATCCAGATTCAGGAAATGTGTTGACAAAACCAGAGGCTGGAACTGTGACTGTAACAATACTATTACCTTTGCATTTAACCTAGTATGTGCCACATAAAGTTTCACACATTAGTGTAAGGGTGTCCAAACAAACATGATAATGATTTGAGATTTATTTTGGAAAATACACACAGTCTTCTCACTCTTCATCTCTTTTTGGAGAGGACAAAATATTGCGCTATAACATTGTATGCACCTCTGGCTTCATGAAACCAGCTGGGCTTTTAGCACGTGATCCAGTTGCAGTAAAGAACTGAGACCTTTTGAGACAAATTGAGCAATCCCTTATTGCTGATCCTTTATTTTAATTCTCTGAAGGAAGGTTTCCATTTAGGCTAGCAGTCAAGCAGAGAATTAAGGATGTAATCAGAATTGAAGATAGCCATCTGGACTGTATTTGTGATTAAATGTAGAGGACATAGGTTGGCAATTTCCTTATTAAGTGCTTTTGTGCTGAATAAGGGCCCTTGGGGTTTATTATCTGTTCTTTAAAATTCATGACATTGAGGAGAACTACAACAAAGACCTACTGTACATCGGTCAGCAGGCACAGAAGCTCTGTGTGGCCAAGAATGCACATGGTTGGAGGCTATTACTGAGCAGCTTTCTGCTAGGAACTATCCCCCTTTCTTCCTCCCAATTTAATGACATTGAAAGGTATTTATTTAAGCATTGTCTTTGTTATGCTTGTAGTCCAGAGGTACATAAAAAAGCAGACATGGTCAATGGACTCTGAGTCAACCTTTGCACCACTTAAAAGCATCAAGGTTGAACAGAGGACTCTCTTTCCTACAATGAAGAGGAGATAGTTAATCTAGCATTAACGCATGGTTTCCCATGAGGAAACACCATGGTTCAGGGAGGGGTGAAGGGGTCGTCAGTATAAATGAAGGCAGACATTCTCTCCCTCTCTCTCTCGCTGCCCCTCCTTTTACATCCCTTCTCCATGGTGATACAGACACACCACAAAGAGCGCTTGAATGCATGGGGTGTCGAATGGCCATCGATTTCTAATAGGGAACTTTCTGGATCAGGATGATGGGGCTTGGCCTAAGTCACGTCTGGGCTTCGGTCAAGGACACCATGTGTGGGAGCATCAACTGGACTGGTCTCTCTCCACCAGGCACCAAATGAACTGCAGCAGCAGGGTACAGGGATCAAAGAGCAGTGGGAGTCTCCTCTCATCTCTTGGGGATTAGCACTCCCATAGGAGAGAAGTATACATGTGTGTATGTGCACTGTGTAACACTTTAGGAGCAGTATCTACCTTTTAGCCAAAGGCTACAAACTTCCAGTTTCTTCTGCATGCTGAGAATCCCCCGAAGCACACAAATATATGAGGCTCCATAGGCAAGAGAGAGATGAAGGATAAGACATTCTCCTTGGGATAGTTTTCTTAAAATAAACATGAAACTCTGTTTGTGCGCCCTTTCCTCCGTGCCCTTTCCTGACAGTGACAGTTATATGCTGAGTTACTCCACTGTTGGTTGATTATATTTAAAATATTCAGTGTGTAACACTGTTCAAAGCTCCCCATTATGTTCGAAAGGCAACCCATTTGTATGAAGCAGGGAACACGGTAAACAGTAACAGCAAAAATGTTGAAGTGAGCTAGAGAGTGCCATCCGTTGTAACTCTAGTGCAGGCATTAAACATGCATGAAAACAGTGAAGGCTTCACTGGACTATATCCACTCAGTTCTAAGCAGTAGCAAGGAGAAAAGGTGAGGCAACGAGCAAAGCCATTTGGGAAACAGGACTGCGTGACAAACTGTGGGATCCTGGATCATCAGCCACTTAACACTAAGCAACACCTTTAGTGTCTCTGCTGAACATAAGCTCACAGCAGCACAGAGGTATGGAAAAAAATCTGCTACACAAATCAATTAATTGTTCAGCTTCCTCCCTTTTATCCAAATTCTCACTTTTTATCTTTACTTTCTTTACACACATACACCAGTTCCAGACACACATGTGCAAGGTCCACATCTCCTTACTTCATTAATTTCTGCCAAACAGCCTGACACTGATGGAAACTGTTCACACACTGTCAGGAGAGAGTGTCTGTGTGCCTCACCTTGCGCAGGCTTGCTTCTTTTGATGTCACTACTAGGAAAAAGAATGAATCCTGCTGCGCTGTGTCCTGGATACCAAGAACAACCACTCAGCTCTAACTCTTCAAAGCTGCCGGCTGCACATATCGAGGTACTTAGTTTCACCATGGAGGCAATTTAGCAAGATTTATGTCCAATTACAAACATCCAAGTGTAAATACATCATATCATATCGCCCATTGACTGAATAAAAAAATTGGACAGCTTGCATTTGGTCTTATGTGAAAAAGCGATCCTCTCAGTTTTGATGACAGTGTTGTTTTCTAATTGTATCTTCGTACTCTATATATCACTTACTGTAAATATGACACCATATTTACAACTGTCAACCTCTCCAATAACACCTACTTCAGACAGTGCATGTCTCACCCAACCATGTTCTTTTTTAAAACAAACCTGGCCCTAGAACCACCGAATGCCCTGGCTTGGCCATCCACCAGCAGTGTGCCTGGCATACCAGCCTAGGCCCGGGCACCAGGCTCTGGGCAGTGAGCAGCAGGCAGCTCATAAATGAGTAATGGCACATTAACATTTGGTGGTAGGGCAGGCTAAGGGCAAGAAGGAGGGAGACCCAGGGAGGGCAGGCGCTCCCTCTGTCTTATAAAACAGCAGCTGATTAATGTTTGATTTTAGCTGGCCTCATTCTTCCACAAGCACAGTGCAGCCCTAATCTACAGAGTGGGTGAGAGCAAGAATGATGGAGCAGTAGGAGTAGGGGAAAAAAAACAGTTTGTACAGGTGCTGTTTGGAAAGGTTGAGCCAGCAGTATGCTGTCTTTCCTCCGGCCCTTAAATGAAAAACATCAGTGGTGCGGAACAGTTCAATCAATTCAAAATTAATTGGGGTATTGAAACGATTGGGCATAAAAAACAATGATGGAGGATGCTGAAAGAAATAACAACAGGGCCATTTTGGGTAGTTCACAAATATGAGCTGTTAAACAAGAAAAATCTAGTTTACAAAACTTCATCACCTAAAACAGTTTATTGGTAATGACTTTATTTACACTTTTTTCATGTTTAGTTTTATCCCCACTATTCCTGCATATATCTAGCTTAAGGTAAGGAATCTTAATAAAAAACTAGAAGTAATGCCAAAAACTAATACCAATCCATATTACCGTATGAACAATGCAATCTGCACCAGCACATGTTGGCCTGTAGTTTGCAGTGTTGTGCAGTGTTCACTGGAATGCAAAAATGTCACTTTCATACTTAATATTCCATTCTTTATTGTATTCCATGATAGTATGTATCATTTCAATTAAATACAGGCAAATATAATTCACAGTATGTTGTATGTTGCCTTTTAGTCGATGGTGTAGCATTTTCAATGGTTGATTCAACGGGTGCTGCCATTGTTGTGTGACGTCAGACAACTGTTTCTTTGTGAACTCGAGGTAGATAGATTTTCCACGAGTTTACAAGTAGGAACTCAGACTTTAAATGGTCTTTTATCACACTTTTTCTAGGATGAGGTCAAAAATGTTTGAGTTCTGAGTTGTCTGGAATGCAGTAAAAGTACAACTGAGGCTGATGGGAATTACATTAGTTTAGCAGGTTTTTGGTCAAGAATTGACCAATTTTTGCCTGATGATGGCACAAGAGGAAAGGTCAGGGGATCACAAAAGTCATTAGGATTCATCCCCAGTGAAACATGAGAATGACATGATCAAAGTGTCATGCAATCCATCCAATATTTGCTCAGATGTTTCAGTCTGGACCAAAGTGGTTGACTGACTGACAGTCCAACCTGACATTGCCATCCATAGCCACGTCATGAGTGGGTTTGTGTAGCATCAGAATGACAACAATAAATATTCAGTATGAAGCTGAATTTACTCTGGTCACAGCTGAATAGAAAAGTGCTGGATATCTCAAAATGCATTGCGGAAAATGCAGAAAACCTCCCACAATGTAGATGAACTACAGTACTTACTACAGTAAGTGGTTAAAATAAAAAGACAACCTTCAAATATTCAAAGATTGCACACTGTATGGAGCATCTACTGTATAAACACCTTATCAGACAGTTTTCAGTGTAATTTAAATGAAAATAAGCAATATTTCCCTGAGGATCCACAGTTACAGAGTATTATCTTTCTTATTCTTATTATTATACTTCTATTCACAAAATGTTAAGTGCCATATGCTGCCCTGCACGTCTGACTGGTGAATTTGCTTCATGGCATGACATGGGAGAGAAGTGTAGCCAGTACTGTAGAAAGTGACTGTGACAGTTGTGATTCTTCCTCTCTCTCTCTGTAAAAATGAGTGGTAATACTTTACATTGCATTACATTGCAGTCCCGGAGCTATTGTAGTGTCTAAGCCCTCAAGATAAAGAGGTGTTTGGTGGACTTACTATTATAACAAAATACAGCTGATGTACATTAACTGAACATTAAAGTACTGACTCTCATAGCCAGACATGATATACAGAAACTTTAAGTACCCAAACAGTTTCTAGGAGGATTTAATTATAAAACAAAAGGATTGTTCATGTTAACACGAACACATTAACAAAATAACTAGATTGTATTTAAATGTAGCAATATCATTAGTGAACCATTTAGCTTTTATCTGCTTTCAAGTGTAGATGAACAACAATTAAACAACAGTATAATGTTGTTAATGGTGAGACTGGGTGTGCTCTACATTTCAAATGTGCCCCTAAAGAGGAAAGATTTAGTGCGGTGAATGAGTCAGAAAGACTTTAAATGACATTAATGTGTCAAGTTAAGGTTGATTAAAGTAATTTGGTAACATGGAGGGAAGTGAAGTTAGAATAAATGTCAAGGAAACAGGAACTCAGCAGGTTCTGTCAGCTGGGATGTTGACATGCGCCACATGAAGTCAGCTCCAGCAGTAATCTTACAGAAGCGGCAGATTAGTACTTATAACATAAATTGTCTGACATGCATTCACACGTGTACACACACACACACAGACACACACAAACATAATACATGTGCATTTGCGCACACACAGAATTCAGTACATCCTCACAGTAGAAAAGTAATCTGTGTGTGTAAGGAACACATAGAGGTAGTTTGATTGACAGGCAAATCGTTCTGGCTTAAAATACCCATTTGACAGAGAAAAGAACCAATTGCAGGAGTTAAAAGGCAGCCACAGAAATCGCCTCAGTATACTTCAGATGAAAGCAAACTTGAGTATGGCGTGCGCCTCTGAGAAGCTAAGCATCTGAGGTGAAACGTGTGGAAAAAATATCAGCTTTTTTTTTTTTGACAACGAAGAAACTTAATGCTCTTTGTGCAAACCGGGGTGCCAATCATGAGCACGCCTCATTGAGGCCCAGACCTCATGCAAATGTCAGCTCCGTAGTACATTATAATTCCACTCCAGATCTTGACGAATGACACAGATCCAAAGTTGCACTCGCTCCAGTGCGCAGCTCTGCCAGAGAGGGAAAAAGGGGGTAATAAAAACGATTCGCTTTTTGTTCAAGAGACATTGTAATTTAACTGTTGGTAGCAGCCAGTGGCAATTGCCTTTAATAATGGTGTCTATATTAATTTGTGTAGGGAATTGCCGACCAGCTTCATCTCACAGGTCCTTAATGCTTCTGTGCTATCCAGCCTCGTCGCTGGGAGAAAGGGAGGACATGCCAGAAATTACGAGAGAGGAGAGATATATACAGTAAAGTGATGGAGGGAGAGCTGGAGATGGAAAAGTCTCCCACAGCGCAAAGTGATGATGGAAGGGAGAGATCCTTGGCCATTTCCTGTTCCTCATAATATCACATCATGTTGGTATAATTAAACCCAGGAAATGAGGCTTAATTAGTCCCAGTCCAGGTGTTAAAATGAACTATGAACTAATTGGTCAAGTATACACCATGGCTGAAATAATAAAGATGCAGTATGTAGATGTAAGCAGCTAGCCATGCAGAGATAGACATGACTTCAAAAGCTTGACAAGAAGGATAATGTTTAGTTTTTCCGCTCTGATCCTCAGCACAAAGCCTTGGCCCTAGACCCAATTGGTTCCAGCAAGTTCCTGTCTGCTCTAATCTGCATGTTTCTTCAAAAAATACTGATCAATCCTTTTCGTTTTTGTAACATGTAATACACTGGGGAAAGCCAGACTTGTAGCCATTAGGCACTGTCCTCTGGGCCTTGTTCCAGCCTTTGTAAAGGCCGGAACAAAGCTCATTTCCATTCAGCTGGGAGAGGTGGTCAAAGCCATGAGATGAAGCAGCTCCCAGCTTCTTCTTTTTTCGCCGAGAAATACTTGAGTTGTCTCAATAGTTTTTGGAAGATGGTTTTCAAAATTCTCCACAGAACAAGATTGCATTTTTTCCTTGTTATCCCCTAGGTTTGACGGCATATTTTAAGAAAAGCTGAAGAATCTTGAAATGGTAAGTCTTAAATTGGGTAGAAAATAGAAGCTCCTTGCTGGAGACAGGCTGCCATTTTTATGCTTGTTTTCTTCTTTGCATCTTTCTCTCTTTGCACATACTCTTGCACAAACCATCTGCCATACAGGTCCTGTGTGACTTTGCTTCAAGAGCTCTTAGTGGCTGTCTTTATCAGCTCATGATCTGCTGCAGAAAAACAGCTTTAATTGGTACTGAGGGGGAAAGAGAAGCAGAAGGGGTCGCATGCTTCATCACATTTGATGGAAAAAGGCTTACAAATGATCAAGAATTGAATTCCACACAGCTTCGCCTTGACAAAGGAATTTATTGCTAACATCTTTAGGTAGATATTGTGTGTAATAAAACACATAAATGCTTAGAAGTAGACTACACATGTTGAAATTAGCAACATTAAGGCAAGCAGTAAAACCACATCCCTTAGTTCAATTGGTGCAATAGCTCTCAGGTTCCAAACAGGTAAATCAACTTGTCTGGCTAAAATTGCCAACTGTAATATTTCAAGCCGCCCTGTCAATAGCCCTGATTTTTTGCCCTCCTAAGCATTGTGCTCTGCAGCTAGAAAGATTGAAACAGCAAATGTCAGAACACTGTTGAATTGCGTTCAGAATCTTGAGTTACATGAGAAAAGGAAATTCTATAGACCGCAGCCAACAGTGCAGATCCATTCCAGCAGGCAACTACGCCATTTCACCAAGGCCACTAGGAAAGCTTCACTACAATTAGGCTGACAGAAATGGCCTCTCTGACATGTCGGAGTAATACAGGGATGTACCACTCCCTTTTCTTCTCTTTGCACTGTCAGGTATCTTTGCCGCTCGTGTTGTTTCAGAAGGGCTTTGAGACATTAGCTTCTGTTGTTGCTATAGCTTTGGAGACATTTCACAGCCCATTAGCTGCTCTTTCAGCACCAACAACTACTCAAAAACCAGGGGAAGCAAGGACGGGGTGGGGGAGACGCAGACACAGTTATGGGGTGCCGTTTGTAAAGCGGCTCACGCTGAAAATAACATCAACATTTTGTCACATTCAGCTTCAAACAATGTTTAAAAAACTGGTATGGATTTTTGAGGGTCATTTTTTTGCACATTTACAACAATATTTGTCAACTTTTACTAACTAACAATTAAATGTTACACCTAAATGTTAAACGTTAAATCTAAATGCTAAATCTAAATGTTAAATCTAAACATTAAATCTAAATCTAAATGTTAAATCTAAATGTTAAATCTAAATGTTAAATCTAAATGTTAAATCTAAATGTTAAATCTAAATGGTGAATCTAAATGTTTCGGGTGAAACTAAATATTGAACTAATATGCAAATTCAAAATGCCAAAGTACCAAAATAAAAGATTGAGGAGGTCAGTGTGTGTTTATAGTGTCAATTAACGAATAAAAAACATCTCATCCAGGGAAATGGACTCTTGGACATGGATTATGGATAGATTATCGTGATAATAACTACCTAAAATAAAATAACTACCTAAAATAATAAACACGTTTGGAGAAACTGCATTTGAAGAGTACTTTGAGTTTTTAGTGTCACTTTTATGAAGGGTGCGGGACTTATGACCTGTAGCTACTATAGCCAGCCACGAGGGGCTCACTTTGACGGATCTGTAATGTTCGCTTGCATAAAGGCCAGCAAGAGCCTATCCCTGCCTCCTGTTGAAAAATGTTGTATAGCCACCAGGAAGGCTCTGCCGATGTTCTCGGCTAACGCCGATTCGTTGGACATTTCGCAGAGCGACCATGGCCGACAGTACCGTACCTGGTCGGGGAAGATGGGGATAGGCTTAGTTTCACCCGAAACATCTAGATTTGACATTCAGCTTTAACATTTAGCTTTAGATTTAAATTTACCATTTAGATTTAGATTAATTATTTAGATTTAATCATAAAATGCAAAAAAGTGTCCCTCAAAAATTCCTACTAGTTTTTTAAGCATTGTTTGAGGATAAATGTGACAAAATGTTGCTGTTATTTTCAATTCAATTCAGTTTTATTTATTTTTTATTTATAACAGTTATCTCACTGCCCTTTTCATAAAAGAGCAGGTCTAGACCATACTCTGTGATATTATTTACAGAAATGCAGCAATTCCCACCAAGAGCAAGCACTAGGCGACAGAGGCAAGGAAACAAACGGCACCCCACACCCAGTGAAAGACTGTACATAAAGCATTTCAGTAGGTGCATATGTTGCAGAGGTATCAACTTTACATGTGGAAGATAGAAAATAGAATATATAGAGCAACAGTTCCCATTTTGGGAAATGTCCTTATTGGCTTTCTTGCCAATAGTTAGATGGGAAGATTGATACCTCTCTCATGTCTGTACACTAAATATTTAGCTGAGGCCAACAGCCAGTTAGCTTAGCTTAGCATAAAGACTGGAGGCAGGGGGAGACTGCAAGCCCAGCTCTGTCCCAAAGTTACAAAATGTGTCTACTAGAACTTCTGAAGCTCACTGATCAACGCATTATATGTTGTTTGTTTAGTCCGTAAAAGAACTGTGTAAAAATGAGAAGCTGCGGTTTTAGGTTAGGGTTCCACTCGGCAAGGGTGCTGTGACTTCCTGGATTCTTTGTACAGATTAAGCAGATTTAGAGGTGTTAATTTTGTTGCCTTTGGACAGAGCCTGGCTAGCTGTTTCCACCCATTTCTAGTCTCTATGCTAAGCTAAGCTAAACGGTTACTGGCTTTAGCTGCATAGTAAGTGTACAGACTTTCCCATCTTACCCCCTATCCAGACCACAAGCCTGTCAGACGCAGTTTTTACTCGCACTTTCACTTTCATTTGAATCTATGCAGCTGTCTAAGACCGGCTCTGTGCAGTCTCACGTCTCGGTTGTGTCTGACAGGAGTAACCAAGAACTAATGCATTTATTTACACTTCAAGTCTGTTTTTACAACAATATGCAATCAAATGCAATGTTTATTGCCAATAAAACACTACTTATTTACTACATTACTATAATTAACTTAACTGATGTACGCGTGCTGCTGTAACACCGTAATTTCCCATTTTTCTTGGAATCAATAAATATCTATCTATCTATCTATCTATCTATCTATCTATCTATCTATCTATCTATCTATCTATCTATCTATCTATCTATCTATCTATCTATCTATCTATCTAAAGCCATTTGAGTGGTTTACAGAGTACAAAAAGTTTTTTTTCATCCTCTCTCAAACTATATCAAAGCCTATGGGCCCTAGTTTAGTGATTTAAGCGCACGGCGTGAAGCGCATTGCGCAGGTGTGTTTAGGGCGTGTCCAAATCCACTTTTGCTAGTTTGACAGTGGAACAAAGGGTCCATGTGCCAGGCGCATGGTTCAAAAGGGTTGTACTTAGTGTCTTCATTAATTCATAGGTGTGTTTTGGGCGTAACATGCAATAAACCATCATATTTTTATATGTAATCTTTTGGATGTGTGTGTGCTTCTGGGCTTTCCTCTGTGTATGTGTAACAGGCATAGTGTGTGCGCTGTCCATAAGTCTAGGCGCATTTTACTAATACGCTGTTAAAAATCAATGAAATGCTGCACTGTTGACTTTAGACCAGGATTTTGTTGGCCTCAAGATAGCAATATGCCAAGAATTCACCTGAACACACCTCCCTGTAAGACCAGCACGCCCATGGATGGGCGCAGGTACATTTGCTATTTAAAAGACGTGGGTGCTGGACGAGAAATTGAGCTGCTTTGGTCTTAAAATAGCAAAGACACTTGAGCTGCACCGTGTGCAAGATAGTGTGCTAAGAATGTTTAGTGTGAGATCATTTAGCTAAACTGAACAGAAAGTGTAACTGCTCCTTTGCTGCTCTACGCTTTAAAATGCTTGGACCAGATGGAAGCGGTACAGACAGTCGCTTCAGTGTGAACGATGATGTCACACAAGCACAACGTTGATGTGAGGTTTGCAGTCAAGACTAGGGGTAACTTTAAGGAAGAAAGCGAATAGGCGTATTTTTCTAAATCTTGAACTATTGCTTTAACATATTTTGGCATTTAGAGGAATAATGATATATGAAATTGTCTTACTGAGATGAAAGTAACTGCAGGGAGATGTAATATAGCCTTGTTCATTTGACCATAACAATACATTTATATCATTCAGCAGATGCTAAACTGTAACTTCCATCTCTAATGTAATCCCTGCAGCTAAAAAGAAAGAAAGAAAGAAAGAAAGAAAGAAAGAAAGAAAGAAAGAAAGAAAGAAAGAAAGAAAGAAAGAAAGAAAGAAAGAAAGAAAGAAAGAAAACCAGTAGTAGCCAGTGGTCAGAATATTGTATCCTAATTAGCAGTACATGCTCTGTCTGGTTTATAGTTAGCCGATGTGCACTGCGGTTTGGCCAAGACAGAGTTAAGGTGGTTTCCAGTTAAGTTGATGGGGCTGAACAATTTGCACGACTGGCAGAAAAACCATAATCAATCCAGAGACTATAGATAAGGGCCCTAAAACCAGCCAAGCACAGCGCTTTCTCTTATCGCAATTACACCTTGCCCTCCTGCCTCAGGTACTGCCAATTAAGCTAGGAGAGGATGCGCCAGGAGCCACTTCACATTGAGGAGGCCTATCAGATGACTCTAAACACACACTATCCCTGCAGAGGAGGCAGAGAGGAGCTTGTTAGGCACAGGGATGGAGCTTCAGTATGTACTGTTTTGCACTGCGGGTATATACTAAAAGTTGTTCTTCTTTCAAAACTGCACGTGTATGAAAACAGGAATTGAATAGCATAAATGCTAAAAGAATAATTTAAGACGATTCTCTATCTTTGAAATGTAAAGTGCGGACTAATGTAAAATATAGATGTGTTTTAGTTCTGTGGGGTTACATTATGGAATGAACTTAATGATCAGTTGAAAAAGTGTCCCTCTCTGTTGAGTTTCAAAAAAAGCTTTAAAATCTAAAATAATTTAGGTTTAGGTTATGAAGTAATTTGATTGAAATGTCAAATTAAGTATTTAGTTTCATTTACTTTTGTTGGATCTGGTCTGGGTGATTCAAGTGTAGGATAAGCAAAACTAAGCCTCGGCTTCAGCCTTTTCCTTTTTCGGTTAGCAACGGTGGCAAATTGTGGTAATTAATTGTGTCTTTCATGAATGTAAAAAATGATTCATCAATGATGCATGCTCTGGTGAGTGATGAGCAGTCTACTGGATGGCTGCCTGCTGGCTGGGTTTCATCAAGGGACCAAGGGCACAGACCTTGCCCCAATACTGCCTCCTCTCTCTCCCACCTGCTTTTTAAACCATTCATTACTTCCCTTCTCTTTCATTGTGGGACATCATTCAAATTATGTGACTACTGAAGAGTACAGAACAGGAAAGGATGTGTGGGAGAAAAGAGAACTCATGCGTGTGTTTTAATGTGAGAGTGGTTAAGAAAGGCAGAGATGAGGTCAAAATCAAGGATAACACTCAGGATGAATATAAATCCTTGCCTATTGTGACTTCTTACTCTCTGCTCTTTGCTCAAGCCCATCTGTAATAAAAGAAAAGTGCTATACTGTCGCTAGTTTGGCAATGAAAATTTGATCCCACAAGCTTGTGCATGCTGCAGATCACCATCTCCTCCCTTAGCGACTTGGGCTTAACCAGGCATACAAAAAAAAGAAACCTCAAGTGCTTGATCTGAACCACAACTTTCTACTTTTCTTCCCTCTCACCACTTTGAGGTTTCAAAGACCAGACACACAGCATGTGGTGTTTTGTCTACACCGCGTGCTGCTGCCACACCAATTTAACTCGACAATTTTGCATCAAAGCATCATCCTACATGAAGCGGAGAGCAAGTTCAGCAGGACCACTTCTTGTCTCAGCGTCCTGCTAAAACTCTGGTGATAATATATACAGTGGAATCACACAAAGCAGTGTTATAGAAGAAGAGTGCCTGACGGGCGGGCGTTAAGACTGGGGGCCAATGGTCCCTTCTCTACTTTCTACCTCCCTACTTGTGGTTCCTAGGGCTAGGACCACACCCATTCTCAGTTTGGCCTTCATTTTGATCTGAACTGTACACCTGTTTCATGACTGTGTCTTGCACGGTATTGATGCTATGGTGGTGACAAAATCTGGCAGCAGACACACACACACACACACACACACACACACACACACACTAAATCAACCTAAGATATAAACAAAGGATGAACTCTCTTTCACCCTGTTTGATTGGAAGCCATTAATATCAGCATGACAGAGAGGAGCCAAATTCTAAAAAAAAATGGAAAGAGAGACGGCCTCAGTGGGGTAATCCATCTGCTCTCTATTTAGACTACATATATATACGTTCCACTAAAGCTGGAAAGACACAAAGTGTAGATTCCACTCATTGGCTCTTTATCGAATACTATTGGAGTAAACATGAGGTAAAAATGACAAAGTAGGTTGAGTCTAAATGCATGCAGGGAAAATATGCCAAATAGAAACTCTGATTGGCCACATGTGTCTGCGGATGCTGCTTTCATAATTGCCTTGGCTTGATATTTTTCTCCTCGTATCAACATTTGCCGTGACATGCAATGTGATGGAGAGGAAAATAGCTTCCTGGTGATGCAAATGATGTTCGTGGTTCAGCGCTCCCCTACTAAGACTAACATCTGAGAATGGTTCCTTCCACATCAATGCAAACAGTAAATCTGCTGTTGCCGTCCACACACAGATGGCTCTAAATCAAGGGAGGGTGTGGTGGCAGTACTTACCACGTTCACTGGACAGGGTAGTATCTATCACAGAGAAAGACAGAGGAAGAAAAAGGGCAAGGGGAGAGGAGACAGAGGATGATGATTAGAACTTAATAGGCTTCAGTAAAAGTGGCATCAAAATACTAAAACCACTGTTAAACAAGAGAACAAAACAGATACATTTCTGAGGATTAATGGAAAGTCATCGAAAATGGCCCGACAGTGACACATTGTATACAGAACGTAGGGCTACTATTGGAGAAAATGTGCTGTCACAACTGCGTAGTCACTTTCATTTGTCTTTGTCTATTATCCAGGCAGTACCATTTAACCAGAATGCAGTTTGTTTTCTCTGTTATACTTCTTGTCATTGCCTCAAGCTGTGGGATTCATCATTATCTTCAAATGCTTGTTGTGATGTCTATATTGCTCTTGTGCTCACTCAATGAAACACGAGAGAATTGCGGGATATTGCATATGCATATTGCATACACTGCTGTACATGGTTGTGGGCGGTATTTATTCAGACCTTGGCACCACAGCTGGCTGACAAAACGAGGAGAGGCAGCCATGGAGGCTCTTGATGTCTCTCTCCTGGTGGCCTGCCCTTCTTGTGTCCTCCAGCAGAGTTGCTTAGTCAGATTTGATCAGAAGCAATCTCCATGGCTTATTTTTTTGCATTTATTGCTACATTATTAATCTAGAAAGCCTTTAAAGCTGACTGAGACAATGAGAAAAATATCAACCTGGTTTTGGAACTCTAGGTTTCAGGACATAATGCTTTATTATGAATCACAGCATCTCAGTGATGGAAAAAAAATAAAATAAAAAAGTTTTAAGTAAAGTCTTAAGGAAATAGAGTAGTTAGTTTCAAGAGCATGTATATATTGTTTATTAGTCACTTGAACTTTTGTCACAAAGGTTTGGTAAGAAATGCTGAGAAGAATCTAACTGTCCCAGCTTTTAGCCACACAGTGGGCGGGCAATGTCAGCCAGTCTACTGCTTTAGTTCAGACTTAAACAACTCAAAACTATTAAATGGACCGATTTGAAACTTTGGACTGACATCCATGGTACGCGGAAGATTAAGCCTATTTAGTATATACATTGATTCCCCCCAGGATAAACTGTAATAACTTGCTGATACCATCTCCTTTTATCCAGCACCATCGGTTCTCTAAAACATTGTTTTATGACTAAGTACTGTATCTGCAAAACTGACATTCCCATCAGCCTCAGCTTTACTTTGTGTTGAGAGCTAATTAGCAAATGTTAGCATGCTAACACACTAAACTAGGATGCTGACCATGGTAAATATAACATATGCTAAACATCAACATGTTAGCATCGTCAGTGTGAACATATTAGCATGCTAATGTTAGAATTTAATTTAAAGCACAACTGTGCCCAAGTGCAGCCTCTAAGATCTGCTGGCTATAGACTCTTAGTCCTATTTTACTTTTATTCAGAGCAGAATGATGACTCTACAGTATGTTATCAGGAGATGTTTAGTGGATTTGATGATTGATGACACACCTCCTAAAATGATGACGACAAATGAAATGGGAACCTGCAACATATGGGACATATGGCAAAATGCCTCATACATGTATAGTTTCTTACACACCAGCTACTGTACGTTGGATGGAGCTGTGCTCAACAACATTTTCCACCTGCCTTAGTTAGATGTGCTAGTTTGTGTGCCCCTTTTTTGCATTCAATCATTAAAAACAATTAACTTAAAAAGTGACTTTACCGTACTTGCCTGCTTTTAACATATGGACTGAAAATGTATATCCCTTTGGCATTTCATTGTTCACTCTATTTACTAGAGGCTGATCTGGATTGTAGTGTGTGCTAAATTATCACAATTTGAATATAAAACACTCAATATTCTTGAAACATTCCTTATTCTACAGTATGTATATTGATTTTCATGGTTTTCATGGTTCTGTGTGGTTGCAGGGCAAATTTGTAGGCTTGATGACAGCTTTTACCCTCTTTGGTTTGTTAGTTGATATGATCAAAATGCATAAATGCCAAAAGTTGTGCTTTTTCCACTCATACATCCATTCAAGTTAATCTTAAACTTTCTGACTTGTTTACAAACAGCAAACACATCACTATCTAAATGAGAGTTTTACACATAGTCAATGTCTCCATTCCCCTTCTCTATGTTTAAAGGCACCCCACTCTATCTCAACAGAACTTTGCTCCGCAGATGTTCAATTATTCATCTCCCTCTGTCAAGAATTCAGCCTTGCTAGCACTTGCCAGTATTCCCCACAACTTGGCAGGGAGGCTCATATTTGGCATATGGTGCAGAGCAATGCAGTTTTTCCTTCTTCTTCAGTTGGCCTGCAAGCACTCCAGAGGAGCACAGCAACACACACTGGCATGCTCACTCTCTCTCACACACACGCACACACACACACACACACACACACACACACACACACACACTAATGATGCACCATGTCTGTCAGTTTTGTAAGTGAGCCTCCCCGATTGAGTTGCTGGGCATTCGTCCACATCCTCTTTGCAACAGGTTTCAAGGTTTTCTATAACAGCACTGTGCATGCTGTAGCAGCCAAATTAGTCACATCCAGCATTTAACAATACAGGTTAATTAATAAATGTCTGATTTGGTGTTAGGGAAACATTTGATGCTAATGTGATCATCAGTGTGTATTTCGTTAACAAAGGTGTTTTCATTTATTCTAACTCACTAGACCTCTTTTCTGGTTAAAGTTGGGTAGAGCAATGTTAGAACTTTGTTGAGGTCATTCCCCCGGTACAATAAACAGAGACATCTTAGCTTCAGCGGGACGCCATCCATGAGACATTAAAGTGTGTAGTCTTAATTACGTAGTTTCACAGTACTATACTAATACTTCAACAGTTTAACAATAAACTGAGACTTTCTTTGGTTGAAAAATGATCTTTTAAATTGACGAACATCATATTTGTAATCCATGGCTCAATTCAAATGGGATCAAAAAATAATTTGCCTTCTCCCTATGATTCCCATTCATAATTTTTCCGAATTAAGGCCCGTGGAAGTAGAAGGGCGTGTCTTTGGCTCTCTATTAGAAATTCTTTGCTATGAGTATGCATTACCACAGAATGTAAGGTAATCCTTTGTGTTGACTGCACACACTCAGAGTCAGGATCATATCTATGATAGCTATGGTGCACTTCCTGGAAGCAGAAAAAAAGAAAAACAGCTAAAGCTTGCATATCCCCCCAGTCATTGAGAATACACTTGTGGGACAAACTGATCTGTAGCAGATGGTTAACGTGACACATAGAGCATTTGCGAGTATTGTACTGTAGATAATTTAGACATGCCACCAGTTTTCATTTTCAACTCCTAACATATTCCTCAAGAGTTGCAGAATAACTACAAAAAAGATACAGAGACAATTATATAAATATCATAAACTGTAAACCCTTAAAATACCTTTTTTCTATCAATGTTCTTTTTATATTTAGTACAGGTATGTGGCCTATCATACAGCAGATATTTGCTGCTTGTGTCATCTTTGCTCTACAACAAAATATTTCCGACAAACGTCCTGCATTCCTGTCTGTACCACACTATTAGTTTTCTTTTTAATTCATCCAACACATTTGACTAGGTTCTTTATAAAGCTGCTGTGAAAAGAAGCAGTCAAAGCAAGTGATGATGTGGACTCCCACATGTTACAAGCTCACCCAAAAGGTCACAGTTTCTCATTTCCTTCGTCAATGACGTGAAGAAAACTTTTTGAGCTCTCACAAAGCACCAAATTACATCGGCATTGTCTGTTTGATAACCTTCCTCTCTGCACTTGGCCACAGAAGAGACTGTGTTTGTGTGTCTTAATGGCTAAATGTAGTCTGAGCATTGTCCACCCTCTTTCCACCCCTGGCCCGATTTGTCATGGTGTGATCCCATCACAAGATGATCTCTAGTTCTACATTAAAATGGCTGTTCAGACGGATATGCAGCAGCCGGAACCCCACGGCCTACTCGCATTCTGCAGCGATAGTTATGGTGTTCTGAACATCATACCATCAGAATGGTAAGTGTACTGTAGTTGGCATCTCATGTTCTTTGTTAGCTTGTTACTGGCAGTGGATGAGACAGCTACGGTAACGTTTTCGCTCTCTGTACTGAAAACGTTCACTCTGTGCCGAAGGTTTCAGGTTTCTTTGCCGGCATTTGCATATTAGACAGCAGTTGGCTTTTGAATCTGTGATGTACCAAATATAGCTGTCCCAGCACACGTTTCAGTCTCACATTCATTGCACAGACATCTCCCCTTTCAGTAGAGAAATGTAAAAAGACCTCTCTAAAGAAAAACGTTGTACAGGTCAAACTTTTTAGGGGATACAAACAGACTGGGAAACACATGCTGAAAGGCAGTTAACATGTTAACAACATCTGTGTGTTAAATCACACATACACACACACTGCCACCTGCCATGTGAGTGAGTGTGGATTGATATGAGCACGTCTGTGTGCATACAGATGTGTCCTTATGTCAAATCTTCTTGTTGCCCTTGTTATGACTAAAAACTGGAGAGCATTTTCAGCTGATAAATAATATATTAAAGAGTCTAATCAAATTGAACAAATGAGTGTGTCTAGAAAACTATTAATCAGAGAGTAAACGTGTATTTACAAATATAACACTGGCACAAACAATCAATTATTCATAAAGTGAATGCTGGGTAAGTGGGCTTCTTCCCGGGTGAGATGCTGCCATAATTGGAGTGGGACTACAGGAGTACCGGCTGGTATGTGTGTATATGTGTGTATGTGTGGGTGCATGTGTGCCTATGTGCACACACACACACACACACACACACACACACACACACACTTCTTCCCATGCAACAAACTTCCCCCAAACACGACAAGAGCAGGCAGAGTCGGCTCATTACTGCCTAATGAGTTGTCTGATTAGTGCCGAATATAAAAGCCTTATTGTCAAGCGCTGTATGTTTATTTTGATTAATTATTGTACTAAAGTGACTGAATGGAAGCACAATGACATGGAGCATTAACGTTTTGTGGTAATAGGGTCCTTGTGGAGTGAGCAATCGTATATTCAACCCTCAATGCAACACATAAACCATGGCCAGTGCCTGAAAAAGTTTGATCGTAGACTAACAGATATGCATATTTCAGTTGTGTTCTTGCCTCCCAACATGCAAATCAACCAACAACTCTATTTGATAAGATTGCTTAATCCGTGTTTCTTTCAGAAAGACCTAACTTTTATTTGATGCGCTCCTAAATCAATTCAACTGCTATCCAAATAAATGTATATTTTATCATGCTGTGTATAACTGTTGCATATCTGCAACTAATCTCTTCCGATTGAAATGTAGCTCAGTGTAAATTCTTTCAGGAAGACCTCACTCTTAATCAATGCTCTCTACCTAATTCGAATCAGCTGTTGGAGGCGTTCCCTTTCCTGCTTAACAGAATCAGAATCGTACACAAATGGCAAGTGCCAATCCACAGAGTCACAACCCCGCTTTAAATAATCTGTTTCTCCCTTTGCTATTCAGCTGTCATTGCAGGCAACGAGAGCAACCCTCCACCTCTCCTTCCACCTCCACCTCCAGTCATCTAATCCAGCTGACCGAACCGGAGCCTCCTTTTGGTCTGGTCTTCGGGCTCCTCGTCATCACCACCAGTGAAGAAAATATAGCTTTAAAACGTTAGAGCCAGTGGAGTGCTATCGTTTGTGAGTCAAACAGGTAAACACGTTAGAGATGCTGCTTTGGTAACCACAGGTCTTTCACTCTTGATTTGTGGCAGGCCAGCAATAGCGGAGTGTGTTCTGTTGCAGAAAATGGGATGATTAATGATGCCAGACAGCAAATTAGGGGATATATAGTATGTATTTTTCTCTTGTCTGTCCAGATGACTAGGACAGTTTAGTAACAGTAAAAGTGTCCTTGTCAGTTTTGACCACACTCTTGCTAGAATTTTTATCTTAATTATTTACTTTGATTAATCAGTTTAAAGATGTTTCCAGTTCAAAAGAAATACCTACTTAGTTACGTTTTAGTAAGCTGTACATGCTTTGAATCACAATGTGCTGAGGTCTGTAAGTACTTAGACTAATGTTGCATGAATAAAAATGTACATATCGGTAGTCAAAGTAGAAAGCTTTTCATTTTAACTCCTCTAATGCACGGCTCTAAACATGTAGATTTTTAATGAGCCAAAAACTGAATACAGATATAAAGAGGGATTAAAAAAATATATTACTGGTAGATAATATGATTCTATGACTGTGACTATGACTCATTTTAAGTCCTTCTTTTAGTTTCTTTTAATCTGCAGCCCTTCTGTCTGTGAGCAAAAATACCATTGGTAGCGCCAGAGGAGGGACTGTATTGCTTGGCCTGTTGCTCTGTAAACACTTTAAAGCAGAGGTAATGGGGCACTTCAGAAGACTGCTGTTACACATACCCAACTGTCAATACACTAATCACTGAAAGGCCCCCTTTCTTTAGAGATAAGCATTGCTTACGTGCACTGCACTCAAAACTACTGGGAATGAAAAACGTCCAAATACGACTTGTGTTTTTCACTGCCTTTGTTACCGACAAGCAATGGGGTCTGGTTGAGAATTCACCCTGTTAACAATGGAAAAACACATCATGTCTTCAGTCCCAATGCACAAGTCTAAACAGATCTTTGCCATATCGAAAAAGCTCAAACAGCTTGAGAGGTTAATTCAGTTTCCTTAAGAGATGCTTACTTCTAAATGTTCTCTATTAGACAGCCTGTCAGGAGCTTGTGCACTAATTTCCACAGCTGGGTGCGAGTTAAGACAAGAAGCGTCTCAGGCAAAGGTAACAATCCTGCCGATAACCTTTTCAACAAGCAAAGAGAATCAGGAATAATCACCTCTCTTTCTTTGAGAGAGAATTACTTAACACGGTCAGTGTTGGGTTTGTTATTTAAAAAGCATAATTTGTTTTTCAATTTTACTTTTAAGAACTGTCTATTGTATCAGCTCTCAAACGAAGAAGAGAAACAAAAGACAGTAACTCAATGAAATCACCATTGTGAATACTAACAATGTGAGAAAGCAATTCTGTCTTTATCTGGAAAGACAAAATAGATGATGGAGGAAGAATACAGTTTTGATTTTTTGACTAAAATTTAGAGGTATGCTGTGCAGAAATGAAGATTAGCACTTTTTGATTGTTGCCATTAATAATCAAATTAATTTGTAATTATTTTACTCAGAAAAGTAATAGTATATCTGAATGAAACTAAACACTGAGCATGACTTTGATGAGAATCACCCTCTCATATAGTCTGGTGAAATCTTCCTACCGGTGTTTAATGAATGGAGGTATGACTTCTCCCTTCCCTTTACAATGTCAGGGTGCCGTACAATAACTGACTTAACCTTCATGGAGAACAGCTTCAACAGCCAAATCAGTCCTGTTGTGCAGAGTGCTTGCATTAATCTATGCCGTATGCTGTTAGACCCTAAATATAAAATGGTTCCGGCTTGTTCCAAGCTATTTGTACTTTCTTTCAACGTTGAAGCACTTTCCCTGGAGGCTAAACACATTTAATGGGGTGACTCACCCTTAATGTTATTGTGCTGTAGGTAGCAGCCAAATAATTGCTGTAGCCCAGTAGGTGGTTTTATTTCAGCATGTAAACATCTTGTGTGTAAAGACGTTTGGCATCTATGGGTGAGCGTTGGCATGTATTTTTATGCTTGACACCAATGTTTGTCCAGTCAAAACTAACAACCTCAACCTGATGATTAAATCCAAATTGAAATGCACAACGTTCAAACATCCAACCCCCATGAGTCACAATGCACAGAACATGTAGAGACTGACACAGAGGCAAAAAAAGGGGATGTGGGCGGGCGGGGGTCCCTGCTGTGATGAACTGGTGCTGACAAAGCCAGATGTTTAGTTAAAATGCAGAGCCCCAATGTGGGATGGAGGGAGGAGTTGACACACGCTTCGGGGGCTTTAGGCAGCCTAGTGCGCCTCTGTAGCTGCCTCATATCTCTGTAGGCAGGGGGTGTGTGTGTGTGTGTGTGTATGCTTTATTTAATGTGATTTGCATTTGGCTGAGTGTGCGTGTTTGTGTGTGCATGTATGCGATCACCTTGCAATTCTGAATAAATTAAAGAACTATCAATTGCATGTGCATGTACATGCCTCCATGTCTGTGTGTGTGAAGAGTGATAAATTGAACATATGTTTAAACCAAGGTCTCCTGTCGCGGTTTCCTCTCTGTGGACTGTATCAGAGCTGGAAGGTGATACACTGCACAAGCTTACACAGAGTCATACAGAGCTCACACACACGCACACACACACACACACACACACACTGCTGACTCAATGCTTCCACTAGCATGCAGAGTTTGACGCTGCTGTTTGGTGGAGAGCAATATCCCAATGACAGAGCTATTGTATATATAATAAAGTATGAGGCGGCGTTGAAGAAGCAATCAGGAACATGTTGTGGATGCGATCACATTACCAACAGACGACAGCATTACCTTCATCATCACTACTATCATCATCGTCATTAACATCATCTCTGCCAATATGTTTCTGCTGGCTCATTTGGGCATGCTACAGTGAGCCATGATGGAGTCAGTGACAGAATGACAAGCAATGGACTGTAATGCATTAAATGTGTTGTTCTAAATGTACTGCAGAGGCAGGCAGGTGATGGAATAACACACTCACTTTCTATCTACCTCTCGTACCTCTCTCTACCTTCTCCACTGTCTGCACCCCCTGTCTTCCTCTATCGAAACTAATCTCATTTCCCACAAGCTTGAATTAAATAAATGTCTGTCATTAAGAGCAGTGAAGGATGGCGGAGAGCCTCGGGAGATCAAGAGTTGGGTAGGCTGGGCAGGACAGAAGGTGCTTAGTTAGACCGTGTGGCTCCACAGAGGCTAGGAGGGAATGAGGGTAGAAGGCAAAAGTGGACACTGAAGAAGGGGCTTTACAGCTTCTCTCTGGTTTTTGTTGCACTTCTTTGTCTTCCACCTTTGTCACATGCTGCATTTATTCGGAAAGATTTGAGTAAAGTAAAAAACAAGCGCAAATAGCAGCTAAACTCTTATCATGAGAGAAGAGGAGAGTGCAGCCAAGCAGTCTCTCGATTTTGCTCTGTTACAGCTTATCACCCTCTCCACCACCCCCACCCCAGCTCCCTGCAACCCTATTTAACCATTAAGCCAACAAAGAGCACTGCTGCCTGCTCACCAGGCAACCAACCCATCTTCGCTCCCTCATATTCCCTGGTTTCTATTGACAACCAGGAGCTCATAGGTGCTGTGAAGTATTTTACATCCACTGGGGACTCATCCTTGTAGTAATATCTGTCCAAAATGTATTAGGAGGCTGCCATTAATCCCTTAGGTATCTATTTGATGCTCCCCATGTGGGAATATTTCACTGCTTGTCTTAGTTAACCTGCCACGCTATTTTAACTATCTCCCTTGGGTCTGTAAGGGGCCAATTGTGTGTCTGCTGGAGGAGCTGTAATACATTATGAGATGCATGTCGACAGGTAGATACTGCTTTCTTAGTGTCCCTGTAGTGTGAAACAGGTTGTGTGGCTCCGATAACCAAGAAAAGTTGACCAGAAAAGGCCACTGAACCATCCAATTAACCCTGCCTGCTGATTTGCTTCCAGAAGACTGGGAGACTCACTACAACTGGTTGTTAAACTGGTCCAGTCAGACGTACCCTGAAAATACTGAACATATAGAATGCATTTGTAAATTTCTATATGTATACAACAAACATGGATTACAAGACACCTTTTTGACTAGACCTGTCAACAACTGATTGAATCTGAACTGCATTTCCACAGTAAGTCATGAATAATTCTTTTATGTCCAAAAACCTACAGTATGTCTTTCAAGTGGCTCCACATCGATTTCTGTGTTTGGGCCCTATTTTAACGATGAACAATGAAATGCTGCGCTATTGACATGAGACCAGGTTTTTGTTGGTCAATGGTGCGATCACTTTCAGCTGCCGCAAGATAACAATACGCCAAGAATTCAATTGAACACACCTCCCTGTAAGACCAGCATGCCCATGGGCGCAAAAGATGGGGGCAGGAATATTTGCTATTGAAACGACGTGGGCGCAGGACGGGAAATTAACAACCGTGTCCCTTGTCTTGTTTCTGTCTGTGTGTATCTGCTTGTGTGTGCATTTGTGTATGTCTCTGAATGTATTGTTTTTTTTATTGGTCCTGAGACACATTCTCATGTCTCAACATATTGTTTGTAACTGTTTATAATATATAAATTTGGTCACAACAACAAAAAATAGCAAAGACACTTGCGTCGGTCTTTGCGCCGCGTCGCTGAGCCGGGTGCTAGATAGAGCCCTTTGTGTTTGCAGTGTTTGCTCTACCGTCTTTTGTTATAGTTAAAAGGAAATGGCAAATCTGAGAGTGAGTCATATAAGAGGTGATAAAGTCAGTTCTGAGCACTGAGAATGTGAGAAGTTCAAGCTTAGATATCTGAAGGCACTAAGTGGACAGGGAGCACAACACACTTTAAATCTCTCTTGTGAGGGACTAAGGCAGTACTTAGGGGCATTTGCTTTTAAGAACTTTCTGTGGCCTACCCAAATATTTCAAGTGTGTGTGTGTGTGTGTGTGTGTGTGTGTGTGTGTGTGTGTGTGTGTGTGTGTGTGTATTTCTGTGCGTGTGTGTGTGTGTGTGTGTGTGTGTGTGTGTGTGCATGGAAGGGCTTTACGGCTTACATTAGAGTACATTGTTTATAAGGAGGAGCACTCAAGACCCAGTTTAACATACACCACTCTAATACAGTTAACGGAGCATAACGGAACATTACATAACACAATTATGTCTATAGTTGTTATGTGTGATCCTTTAAGTAAATCAAATAAGTCAAATGTATTTTAACTCTGTATAATTGTACCTTAATGCATGGGACAGTAGTCATGACTCCTTGAGAGCCATTGTTTCTGATATGGAGGAAGCACCTAATGGAGTAACTATCCTAGGCACCAAATGTCTGAACAGTAATACAACAAAAGAAGAAATCAGAAATGTACTTATTTTCCCTAGATTACATTTATTTTCAAGTTTCCAGATTCTTCCGCTCAACAATCTCACTCATTAAAGAGGTTGTTCATTCCCGGTGGGTTTATTAAATGCTGGATACAGATACTCAGGAAATCCTTCCACCGTGGCATTCAGGGTATCAACAGTAATAATAAAACCAATATGCCTGAAGCAAGTGTAAGTGGTGTCATGCATGTACATTTGATACTGTTTAATGCCTATTAGGTTAATCACCAGATTTGCAATTTTGACCATGGCCACTATGCTAAAAGGCTTTCTACACATTGGCAACCTCTAGGCCTGAAAAGTGAAGCCATTCTTCTTCCACAGGTTGCAAAGGAAGTCCAATTGTATAGAGGTCTAAAAAGTGAGCCTCTCGATTTATTACTTCAGCAAACATTTTTGTAATGTCTTTCAGATCCACCCCTTGCTGCTCCCCATCTTCCCCCATCGTCCAAACATTGTCAATTCTGGTTCCAAAAAAACAAAGATGGCAGCCAAAATGCCAAAGTTGAGGCTTCAGAACTGTAGTCCAAATATTCTGAAAGAGGTCTTTATCTGAATAAAGCATTTTCCGATTAAGACATGTTGGGATGTTCCGGTATTATTCAGGTTTTAGAGGCATTCTTTGGACATTTAGAATCTACATCTCAATCAGGGTTTTTACCTCAGTTTACACCCAGTTTACGACCTCTTGCATGAGCTCTGTGCATTGCTATGGTTGCTGCACATGAACCAGCCAGCCAACAGTTTGCAAGGCTGCAGACCTAATAAGAAGGAGAAAGACAGCTACATCATCAAAGACTTGGATATCAACAGGTTTTTGGATATGCGCACACATCGCTACGCCATCCTTTTCAAGAAGCTGGTTGAAGGAACGAAAGAGGGACGCTGTGTGCACGATCCAACAAAACTACACGTAAAAGGGTCATTAGTCATGTAAATAGCTTAGTCAGAATATCGTCTTTTTTGGAATAAGGGCAAAAACTAAATAATATGTGCATGTACATGTTGTTAATGATGTCCCTCTGACATCTGACATCCTTTTCATTTCTTCTCATCTTTCCTCAAACTTTTATTTTCCTCCAATCTTTCATCTTTCTCTCTTGATTTGTTCATAGTGTCTCAGTTATGTTCCATATGCGCTGTATCTGCATTTTTATGGGGTGACAACTGACTTGAACAACAAACACAATAAAAGTACTATGCAATTATGCCCTTTATAAAGCCCCCATAGGGAGCATATGGTTGCATTCATATGTCATCTGTCTGCAAAAAACCTTCTGTGGAACACATACAACTGCACTGCATTATGGGTGGCAGGGAAGCAGTAAAATTCCATCATCTTCCCAATTCCGTCTTGTATAATACCTATAAACTACTATCTGATCTGTTCCAATGCAACTGCAGAAACTGGCTCACTATTGTGCCATTAGGAGAAATACAGTTGTCATCATGTTGCTCTGGAGTGACACTTGCATATACATATATAAAAAGGCCTACTTTTTATTTGATATACATCTTTATTTGATGCACACCATGCAGCACTGGTGCTCCATTGTTCTGCCCCTTGGAGGATTAGTTCAAAATATCTAACTTTTGCTTTCTTTCCTGTGATAAGATAGACAGCAAAGATAGAAACCACCCAAGTGAATTAGAACGGAGAGGAGGAGTTGGTCTGCTCCCATGTCTATTTACTTCTGCTGTTCTACATTTCAGAAAACACTGGGCTGGCTGCACTGAAGCAGCACGGCTGAATATTGCAGGGCAAATGTGTCAAATCATTTATTTGTTCTAAGAAGTTCGAGCCAATCAAACTTTAATCATCTCACTTAGTGTGTCTGGGAATGCATTAGCAGTTATGCAGGGTCCTGTATTTTCTTCAGATTTCTGGCTACTCTAACACAGGCCTTTATGCGTCAACACAGGACAAACTACGGCAGACAATCAACAGCTCCAGCCCATCTAATAACAGTGGGGCTTATCAGCCGCCTCTGCCTCCTCTAATTTTCATCAGTTTTGACAAGCCCATTAAATGAATCTGGGACCCAAAATAAACATGTTTTTGTTGAGCTGAAGTGACAGGCAGTGATCACACCTCCCAATGTTGGAGAGAGAGATACGACGACTTTTAATTAAAAATGCGGCACCCATGCACAACAGCCCCCACATGATAAACAGGACTTTTGCCTGCAGCAAACAAACTCGTGCGAGGATACTAGGACAAAGTGTGATCCGAGATGCAGCACATTACTGCTGTTGATGCTGGAATATTCTGGAAGACTCATGGTGAGTGTTGGTAGAAGGATTACAGAGCGATCTTCCTCTAATCCTGATCCAATAGTCATGACTTTTATTATGCTTCTTCTTGAGTATATTAGTTCTGTGGTTACAAGGACTGAATTCTTGATGAAAGGCTAGTTGCATTTTTTGTTTTTTTGCTTTCACATTGCTCGGTTGTTCCGCATTCCACACTCATCATCAAATATGAAAAGCAAAACTATCCTTTTGCCACAGTCACATCTTAAGCCCTGCAGTGTGTTATCTTAAACAGGCCCTGTGGGAAACACTCTTCAAATTCAAATAAAATAGAGATACACTAGAAGAGTCGTAGGAATTCTCAGACTGCCCTGGACAGTACAGCTTCAGCCATGGCAATGCTGGCACTCAGGACCGTTGACGGCCAACACCTATTTCCCTCAGGATAACATCTTTATCGGCGGGCATTGTCAACCAGTGGAAAAACACAAAGAGACCACCCACATCTCAGCAGTACAAAAATCAGTTTCCATGACAACGCCAGTCTCTAAATTTCCAAGTCATTTCTGTCACAGAGCCTGACATTAGGTGAGCTATCATTACTTATTTTCCATTTTCCATCTTCTGTGGCTTTAAATTCGACTTTTTCTGCCTCCTCTTGAGTTGTCTTGCACCATTAATGCCCCGATCAGTCTTTTACAACTTTGTCTCATTTTCCTTTGTTTGATAGCTATTTATTTCCCAAAGCTACACCCCTGGGTTAGGATGGAAGATGGAAGTGAAGAAATAGAAGCACTGACATCCAAATGACAAAAAGTTAAGTTTCTATTTTCCCAAAGGGCGTGAAGCTGGTTCACTGCTTGAGATTTTTTCTCCACATTACTGTGTGGGTAATGAATGCAATGGTTGTTATGTAAACATTGTCCTGCACTGCACTGGACTTGAGATGTTTTGGACGATACGCAAGTTCAGGTATCAGAATCGGTATCAGGAAGCAAAAAATGGTATCAGACCATCTCTAATCTATGAGATAATCTCTTTTTATCGGTTTGAAAGGGGCACCTTCTACTCATCAAAGATGCACAGAAAAAACATTTTACCTGAAATGTAAAAAGGGTGTGTGCGAGAAAATAGAAGAAGAAGAAGGAGTTGAAAGTCCTCGGGCAAATATTCATTATTTGCCCTGATCTGAGTAAATGTCAGACTGTGGTGGGAGCTGGCAGGAACAGCATATTATAAATGTCTGAACCTGAAGCATCTACACCAAAATGCTTTAAAATTAAACTACAGAGAATTAGCTGCAGTCTAATATGTATGCTGTGCTGTGAGTGTCTATTTATGCATTTGAGTCTTTACCAGGAGAGTCTACATGACCATGAACAGGGCAGAGGCTGTTGCCCAACTCCAAACCTGCAATTACAGCAGGCACTTGTGTCTTGTACGATGAAATGAATCATTACCACTGCAGCATGAAAGAACATAATCTGGCCCGCTCCTAGCTATTCCCCTTTAGGGACTGATTTGTGATCGTGTCTGAAGATAGAGTGTGCGTTCAATCAACAATGCAGCTTTTAAGTCACCCTGTTGAAAGGCTTGAGGGATACAAGAGATCAATAGAGATTAATTAATTACTATGCTGCCAAATGGGAATTATGTGCCACGAGTTACTACAGAAACACAAACGATGATTTTGAAGCTAATATCTGCACTGCTACAAACAGGGTCCAAGGGAGGACTTGAAGACGCCGTGACATGCCATGATCATTTGCTGCACCACTGATGGAGAAATTCCCACTTGTTTGATGCAGAGGAGCAGCTGGTGAGAGGAGAGACATAAGTGAAGTGTTTCTGCAGATATTGAAGCCAGTCGAGTAAAAAAGAATGTTGGGGGCGTCATGGATATCTCAGTTGGTAGAGCAGGCGCCCATATATAGAGGTTTACTCCTTGACACAGCGGGTCCGGGTTCGACTTTGATCTGCTGCCCTTTGCTGCATGTCATTCTCCCTTCTCTATCCCCTTTCATGGCTTCATTTGTCCTGTCCAAATAAAGGCTGAAAATGCCCAAAAAAAAAATCTTTAAAAAAAGAAAAAGAATGTTGGCTTACCGGTAATAATATGAGTGAAACTAATACAAATTCATCATATGAAAGCAATTAGAACAAGATGTAAGCAAGATGAAAACAAGGGAAGGGCAGACATGATTTGCTGCTATGGCACTTATCGCCACCGTCCAAACCCCCTCCACTTGCTCAACCATGAGTCCACAGCAGGGTCGGGCTGCAAACGCACTTCCTCCTGACACGCTCATCTATAAAGAGTAGCAGTGTGCTGGCAGCCCTGCCTGCCTGAGGGCTACATTTGCTACAACACTAATATCATACAGCCGACCAATGAATTCCTAAAGAGTACAATCAAGGGGAGAAACAACCCCTGCTGCTGACATTGTCCTGGCACTTGCCTCCCTTCCTGCTACTTACACAAGCAATATTCCAAGTTGTTGTTTTGCTTCCATCAAATTTTCCATTAAAAGTGACATTTCATCTAAATCAAGCCCTTGGGGAGGGAACAAAGACAAAAAAAATAAAGGGAGGGGGGAGGAATTCTCACGTACAGTTAGGTGTACGAGCACCAAGTCTGTGCACGCAGGTGTGTGTGTATGCCTTCAGCAACTAACTGACTCCATAATCATGGAGAGTGCCATTATTTGTAGCCATCAGAGCAACACCAAAGCAATTACATGTGTCTGCATTCAGTCTGGTGTTTAAAGCAAACAACACAGCCATTTCTCTGTGATGTGTAAACATCACAGCTTTCTCTTCCTTCCTTTGTCTCCTCTGCTGGAAACACACCACTGAAAGAAAATTCGCAACCACCCAAAAGCAAGCTGTGTGCAGGTGGCGTTGTGTGGTGTGATGTGAGTTGGCAGGAAGGGGCGGAGGGCACTTGGCAACGCCAGTAAAATATGCTCCATTCTGCACTCACTCCATATGAATCATTGTTCACTTGCCACATTGTCACGAGAGCTCGCTGGGACTTATCGAGGTCTGGGGTCGTTCAACAGTTGAGAACACGCTAAACTCCCACAGAGACTACACCACATTTTACACCAGAAAAGATATATAACCAAGATATAATATAAATACCATACGGAAAGGCAGACACTTCAAAAAAGTGAAAAGCAGTCTTGCCTTGAAACATGCAGCAGCTGCATGTAAGTGCCAGCTCATGCTATTTCCTCATGTTTGCATATAGGGTGTAAGTTTTTTTTTTATTTTAATGAACATCCGTTACATTCAAGCCATTGCAAAATGAGTTGCTGCAAAACTAATTAAGACTGTCAGTGCCACACAACTCTCTCTGTATTTCTCAGTATGGTTATGGTCAGAAGAACACACACTCCTTAGAAAAAAACACATTTTACTTATTGACAAATACAGCTTTGTGGCAATCAGCTAGACTCACTTTTGTATATCGATGTTCTATGCCCACTTGGGTCAGCACCTTGTGTAGCAGCTCTGCTGCCATCGCTGTATGAATGCGTAAGTGAATGGGGTGAAAGAGAGGCAAATTGTAAAGCGCTTCGTCAGGTAAGGGAGAAAGGCGTTCCATTTACCATTTACATTGACACGGTCCTTCTCAGGGTCACATCTCAGCATCTATCCCAGCATGCATTTGACACATGACGGCAATGCAATCTGCCAGAAAGAAACTGTGAAACTGTGTTGTTACATCAATGTACAGTATTTTATTTCCACAATTTTAGTCACCATTTATATATGTATCTGTGGTTTGTTCTGTTTGTAAATACTGAATTAGTCGCTCTGTAATTTAAATATACCTACTGTAGTTCTATGTATATACAGTATACAAGTTCCTATAATATAATCCTATTCATATATATATATATATATATATATATATATATATATATATATATATATATATATATATATATATATATATATATATATATATATATGCTTCGCTAAGTGGATTACTGTAAAACCAAACTCTGTTGTGTTAAACATGCATTGGCTATAATAAAGCATCTTAGCTTATCTTATCTTATTTTACACATTTACACTTTTTACAGAAACATAAACCTGCATTCATAATCAGTTTGACCTCTTGGGGACAGCAGAGCGAGCTGTAAACACAAAACTGACAAAGTGCAAACAGTTGCCTGGTTATACATCTAGCAGGCACAGATTCATTTAGTTGGGGATCTTGCAACCTGATGAATGGTAGCCCAACATTCACTCTACCAACGTCTGAAAAAGTGATCTTGTCTTCGCATTAAATGCTCTATGTTCACCAGCTAGTAGCTAACTTGTCTGTCGGCTGTTTGGTGTTGAGCAGACGGTGTACAGTGGGTTTAACAAAGTTAATTACAACACGTAAAACCAAAACAATGAGCTGAAAGATGCTAGAATGTTCTGTAGAGCTGGGGGGAACTGCAGAGTCAGGTGACACTTCCACATTATATGTCATTTTTTAAAATAATTTTTTCGTAAATAATGATTAATGAAGGTTTTTGGGGGTGGCAGTAGCTCAACCCGTAGAGAGTTGGGTTGGGAATCGGAGGGGCGCTGGTTCAAGTCCCTGTACGGAGTGTGGATTGGTAGCTGGAGAGATGCGACTTCACCTCCTGTGCACTACCAGATGCTCTTGAGCAAGACACCATACCCCATCAACTGCTCAGGGCACTTCTTAAGTGCAGTCTATTTATCATTTAAGTTTGTCTAGTTTAAAAAAAATTATTTAAATAGCGAAAAGACAGGAAACTATTATAACTAACTGACATACACGGAAATTATTAACAATGCACGATTTTTGTTATCTAAAAAGTAACTCCTGGGTTTGCTGCAAGATAAAAATCAAATTAGATAAAAAATGAAAAAGAATCATTTTGTTTAGTCATGTGCTTGTAGTCATTCTGTTTTTGTATTTTATGCCTGACATACATGAGACAATAATCCTCTTTTTCACATCTGCATCTACAGGTAGTGTTATAGATACAGGTAAAATATGCAGAAAATGCCCTGTCAATTAGATTACTTGCAGCTTGCATCACTAGATAATATGCTGAATATAGAGAAACATTACACCCAGTGCGACCATAAGGCTCATTGATGCGTTTTAACAATGGATGGTTGTTGTATGGCACAGAGAAAAAGGACTTGGCTTTACAGACAGCACTTGTTTGAGAACACAATCATTGTTGTTTTGTTCTTTTCATGACATTTGTTGACAATAAGAACAAATACAGGTAAAAGCCAGTAAATTAGAATATTTTGAAAAACTTGATTTATTTCAGTAATTGCATTCAAAAGGTGTAACTTGTACATTATATTTATTCATTGCACACAGACTGATGCATTCAAATGTTTATTTCATTTAATTTTGATGATTTGAAGTGGCAACAAATGAAAATCCAAAATTCCGTGTGTCACAAAATTAGAATATTACTTAAGGCTAATACAAAAAGGGAGTTTTTAGAAATGTTGGCCAACCAACATACTCAATACTTGGTTGGAGCTCCTTTTGCCTCAATTACTGCATTAATGCGGCGTGGCATGGAGTCGATGAGTTTCTGGCACTGCTCAGGTGTTATGAGAGCCCAGGTTGCTCTGATAGTGGCCTTCAACTCTTCTGCTGGGTCTGGCATTCTGCATCTTCCTTTTCACAATACCCCACAGATTTTCTATGGGGCTAAGGTCAGGGAGTTGGCTGGCCAATTTAGAACAGAAATACCATGGTCCGTAAACCAGGCACGGGTAGATTTTGCGCTGTGTGCAGGCGCCAAGTCCTGTTGGAACCTGAAATCTCCATCTCCATAGAGCAGGTCAGCAGCAGGAAGCATGAAGTGCTCTAAAACTTGCTGGTAGACGGCTGCGTTGACCCTGGATCTCAGGAAACAGAGTGGACCGACACCAGCAGATGACATGGCACCCCAAACCATCACTGATGGTGGAAACTTTACACTAAACTTCAGGCAACGTGGATCCTGTGCCTCTCCTGTCTTCCTCCAGACTCTGGGACCTCGATTTCCAAAGGAAATGCAAAATTTGCTTTCGTCAGAAAACATGACTTTGGACCACTCAGCAGCAGTCCAGCTCTTTTTTCCTTAGCCCAGGTGAGACGCGCGCTGTTTCTTGGTCAACAGTGGCTTGACACGAGGTATGCGGCAGTTGAAACCCATGTCTTTCAAGCGTCTCTTGGTGGTGGATCTGAAGCACTGACTCCAGCAGCTGTCCACACCTTTTTCACAATCTTGACTAGGCGCGGTGATCCCTATCGCTTGTACACTTTTTCTGACCACAGTTTTTCCTTCCCTTTGCCTCTCTATTAATGTGTTTGGACACAGAGCTCTGAGAACAGCCAGCCTCTTCAGCAATAACCTTTGTGTCTTTCCCTCCTTGTGCAATGTGTTGATGGTCGCCTTTTGGACAGCTGTCAAATCTGAAGTCTTCCCCATGTTTGTGTAGGCTTCAGAACTGGACTGAGAGACCATTTAAAGCCCTTTGCAGGTGTTTTGAGTTAATCAGCTGATTACTTTGTGGCACCAGGTGTCTTCAAAATGTAACCCTTACACAATATTCTAATTTTGTGACACACGGAATTTTGGATTTTCATTTGTTGCCACTTCAAATCATCAAAATTAAATGAAATAAACATTTAAATGCATCAGTCTGTGTGCAATGAATAAATATAATGTACAAGTTACACCTTTTGAATGCAATTACTGAAATAAATCAAGTTTTTCAAAATATTCTAATTTACTGGCTTTTACCTGTATAAAATATCAGTCACCGAACTCTTTCGGAAATATAGCAATGATCAAATGAGCTCCCCTCTGCTTCCTGTGTCATGGCTGATAGTACGGAGTGTGGATTGGTAGCTGGAGAGATACCACTTCACCTCCTGTGCACTGCCAGGTGCTCTTGAGCAAGGCACCATACCCCATCAACTGCTCAGGGCGCCGGTCCACCACTGGCAGCCCACTCACTCTGACATCTCTCCATTAATGCATGAATAGGTCCTGAGCATGTGTGTGTGTGTGTATTTCAGGCCTGTGTGTAGTGATTACTAACAAAACAGAGTGTAAATTGTAAATTCCCCACTGGGGCTCAATAAACAGTATAAATTATTATTAAATTATTATAAATTAAACAATTCTGACTTTATTGCAGTCAGTGTGAACATGAGCAGCCCACCACTTGTTTTTTGAGACATTAAAATAAAATCAATACTGATAAAAATGGCTCACAATGTTTCTACTCAACATATAAAATGGATCATATACTTTATATGACTCATAAGAAATCATAGCTGTGACAGTATGGTAGGTGACAGCATTGTTCATTCTCAGTAACCTCGATCCCGTCTCTGCAAAGTCTGGTTTACATCATTGCTGTCAGCAGTGCAAAAGTCACGTGCATCTTTGAAACTATGTAGAGACTGTGTTAAGAACCTGTTGTGTGTGTATATTTAAACATCTGCAATGACCTTTACCTTCTACCTTAATGAGATTTCCTTCGATTCAATTTCCTTGAGAAAACTCTATCAGTAATTGACACAACACCCCTGAATGCATCAACGGTTATGTCTCAGACAAGTCAATTGCCGGTATAATGAAACATCTTATAAAATAGCCAGGTTATTATGCTTGCCAAGCAGTGTGTGTGTGTGTGTGTGTGTGTGTGTGTAAAAAAAAAACTCAATTCTTCACCTGCCATGGACCAATTAACCTAATCTTCACAAACAGGTGATTACAGATATAGTGAGTTACAGGTGCAGGATGAGGAGGATCAATAAGAGTTCAAGCTCATTTGTTTTGTTTTTTTTAATTAAAAATGTATCACAGGTAGATCTAGAAGAACTTCTATAAAAAAAAAGAAAGGAACTTAGAAAGAGTTGAAACTGAAAGAAAACAAACTAGTTATTAAATATCAAGGTAAGGCAAAATAAAAGGTAAATCTAACCTTGTCAGGAATATCTAGCACAACAGAAAAAGTCAGTCAGAAATGGAGGTTTAGAGTCAAGAGGCTCTCTAATGCCACTTTATCAATAAAAAAAAGAATATTTTAGAAGGCAAACGAGTGGGAGCATGGCAATTAGGTGTTTCAATTCCACTGATTGGGAATGACAGGGGCAATCACACAGACACACACACACACACACACACACACAAACACACACACAAACGCACACACAGAAGAAAACACTTTGCTTCATTTACTGCATTCCCAAATTGGATCTGATAAGCAATTAATGGTGTAATTGGCCGTTGGAGAGGTTGTCTTCTCCCTGGAGTCTCGCTGGTTCCACTGGGCGGTCGAGTGGAGAAGGAAGGATGTGTTACTGATAGTGCTGGGTCAATAGGAAAAAAAACTCTGCAACTTGTTAGCAAGCAGAGAAGAATAATGACACAAGTCCAGCACTGGGCAACTGAATTAGCAGAGGATTTAGATTGCAAATGAGAAAACATTTCCTTTTCCATTCTAGTCTATTCAGGCTCTGTTGGGCCCTTCACATAGTATAGGTTGAAAACCTGTCCTGAGAAGTTAGCAGTTAGGGCAATTGCATTTTGTCTGCTAAGGTAATAAAAAGCACTTCTTAAGTGCAGTCTATTTATCATTTAAATTTGTCCAGTTTAAAAAATGTTATTTAAATAGTGAAAAGACAGGAAACTAATTAACTAACTGATATACACGGAAATTTTTAACAATACACAATTTCAATTTTCAAACTCCTGGGTTTGCTGCAAGATAAAAATCAAATCAGATAAAAAATGAAAAAGAATCATTTTGTTTCGTCATGTGCTTGTAGTCATTCTGTTTTTGTATTTTATGCCTGACATACATGAGACAATAATCCTCTTTTTCACATCTGTGTCTACAGGTAGTGTTGTTCTTTTCATGACATTTGTTGACAATAAGAACAAATATAAAATATCACCAAGGTTTTTCTTTAAGACTGAAAATGGTTCAGCAGAAAAACAAAACCCAAATCACGGTGTATTTAGAATGTGTTTCCTCTAAATAGTCATGTTAACAATATCAATAATAAAACCCAGCATTTTTTTCCAAAGCTGTCAATCACAGAACTCTTTCGGAAATATATGATCAAATGAGCTCCCCTCTGCTTCCTGTGTCATGGCTGAAAGAGAAGAGCTGGTGATTGATGAGAGGCGAGCCCCAACATGTCCAGCAGCACTGGGTCATACATTCATCCTGAGGCTTTCTTAATGGAATTGACCTTGTAATAACCCCACCCCTTCTTTCCTATTTTTTTCGTTTATTACTTCTGCCCCCACTTCCTCTAATCTCCCTGAAACTGTATTTTCAGAGTAGGAACAAAATAACAAATGACTTAAAACACAGATGTTGCCCCCTGCTGCAGCCGCAATGTGTTTGAAAGAGTCAGCAGAATTATAAATGCACAGTTCATTATTAATCTATCCGAAGTCCCAGGCCCTGTTCCAACCGGGAGAAATGTTTTTTTCCCAACGCATAGCAGAGCCATCAGGTTCTCACACATGCTTTTTCTCTCTCTTAATGTAATTAGGCACTAGGTGTCCTGATCAAATATCTTTCTCACACAAATTTTGTATGCATGGACTTGTCAAATGCAATCCCTGATAAGTAAATAGTACATAGAGAGCAAATAGGTTGTTATCGGTTGTGCTATGGTCTGTGTGGGTGATATTTCAGACGACTACCTGTGCCTTATTGCTCTGTTAGTGTCGTCATTGGACATTTATTTGTCCAACAAAACCAGTGGCACAACAAATTGATCAGAGAGCTCTTTGTCCAGCTCAGTCCAATAACAATATGCGGAACGCTCTCCTGGCGGTGTTCCCTAACTTCCCATACCTGTAAACAGGAAGAATGGCCACACTCAAAAAAGCTATGCTTTTCTGCCTGTTTCACATTTTCTGGAGGTGCTGTCCATAGAAACAGCAACATGATGCATACTTGATGTGCAGAACAAATTCCCTTTAGCCCGCGGCATGTCAACCGTATCTCCCTAGAGAAAAGAGGAGAGGAAACGCCGCAGTCTGGACTGGCAAACAGAGAGAAGAAACAAGGGAGCAGCGAGAGAGACTGTTTGACAGTCTGGACTAGCAAACAGAGAGAAGAAACAAGGGAGCAAAGAGAGAGAGAGAGAGAGAGAGAGAGAGAGAGAGAGAGAAAGAGAGAGAGAGAGTTGCAGGGTAAAGGTAGAGCTACGCTTTCCAGCAGAGACATTTGACCACATTGCTTTGATGTCCTCTATACAGGCTTTTTCCCTCTATAGAATCCCTGCTGCATGTTTTCTGTTAGCTGAAACACCCTGTTTGCTGCCTGCATGTATACACAATAGGACATCTTCAAAGCTCAGCTGAATTTGCTTTTCACATTTACAAAAAAGTAACAAAATATGTCTCCCGGGGGAGCGTCTGAAAGCTTGTATTACACTATGAGCAATAGCTGAGAGGATGCTGAGCTCAGGAGTGATAGAATACAAAATGTGATTTTTAATGGATGAATATTCTGCTGTTTTGTGTTTTTAAAAATACTTCATATCCTCGGCTGGGGAGCGACCAGAGCTGGAAATGTGCCAAAACACACCCGACAGCATTCCAGGAGTAAAATCTGTGAGGGAACACCATTTTGTTTGGGGATATTCTTGCCCTGAATATGACCTGTTAGGCAGCCCTTAGCTTGAATCTAACTTTTAGGCTTTGATATTAGTCTCAGTGGTTAGGTTTAGCGTAACCCAAGGCAACAAGTGCACTTGCACAGACTCCTGCTAACACTTTAAGCAGAAAACCACAGTTACTTCAGGTCTTGTTGGTTTTCTCCTGGTTCCCTTTTCCAGTTTCAACAGTCTAACACAGAGTTTTACCTGAGTAGATCTGATTGTCTTCCTTGGTATGCTCTGTGCTGTAAATATTTTTTTCTTAATAAAGTTTCAGTTACACTGACTAATTAAGTAGACAATATGAGGACACAATCATTATATTTTAGTACTGTATGTGTGGAAGACATCATCATTGAATCAACCATGCACTTTGGTGATAAGGTGTCGGCTATTAATGAGATTGATTCCATTTTACAGTAAGTACAGCTTTCTTGGATCAACTTTATAGAATGATTCTGCACACAAAGTTTGCTCACAATCATTTCTGATGTTCTCGATGGTATTCAGGGAAACATTGACGGGAAGTATTTGAAGAAGATTCAAAGCTACTATGCCATGAGTACACAGCATGCACTTGATCCTTCTGAGCAACCAGGTCCCTTCCTTCCTCCACTCTCTGATAATAGTTGAATTTGAGGTAGGAATCCTGATGAGTTATCCCACTGAGGAGGATCTGAGGATGAGCCTGCCACAGACACCACCTGCTTACATGGCACAGATGCCTAGCTTCCCTTCTTTTATCCTACATGTTCCCACCTCTCTCTGTTCTTCTTTCTTTAAAGTCCTATCATAGATTTGCAGAAGCCTCACACTTTTCCTGTATTCCTCTCTTTTAGGTCCTTCTTATCTTTTTGTTCAATATCTATGTCTGACTGTCTCTTTCCCAGTCCATATGTCACTTCCTTGATGTCTCTCTCTCTGCATCCCCTTCTCTCTCCTCTTTCTCCTTGTTTACCAGATCCTCCAGCTCCTCCGTCCTACCAGACATCTGAGCCAACAATCAATGTTATTTCATTCCAGTAAAGAAACAAATGGAATTCCAGCTGAGAGCGAGGCAGCAGGCAGCCAAAAAAGGTTTTTCTGTGATGCAGCAGAGACCCAGCCTGCACCAGGTCCCTATCACCTCCTCATACAGGCCCGCTGTACATGGAGGCACACCATGACCCTTTTGCCATTTACAGATTGCGGAGCTGAATGTGCTAGTTATTGTAACTGGAGAATAATTAATGTAGTAGATGGCGATTGTAATCATGCGTTGTCCATAATTACTTTTTTTCTCTGTAACTGGTTAAATATTTTCATCACTTTTTTCTTTCAGTTGTTACTTTGTCAATGTAGGGAAGGGAAGGGAAGTTTGGGGTCCCCTACTGGAGCTGCTGCCCCCGCGACCCGATACTGGATAAGCGGCTGAAGATGGATGGATGGGCTTTGTCAATGTAACTGTTAATGGTAAGGAAATAAGCTCCATTTACTGTAAGGGCCATTTGTCTACGATCAACTAATAATATGTACAACTGTGATTCACTTTATTAGAAAACATGATGTTGATGTTTGTAATACCCATTACATCAGCCACAATCATCCTGAGGCTTCACAATAAAAGCCACAGTAACCTTCCTTATTTTTATGAAGCAGCGGTATTAGCAAATGTTGTGGTTGCAGTAGATTAATGCATCTGTGGCTCAGTGTAAAAGGAGTGAACAGTGAGGGTCTTATCAAAGAAATTAAGTTTTGCAGGATTACATGAAGGTACCATTTTGCTGTAAATCCCTCATTCTACAGTAGGCAATCTAAATCTGGTGCTGGAATGGTGGACTTTGCCACTACCAATAAGACCCTAGAAATAGAGTGAGAGTGAAAAGGACATTTCCATTAAAATTAGCCTATATTCACAATGTTCCACTTCCGGGATTGGTCCGTTGCCGCCAGAAATTCGCCCAGATGCACTCTTTTTGCACGACTAAACAACTTTTGAACATACACGATCCACCAAAATAAGTTCCTTCCCGAGACTATTTTAGAATAAAATAGAATAGAATAAAATGCCTTTTTGTCATTTTACACAAGTGCAGTACCTGTGCAACGAGATTGAAGCAACCCCTTTACATAGTCAACACAAAGTATGAAAATATAAAATATAAAAATATAAAGTATAGGTAGTGCAGAAAGATTTGCAGCGCCAAGCGTTAAGATGATTGTGATTGGTTTACATAAATGCCAAAACACCAAGCAAGTTTTTTCCTCTATCCCAGAATGCTGTGTGGACTAGCCAGACCCTCTTTCGCAGCATCATTAAGGAATGTCTGGCAAAGTAAGACTACAGTGAAATCAACATAGCAAGATGGTCAGAGCGGCGGCCATTTTTATGTGTACTGTTGCCATTGCAAAGTACTGTACTTCTATGTCCAAGACAAACAGTTCAATGTCTGTTCTACTCTCATTCTATTTCTATGAATAAGGCATGATCTATAGAGAGCTAAATAGGGTTTAATTTCATGAAAATTATAACTTTAGGGCTTCTTTTCAGCAATCCCATGAGAACTTGGCAAACTCCATGTGCTGACTAAAAAGCTCCAGAAGTTGCCGTTAGATGGACCATGTTATGAGATTGTTTTCCCAACTGCTGTTTCTGAGGTCCAGGCTAAACTTTGAACCTCAACTTTGCATTTGTTGTTTTCAGAACAATGTGAAAAATGTGATTTTACTGGCATTCTTGCTGAGCCATATGGTCCCAACATGCCTTCAGAGGTCTGTGGGAAATAAAAAATAGAGATAATTAGACCATTGATGTCTTGTAGCAATCGATTGGCTGTTAGCTTGAATAGTCCTCCTTGAGCGATTGCAACAGCACCAAATCTTGGCTTTTTTATTATCTCTGTGACTTTAATGTACTGTGCCTATGTAGAGCAACATCAATCGCCTTGAGTGTAAAATGTGTGAATAAACCTGCCTCACCTTGCAGCAGTTAACTAACTTTATTTACTAACTTTATTTGAAGAATAGATTTTTTTGATATTTTACTATTCTTGATGAGAAGGAAAACTGAGAAGAAATTATCGCACTGGACACACTGAGAAGAGCAGTGTGGAAACCCAACAGCAATGAGCAGTTACCTGTAAAGATCAAAAAAGAACTGGGAAGCTGGGAAAGATAAACAGGAAGTTGCAAATTACAACTTTTACAAAATTACAATTTACATAGCTTTTAGTACAGATTCTTATTCACCATCATACCTACCCCTGCTTATCACTGAAGCTGTAACTACTATAATTCCTAGGACAAAATATATATTCACTTGAACTATTTATAGATAAAGGAACATTACAAACATTTAATTTCTGCCGTGCGAGGATTTGGTATCGACTACCCCTTGCTGTTCATATCCACCTCTGTTGTCAGTATTGGTTCTGCAAGATGGTGCGATTGACTGGCCTGTTTCCCTGCCTGACAATGGAGGATCAGAACGGATAAAATAACATATTAATAGCTGAATCCCCGATTCACAGCTCAAAGATGTGTTTCATTAAAACCAAACCGAGGTGTGCCTACCAGAAATAGCACCAAAATCGAAGCAGGAGAAAAGAGAACATGCCTGACGGAAACAGCATTGTTACAGCTCACTAGAAATTGTATGAGAAAATGGAGTCAATAGTTAGGCTTAGATTTACTGTCAAATAATATTTATATTCAAACTTTCCCAGTGGGTTATTTATTCTATTTATATAGAACCAACAACTTTACTACAAGATATTATACCCAAAATACATAAATAGAAAAAAAATCTATAAACAACCCATTAGTGTTTCCCTCTTTTGGCTTCCCTATAAGCTGAACAGCATTGTTTGTCAGTGACAAAAATGGTTCAATATTACAATTACTGGATTCCCTTTGCTCCATGCTAATTTCTTGCTTAGAGTTCAACCTTGACATAAAAAAACCCGTCTTAAACAAGCCCGAAAAAAGCTGCGGCTTGTAGCCATTTTGAAGTCATCGTAGTGGCGACACTGGGTAATCCAACTTCCATGTTTATCTCTTGGGGCACACTGGCCTAAAAAGCATTGTATTTTGTACACAATCATTTAGTATATACTAAATGAGTATAGTATAGCATAGTATAGTATAGTATAGTATAGTATAGTATAGTATATAAGTAGAAACTGCTCCACAAAAGAGGAATGTTCGACAGTATAAACAGGTCAGTGACAAAATATCTTTGAAATCAACTGTGTATAGTGTACGCTAAGAACTTGCTAACTATGAACTCTTCAATAACTCTTTATTGAATTAAATGACGTACAATCCCTAAAACAAAATCCCAGGGGGGGTGTAAACGGCATAGTGCTGTGAAAAGGGAAAGGATTTTGGGGAGCTAGTGTGACTGAGTAGATCAAAGTCAAAGTCAAAGTCAAAGTCAGCTTTATTGTCAATTTCTTCACATGTCAAGACATACAAAGAGATAGAAATTACGTTTCCCTCTATCCCAATTCGGTCCACAGACAAACATAACATTTAAGTAAACAATATAAAAAGTAAAAAGTAAAAATAAGAAGGCACATACAATGAAGAAAATAAGAGCAGCCGTAGATATAGCATGTTCCCTGATAGCTAGCATGTAGACATTAGCTAGCCAGCCACCGTAGTGCACCAACTCATCTGTAGTAGTCACTAAGTTACCAAGCTTCTAGCAACACCTATTTCCCAAAGACACACAGGCAAATTTCCTCTGTGCCAATGTCTGGTGTGACCAGGTCTTTAGTCATATTTTAAAACCATCAAGAACAGATGTATTCACAAGGTAGAAAAAGCATTGTTGTTCTTCAAATTAACAGTACTCCATGAAACCCAGGCACAATCCACACCCCCCTCACCTCACCCCAGCTTCGACTACTGCACCTGACTATCTGCCAGCTGCATGGGGCTCCCTCAGGCATAGCCCTGCCTGGATGTCTGGCCAGCTGTGGCCAGCGCCATTAGCAAAAGAGTAAAAAGTGGTGGAGAGATGTGGGGGGGTGGAGGAGACTGACCAGCTGTGAGAAACTATTTCCCTCTCTTGTAACACTGCACAATCTATCAAGAGTAAACCCATAAAATAAGACAAAAGCAGTAAGAGGTTAGACACACCTGAACACACACTTAAACATACACAACAGAGGGGAGTGCCATGTGATACAACAATTGAACAATTCCAAGATGCCCGATACGACTGAATAAGCACAGTGAGCACAGCGCTACTCTGTGGAATTATTAATGAATGCACTGACATTTCATTTAATCGCCATATCCTGTTAGATGCTGTCCAGCACTGTGGGAGGTGTGAGTGAGAGAGAGAGCGAGAGAGAGAGAGAGAGAAAGAGAGGGAAAAAAAAGTGGCAACAGATAATGGAAAACATAATGCATCAGCATACGGTAGATTGTGCAAAGGATGGCAGAAATAAGTCGTTATCCCCGAGGGAAAATTCAGCCCCATACTAGATCCGCCCTGGAGGTCCGGCTAACATTAACACACATTATACGCTAGGCCAGACTTACAGCAGGACACCCATCACATGCTGTTAACATTTCTGCTCCTTCTACTCTGTTAATTTGAATTCATAATCAACTAGACTGTATGGTTTAGACTAACTCTATGTTCAGTAAACATAAAGCTGGTTATTTTCTCTATGCATACTAGCATGCTCATCCATATATGAAGAGAAAGAAAACCTTTATTCACACACATTTACTAGCAAACCAGAGTTTGATTCTGTGTGTAGTGCTGAGTACCGAATTCAATACTTTTCGGGCACCGACTGAGATGCCTTTAGAGTATTGAGTATCAAAAAATGCCTCGTCATTCAAAACCAAATTTCAATACCTAAGGAGTAAATCTCATCTGCGGCAGTGAGCCAATAAGCGTCCAGCATGCTTCTACCGAGATCTATTAATGCTGGTGATTGGCTGTCTAACATTGCTTGTAACAGAGACATGCAGGAAAAACGTACACACAAAAATGGGGCTCACGTAGTAGGAGCTAAAAAACAGATAAAAAGATTTGTGAAGTATTGTGTAACATTGTAATTTCTATTTGTTTTATAAAATTGGTATTGAAAAAAGTATCAAATTAAATATAAATTATCAAAACTGTTTCACCGATACCCAGCCCTAACTGTATGTATGTGCAACTGATGCATGTGAATGCATTTAAGCTCACATAAAAGAAATGTAAATTGCCACAGGCAGTGTTTCTGCAGGTTGGGCACATTTCCATTTCCTCACTGTCTTCTTCTACCTTCATGTGACAGTGGCATCCTGCAGATCTAATTAATTAAAGCTTTTAATAGCATATGCTTCAAATATTTGCATAACATATTACAATGGCTGCGGAATAATCCGCTCCTTGATTTAAATTAGTCACATTCAGAGATTCAATTAAATCACCATCACTTTGCAAGTTGCATTAAATGCAATCAACAAGATGAATGGAAAATTACATTTCCTTTAACCAAATTTGCATATTACGTTGGCACTGGTAATGTATACAGCTCCTTGGCCAAATAATTTGCTTAGCTGCACCCAACTGCTAGAGACAGCTCAGACAACTGTACCTCGCTCATTTGTGTTTCTAGTTGTGATTTCCTTGAGAGTACATTATCCAAACACTATCCACTATCCACAATCCTACTGTACATTTTAATTTTCAAACAAAACAAAAACGACACACAAGCACAATAACAACAACACTATCGGCGCATCCACATGATACTGCCTTCCATGATCGCATGAGCACATGCCCCCACATCTACTCCACGCAGTTGCTAGTATGCAAGAAGGATACAGAGTATTAAAAAACATGATGGACTCTAATTATGCTAATTATGTTCACTCGAGCTTCTGCGCAGGAAAGTTGGACGACACAATCTTCTGAACAGCTATACTGAGAAATACAGAGAGAGTTGTGTGGAGCGGATAGTCTTAATTAGCTTTGTAGTAACTCATTTGGCAATGGCTTGAATGTAACAGACTTTTGTTAATATCAAAAAGTTACACACTAAAACTTTAACACGTCTGACAACGCATATCACACAATCACATGTATTTCCTTTGACTTTCCGAGGACGAGGTGGAACTGTTACTGAAAAGGTAAGGAAAACACCGATGTAGAGTGGAGGTTAGGCGAAAATGTAGCAAGAGATCTGTGTTTTTAAACAAAAATGTATTAGTGTGGATGTAGCCTAAGATCAGCCCTTTAACCACATTTACACATACATGTGTTAGTGGACCCTAAGAATTAAATTTGTGACTCAGGTGTAAGTGATAGGTTAATGTGTCATGCCTTCAAAGAGCACTGGCGCATTTTCCATAAGCTTTTTTTTTAATACGCAGTAATGGTGACAGGCAAGCAAAAAGGTTGTCATGTCTGTCTGTCACAACCAATTAAAATCCCAATTCCTTGAGTGCGCTGAATTTAGGCCATGCATCCCCAATCACCACCGCCACACCTGTGCTTCTGATTGGCCTTTAAGTCACATACCCATCACCATACAAAAACTTTCTTCACCCCCCCTCCCCTCTCCCCTTTTCCTGGCAGCTGGGGTCCAATCTTCACAAACGTCACCATCCACAAAGCCTGCCACTCACTATACTCCATAGACAGCCCAGCTGACAGTAAAGCAGATGGATTTTTTCTCAATCCGCTTAAGACATCAGAAGCTGAGTGACTTTGTTCCATTTTTTAAAGAAGCATTTTAATATTGCTGCTTTCATGTCTGAGTGCCTCCCCACTGTTATAGATATTGAGTCAGTAGACTGCTACATAGCAGTCAGTCAGACATTGTCGTATAAGAGCAATGAAGTGCTTTGAAACTCCGCCTACCTACTTTAGCTTGATAGTCCTGGTGTTAAAATGTTATCTGGTGATGGTTTTTTATACAGTTGGGCGGTTGTATGTATAACATACAGTATGTGTAGAAGAAAATCAATCTAATGAGGTATCGTGTAGTTGGGTGATTTCCCCACTAAACTTCACGGATGATTTCATAAACTTGGCCCAGAGAGGATCAGATTATCCAAAAAAAAGAGAAAGAAAAGTCCCAAAAGATTAAAACAAATGTGTGAAGCAGAACTTGATTTTTTTCTTCTTTCCTACTCCATTAATTATTTCACAACCCCTTAGATTTATTTTATGACCTGATCCCAATATTTGAATGGGGTTTGTATTCACCCGAGGGAACAATTCTTTATGTAAACTATGCTAGAAAGTTAATGGAAAAAAAATCTTCTCAAGCGATTTGTGGTGGTGTTCAAATTCACAAAAGGCTCCTCTTTACCCTTCATACCTTATCTGTCCAAACAAAGGGACGTTCTCTTCTCTACCAGAACTTAAATTTCTTCCAACCTCATTCCAACACAGAGGATAGCAAATTCAAACTTGTTACTTTCTGACTGACTTTCAAAGGAAGTAGGGGAGAGGAGATATGGGAGGCCAGGGCCGAGGCAGTCTGTCAGGCAATCTGAATGTGTTTTCTGTGTTATCACTCTGAGTGGCTGAGTTCCTATGTTGGCGTGATAACACACTGCTTCACTCCTGCTTTTCTCACTGCCAGAATAGCTAAGTCATCTTGTGTCAACACAGCTCAGCTCCGGAGTGAACAAAAGTCTGACGCTGCCCACGCTGCATGGTCAGAGGTCAAGACTTCTTCCCTCTAATGTGCCATCTTCTCAACAGTTGTCCTGTGGTGACTTATGTCAGGAACACCTCAAGGTTATGACCACTGTGGAAAGCCAGTGTGACACAAGCATACTATGTGTGTTTCTATGTGAAAACCCAGCATTGTTTGAAGAGAAGGTGCTTTTTTGAATTTTGGTAGAGTAGTTGCTAGCTTCAATTATGGAAATTATACCCACCCGAGGGAAGGAGCAGAGCATGTTTATTAGCTGGGTGTCCCCATTTAAGAATCAAATCTGATAGGTCAACTCCTGTCAAATCACATATATACAGTATGTTTGCTCATTAATCCATATTCTCGTATTTGCGACATTTCCACACCAGACAAAAGCGCCGAAACACCGAATTACAGAAGCTTTCTTCTTGACTTGGCAATAGAATTCCTTTTACAATAGGATTTGTTCCATCCATTTTCTCCGGGCCGGCGCCACAAGGGGACAGCAGTGCTTGTTGTGTGTGCAGGTGCAGCTCTGTCCCTAGGTCTATTACTGAAACGGAGGGAGGACCGACAGACAAAATTCATCTTAGTCTGCTTGATTGATGTTTCTTCGCAAAGAAACAGTCAACAAAAGAGAGAGATGCAAGCCATTATAGTCAGAATGGAATTATCCTTTTTAAACACATTGTCCTCCCGCTGCAAATCATTAAATCGTCCAATTGTCGACTATTCAGGGTCACCTGTATTTAATACAAGGACCGCTCCATCACGTTTACATTTACAGTACAATGTGCATAAATTGCACAAAGAGTTATGTATAACTCTGGCTTGCGACATTCATCACTCTGTGTGACAAATCAAATGCATGGATTAACCAAATCTGACCTTTACAGGAAACCACAATTTCTCAATATATCATTAAATATAGGATGTCAAATCAAAAAACACAAGGACACAAGAAATGGTTAAATGTGTCTTTAGAATTGTAGCTCCTCCTTGTAGTGAGAGTAAAAGGTAAAATGCAGGGAATAATGCAGGAATTAGGCTCATAATCAATCAAATAGATTAGAACCAGTGACAACAGTGCAGGCAGTCGTACCACATAGGGTCCGCAGTCAGTCCACAGGAAGTGTTGAGTGTTCTGGCTGTGATTGGCTACAGAAGGGGGTCTGCATGAGAGCAGCAGCACTGCAGTCAGTCCTACATCGTAAATCACGCTCCCTGCTCCTTTAGATTGGTTTAAATCGAGCTTCTCTTTTGGGCCTTGACTGGGTCCCTGGGCTTATTAGAGCCTCACGCTGGGAGAATCGCCAAGCTTGCTATTCATCAGAAAAGCCTTAAAAAGGAAGCCGGGCCAAACACATTCATTTGGATCATCCATGTAGGTGTATACTTTACACAATACAAGATCATCTTAAAAACCATACACATTTGCTGCAATGCACACTGGCTTGATACTGGAATATCACTTTCGAGGAAGAAACATGTTGGATTTCCCAACTCTCATATTGTTACATGAGAAGTCAAAGGTGTCATTGTAGTTACACATTCAGTTCCGTATTTCACACACTGTAAAGCAGATGTAGCCTTACACAGTCGCAGCTTTATTTCAGCTTGTGTATTTCTGCTCTCTATAATATAAAAAAGTGTGGTCAATGAAGACACCAACATAAACGGAAATGGGTGTCAAACAATCAATTGTCAATATAACAACATAAGACAGACCAAGGATAGAAATAAAAGGTAGCAACAATTGCTGCATTCACCAAACCTATAAAGATTTGCCGTCAAGTGTGAGTAGCAACAAAAGGTTGAGGCAGAGCACAGAAGCTTAGAGGAAAACAACTGCAACTACCTGCACTAAGCCCCAGTTTACAAAAGATGGTATTCAAACCAATCCTATTTGAATAGTTGCAGATCAATAGAGATGGGGCCTCATCAAATCTGGGCATTTATTGAAAATGTCACTGGAGATGCACCTTACCCTGTCCTGGCCATGATAGCTCCACCACTCTTTTCAATGTGTCACAACCAGCTCAAACCACTGGGAGCATATCTATCATGTCACACAGCTATTTTACATCCAATTACCCTACCACTCTGCTGCTTTTTTGTAATTTATTGTAATTTAAATTGTGTGGTGGTGGGATATTGGTCGAAGTGTTAAGCCATAAAGCTTGACAGGGTTTCACGGTAATGTGGAAAACTGCCGGCTTTTTATCAGTAGTGAAATCCAATAGCCTTAGATATCTGCTTATCATGTAGATGCAGCAACTTGGCTTATCTCAGTGAGAAAGGGCCTTGTGGGCCATACATAAACACTGGCAGCCTAACATCTCTGATGGTGGCTTTAGCCTTATTCTGCCCAGTCAGCAAAGCCCAGAGGACTACACCATGGTGCTCTGCAGAGTGTCTTAGCAAGAGAAAAGGAGAGAAAAAGACTTAGAGAACAGAAGAAATTAACAAGAAATTATGTTGGCCAGTAGTGTCCTTGCACCTATTTGCAAGTGCTGACTCAATTATATTATTAGGAGTCATTCCAACTAGGTGCAACATGTCAATAATCAATGTAACTACTTCAGTCAGCAGTGTAACCACTGTCTGTCTCATACCCATCCGTAAAAATAAAATCAGTTATATCAACTTACTCGTTTCCACCTTGATGAACTCTCTTGTAAATTGTATTGTATTTCTTGTCCAATTTGGCTTACAAATACCCAGGAGTGCTTATCACCACACAGCATATCCCATTATTTAGAGCTACCCACAATAAACCCTCCTGATCAAATCCACTGATGACTAATCTTGACATGATTTTAACAACGACACACAATCTGGTGAGATATTGTGCTGAATAGACCTGTTTCTTAAAGCGTGAGGGCCCTTTGATGCAGCTCACATTGATTTCCCCTGTCTATTTATTTCTCCCTCATGCAGAGTCTCCTCCAGCCTAACCTGCTGATAAACACAGGGTGTCAATGCAGAGTGAGGTGCCGGGATTAGCCGGAGCCATCCTTCAGAAAGGTCTCCGTCTCGTTTACAGGGGAAGGGTCAACGGGAGACCCAGGGGCGGCCGAACTCATCCTGAATGCGAGCTGAGGTGACAGGTGAGGAGTGGCAGGCGATAAGCCCACCTGGGGGAATGGCGCCCATGCCGCTGTGTTGTCAGAGATAATGAGTTCAAAGCTAAGCCAAAGGTCAAACAAGAGACACGTGTGTGTGTGTGGATGCAGTGCTGATCACAGTCATTCACACAAACATGTCACAGTACACATACTGCAGAACAGCAAAATATACAGAACAGTATACATTAGCAACAGAAATGTCTCTTAAATGCATATAAAAACACACACACAATGCATGTAATCACACAAAGTACATGGCCATGCACACTTAACCCAATAGCATTTTACAGCAGGTGTATTATGTAAGCAACATAAAATGTGTTTTGCCAATCAGCAACACAGCTTTCGTCTGGTGAGCAACTGTCATTGGAGTGAATAGGAACACATAATCCGGTTTTTCTTGATACAACCCTGGCAAATCCGTCATGGACATCCATCCCATTAGACTGTTGCTGCTATTCATCCTGCTCCAGCCTCTTCTCTACATTGGTCTACACAGCTCTACGACAGCACTCATCTCTCTAGTCACACTCATGTGTGGTTGTGCCTTGAGTTTGCAACAGTGATTGTACTTCTGTAATCTAGTACCCAGACCTAGCTTGGGCTGGGTATTTAATACTTTTAGGCACCAACCGAATTGCCTCTTTAGTATTGAGTACTGAAAAATGCCTCGTCATCAGATTCAGAAATACTTTATTGATCCCCGAAGGGAAATTCTGTGTTGCAGTTGCACAAATAGTAGAAATATCAAGTAGAAATATAAATAAAGAAATATAAGGAGTATGTGTACGGTATTTACATACATAATTAAGGAGTTGTAATAATAATAATAATAATAATAATAATAATAATAATGGTAGTAGTGCACACATTGCACACATTTCAAGCCAAAATTCAAAACCAAATTTCAATACCTAAGGATCAAATCTCATCATCATCATCATCATCATCATCAGTGAACTGATAAATGCACAGCCTGCTTCTACCACCATCTAATAATGTTTGTCTGTCTAACGTTACACGTAAAGACATGCAGGAAAAACTCTGTTACACACAGACACGGGGCTCGCATAGTAGGACCTGAAAAAAAAAGATTTGTGCCATAAATGTGTAATGTTGTGATTTATTTTTGTCAAAATGTTTTTTACAAAATTGGTATTGAAAAAAGTAGCATACAGAAACCTCTATCAAAGTCACAGTACTGGTAACGACATTTTTTGAACCATACCCAGCCCTAGTCCTAGCTGTGACTAAATTCCATTTACCACCCAACTCTGTTACTGTGTCCTGAGGCACTACCTAAAGAGAGGTAAGTGGAGTATATTGTATTTTAAAAATAGCTTAACAGACATCAATGCAGGGGTTTAATGCAGCAATTCAATCTGCTGGTGTTTTTCAATTATGATGTGCGTGGACGTGGTATAGGGAGTGGGACTGCCCGGTTGACAGGCCAGTAATTATAGGTTCTCCATTTGAGCTATCACTCTCAGGTAATGGCAGACCTGTCACACTCGCAGCTCTGATGATCCATATATTCATCATCACATCTGTCCGGACACTCCAACTGCACAGCGTACACACAACTTTGCATCCATCACAATGCAGCTAAAGTACAATGTGCAGATGGGAAAAGTCAGTCTAAAAAATCCATTTGAAGCTGTCTGAGACCCTGAATGTGACAAATCCAAATTGTGTGTGCCAATTATCATCACACATCTGGAAAGAAGCCGTTTTCTCTACGATAACGTCCTCTAAACTTGTTTTCTACAGATGTGTTACACTTTATCTACAATGAAAATTGTAGATAAAGTGTAACACAAAATCAATTTAACCATGAAGACTGTTTACACCCAACATACGAAGTGTCAGAAAAAGATGAACCCATATTTTTCCACATCTATGTGCATCCATCACAATGTAGCTACAGTACAATGTGCAGATGAGAAAAGTCAGTCTAAAAAAATTCATTTGAAGCTGTCTGAGACCCTGAATGGGACAAATCCAATTTGTGTGTGCCAATTATCATCACACATCTGGACAGAAGCTGGTTTCTCTGTGATAACTTCCTCTAAACTTGTTTTCTAAAGATGTGTTACACTTTATCTACAATGAAAATTGTAGATGTAGTGTAACACAATGAAATACAATTAACCATGAAGACTGTTTACATCCAACATACGAAATGTCAGAAAAAGACGAAAAACAGATTTTTCCACATCTATGTGTACAACAAGATAAACAGATCGTATGAATTATGATCATCAACTTACCATAGTGTGCTGTGCGCTTGGTGCTGTGCACTGGGTGCTGAGCCATTTGCTTAAAATCACATCCAGTGTTTCACCTCTAATCAAAAAGTCCTGAATGTCTGCTGGAGCACGAAATCATCAAAAGAATGAAAAAGCAGGTTACACAGTGGTCATAGCTTTTATGGGGTTATTCAGACCATAGTTTACATGTTGGACTGGGTAACAATGCCTTTGTTAAATAACTGGGACAGAACATATTAATGCATCCTCCACTACAGTGGATCTCAAGCTGTGAGATGTGAATGGCACAAATATGTTGAACATGTGGTTTGATGGCAAAACGGGGAAAAACAGTACGCACAGAGCAAGAAAATGTTTTTCTTTTCCTCAGCAAAATGACTTTCAATGATGGATGTCACCTTAGAACAAAGACTCCTCTGCACTGATCCACTCAGCTTTGTTTCTCTTGAGCTGCACGGACAATATTCTAGCACCACAATGCTCTCTAACCCTAAAAATCAAATAGGAGGGTAGGGGGTCAGGTAGGGGGAAGTTTAGAAAAATGAAAAATCTGCGAGAGTGGGAGATTCTTGTCCCAGTGGAATCAGAGGCACTTTGAAGCATCAAACAGAAGAGGTGATTCTCCCAGCCGGGCAATTTGAGAACAATCAGTGTGAATTGTCGAGGTGCTCCTTCTAGCAAGACAAAGGCAATGGTACTATTGTTCATGTCAGCAGCACTAAACATTGTACTATAGAGCTCTCCTAAAAAGGAAACGGAGGAGAGGAGGGGGAAGAAAATGCATTGAGGCCTGATCTTTGTCACCAGATTTCTGTAATACCAAATGCACAGTTTTATTGTAAAGAGCTAATTTTCTACATCAAGTAGACACTGAACTTTTGCATAACTGGGAAGAGAGGCCAAGGCCATGGGGAGTAGAAGGAGAGGACGCTTTCCCTATCTCTCAATACCTCATTTAGTACACTGACCAGGGGCATTAGAAGCTGTCAGACTAAGTTGAACTTGGGCAGTTATCCATTCACGCAGCACAAGATACTTAATTTTATCCATGAGTGAATTGGCACCAGCAAATAAAACCCAACAAACTGTGAGAGGAGAGAGTTTCTGAGCTGGGGGGGATTGGTGCTCTGTGCGAGTCTGTCTGTATAGTATGTGTGCTGTGTCTGCATATGAGTGTGTAGGTGTGCTAAGATGGTTTTGTCAATCAAAAGAGAGCCTTCGGGTTAAGGTTGGAGGTTAGCGGCTGGTCTTTGATTGAGCTGTGGACCAGCAAGCTACAGCAAATGACCAAGTAAAGCCTCAGGCAGGCCTGCAGACATGATTGGGTGTATGTATACCGTATGAATGCAATCACAGTGTGACTCCTGAGCCTGTTCTCATGAACCACACATTCAAAAAGCTACAAAAAGTTAAGCACTATAATTCGTATGATTTACACGCTGTTGTTTTTTTTTGCTGTGTGCACCACATTGAAGGGAGCTGTATAAGAACGCGTCTGGCTGCGTAGGGAGGTGAGGATGGGTGGACTTTCAAGCCAGGGAGAGGAGTTCACTTCCTGGGGGGAAAAAAGACTTTCACCCAGGATATACGGTACGTGTTCCTTGTGAGATTTTGAATACAAACCATGATCTTTTCCTAAACCTAACTAGTTGTTTTGGTGCAAAAACTCAACTTTCGTCCCCGTATAACGCTCACTTTTTCTTGCCTAAATTTAAACGTAATCTCCACCAAAATGACCGGCAGCTCATGGTGCTCTGTACTCAGCGCACAGTCACCTATTCCAGTGTAACTAGACCACCAACTACTGCTGACCTGAGAGAGAACCACGACCGGCAGCTCGTAGTGCTTTGTACCCGGCTCACAGTCACCTATTCTGGGGTAACTGAACCACCAACTACCGCTGACATGACGGAGCGCCATGCGGAGCGCCATGCGGAGCGCCATGCGGAGCGTCATGCGGCGCACCATGCGGAGCAACCATGCGAACCGTCATGCGGAGCAACAACAAAGCACAAAGCTCTATAGCATCTTAAACAGCTCTGCAGCATGAAGCTCTGTAGCCGATGTCACGTGACAAGTCGGAGGTGTCCTAGTTTTCGTATAATATCATACGTTTTAGTGTGCAACGTTTCATGACAATGCGTTGGACGCCTCTGATTATCTCTCAGAATCCTTCTCCTTCTAATCATTCTCAAGTGTGCAAAGGCTTTAGTAAGAAGGATCATATAAGAAGCAACCACTTGAAAATAATTAAAACTCCATTCAATACATATAAAACTGTCCTTGTGTGCCTCAATTATAAATTCAACTACTTCAAGATAAACGACAGCATAAATAGACATTATTGTAGCGAAGGGATCACTTGTCACTAAATGTCATAATTTCCATAATACCTGAAGCCCCATCTATACCTGCAGTATGGAATTTCTTGTTGAAACATACCATAAATAGAAGAAGACTGAGCTGAACACAGATCCTGTATAAATTCTACATGCTTGGCGATATTAAGGTAATATGTTAAGATATTATTTAAAGCGTAAAGCTAGTTAAAGTACTCATATTATGCTTTTCAGGTTCATAATTGTATTCAGAGGTTGTACCAGAATAGGTTTACATGGTTTAATTTTCAAAAAACAATATATATTTTAGATATACTGCACATTGCTGCAGCTCCTCTTTTCACCCAGTGTGTTGAGCTCTCGGTTTTAGCTACCTAGTGAGGCATCTTACTTCTGTTCCATCTTTGTTGGGAGTTGCACATGCGCAGTACCTAGGTCAGCACAGTTAGCTAGTCAGTTGCAGAGTATGAGGGGCGTGCCACACTAGCAGCTATACAAGGATTATAACATGTATTACAAAGTGACGCACATTTGTCACAGAAGTAAAGGCTGGACTTAAATAGAGCTGTTTGGAGCAGTTTGTGAACAGTGTTTTCTCTGGAAGATGGTGAGTCCCTTTGGGTTGGAATTTGGACTTTAAACCTATTAAACCTATAACGTGCACAAAAACATATATAACACAATAAAGGAATGGGAAAAAGCCAAAAAAAGCATTATATGTGCACTTAAAGTGTTAAGTCAGAGGAACCTATGTGAATAAATGTTTCTCTAAAATGTATAATGTTTACCTTTATTTATTAGAAGATTCACTAATTAAAACGGAAACTCATAGATTTTAAGTTGGCTATGATATTACCTGCAATTAAATGTGTTAATATTTCCTCAGGGCACTTCACAGGTTTACCATGGCAGGGCCTTGAATAACATTACTAAAATAGCAGCCACTTATTATAAATGTGATCTATATTATTCACCTCTGCTTGTATGTCAAATTGTCCCAGAGCCATATTTTACTTTCTTCTTCAGAAACTTTGTTACACACACAGTCAGCCATAAGAATTTGCAAACGTGGTTATCACTCCATACACAGAAGACTATCTACACCTTAGTACACCTTAAATTATATCCGCTATAACAGCGATAAAAGTGTATGCACGCATAAGCCGAACCAATGCAGGGCGAGATTTATCACAGCTACTCCCACTTTCACATTTACAGTTTCACATTACACATATGTTGTGGCCGGGGAAGAACAGACACATACACTGTCAGTTCCCTCAGAGCTGCAAAAGCCATGGCAGCATTCTGCCTTTTGGATCTACTTATCACTCAGGCTTCACAATTTACTGTGTGTAAGTCTGTGCTAAGCTCTAGAAAACTGTGAGGTCTGCTTTTAGAGTATGAATCTGATGGTCCAAATGTGAACAGCTACTTTTCAGAATGCTGTGGTCGTGGGATCTTCCAGGAAAGTCTAAAGGTAAATATGAAATGTCATTGTTTGCTCTGTGGTATGTGGTAGCGGGGGAATTTCCCTTATTCTCTTGTCGACCAGAGCACTGATACATTGCTAAAAATAAATTGTATGTTTTTTGTGAAATAGTTTAATTTTCTGATTTGTATAGGATTGTGGGGTTCAAAATTGGCACCATCCACTAGCCAAACGCTGGTAAAATATGCAAGTGGCTGGTAGATTCTGCTTCACTCACCATCCAAAAAAACTATGGCAATCTATTAAGTGGCTGATAAAGTTTGAACATTTACTAGCCCTTTGGCTGGTGGAAAAAAAAGTTCATTTTGAACCCTCAGTATTTGGCAGATATTGTAAACTGACCTGCTTCTTTTTTGCTTTAGTCTTTGTGTTGAGTTGCCGACCTACTGTATGTAGTGCAAGCCTTTGTGTGGACCCACATCTATTATGGGGCCGCATTTATTAGCCCAAATTAATCTGTTCTATGCATCAAAACCCCTTCAGATGCACATGAAATTGCCTTATATCACATATGCTATGTATCATGATTGATGCTTCCTTTGAGATGTTAATCCTGCCTGGTCCTTGTGAGTATATAATTCAGCCAGGTAGTCCAGTCTTTGTGTGGTCATGGTGCTCTTCATGAAGGTTGAAGCATCTCAACCTTCTTTTATGATGCTGATCAAAATATTGGCTTGAGGGCTCTCTTGCATGACCATTCTTCCTTTTAAGATTAGCTTGAATACGAAGGATCATTGTCTTGTCCCTGCTTTACTTCTCAGAGCAGTGGGCAGTCATGCTTTTCAACAGTTCTAATGTATGTCTTCAACTGTATACATGTCCACAGAGAGTACAAGAAAAACTCAGTGTCTCTCATACAACTAGGCTTAAGTGTTGGTATTAACAGACAGAACATTAATTATTTTCCATAAAATAAATCATAGGGGAATGGGGCTTTGGTAGTGATTAGAGTCTTTGATATGTCCAAGATTATGAAAAAAACTGATTTGACTGCATTAGTATTTTTATGTAGTGCCAGATACTGCCTTTGGACACCTCTGTGGACAAAAATGCCTCATTGACTTCCATTAAAACCACATGTTTTTATCTCACTGCCTTTACAGTATACAACCATGCATTCTGTAATGTCAGCATTTCACTTAGAATAAAAGTGGTGATATTTCACATTTTTACTGTATTCCACCAGATTCAACCATTTTCCCTTTGTAGGAAATTTCCCTTTGTATGCATGAAGTGATGTGGATGCTCAAGAGATTCAAGCATACATGGGACTTCTCATCCTGGCATGTGTACTAGTCCAATGGGGAAATCTACCGGAGCCTGTGGGATGCCCATAGTGGGAGCCCAGTCTTCAGGGCCACTATGGCCCACAAACGATTTGAAATGATAAGCACCAGGAGACAATGTTTTTATTCAAGCACCTCTTCAAAGACACATGTAATGCATCCTTCAAAAGATGCCCTTTTTCACCCCTAAAATGATCAGTGCTTGCTTACAGATTTACACAAACTCTCACACACAGACATGCATGCATGCACACACACACACACACACACACACACACACACACACACACACACACGACTTCATAATATAACTGGCAAACATACAACAATTTCATGCATCGGCCTACAAAGGGAAAATGGTTGAATCTGGTGGAATACAGTAAAAATGTCAAATATCAGCACTTTTATTCAAAGTGAAATGCTGACTGAATACAGAATGCATGGTTTTATACTGTAAAGGCAGTGAGATATAAACATGTGGTTTCAATGAAAGTCAATGAGGCATTTTTGTCCACAAAGGTGTCCAGAGGGAGTATCTGGCACTACATAAAAAATACTAATGCAATCAAATCAGTTTTGTTGATAATCTTTGACATATCCAACACTCTATCACCACCAAAGCCCCATTCCCTTATGATTTATTTTATGGAAAATAATTAATGTTCTGTTGGGTTTTTCATAAATACTAATTACTTTAAAGAATTAAACTGGCATTTAAAGGGTTAAAATCCTGAACATTATTGAATGTTTGGTAGTTTTTAGCAAATTAGAAGTTGGTTAGGAGATTTATGGAAAAAAAACATAAAAAAATCTTGATATATGATGATTTAATAGCAATGTACACTTTTGCCACAAAGGTGCCCAATGTTTGTAAATTTGAGGAGGGCACAAGGGTTAAGACATCTTGAATTATTTTTTTCTATAAACTGCATACAAAAAAAGACTTATAGGTTTCGCATCGCCAATCATAGGACTGTCACACAAACTGCTCCCCAAAAACACCACTACATAATATGACAACTTCTCAGCCTTGTTACCCTTCCAAAATACATTTCTTTTCATTCTAAATTCATCAGGTTATTATTTTGCACATGCTTTCATTGCAATTATCATTTACACAATAATGGCTGACACTTAGGAAATGCATACAATCTTGGTGTCATGGGGTCTCACGTTTAGCTAAATAAATTCAGTGAGAATGAAACAATTTGCAAGCCATTTCTTATCTCATAAAATGTCATACATAGCAACACATTAAGAATATTAGGAAACATTCTAAGCTTAAACTAAAACGATGACAACAAAAATACAGTATACAAGTCCAAAGATCTCACCCAACTGGTGGAAAGTTTTACTTCTTTAAAAAAAACTTCATGATTGACTGTTGATAGTATGGTATTTTATTTTTTTTCACAATATAATCGTATATCCGCTCATTTCAAAGGTCTCCATGATTCTCGTTGATGATGCAAATTCACCAAAAACTGAAAGAAAAGCATCCTCCTCCCGCTCCACCATGGACATCATTGTGACAGCCACTTAAACTATAACCTATTCTGCCTCTGCCAGGGAAGCTACAGGCAGGTCACACCCAGGTGATAGGTCTTAGTGGTCCACCTGATTCTCTTTTAATTTTTCTGCTTCTGTGCACTTCACATTTATTGACCTTCCCAGTCCATCCCTTCCAGCCCCAGAGTCTGCTCTGCAAAGGCAGTGACCATATCTGACTAAGGTCAGCAAATGCAACACAAAACCTCCCAATAGTTTTTTATGCTATCTTAATCGCTGATCAGGTGCAACAGATTATGTTTATAAGGACAAGGACCAGGCAGGATTAACATATCAAAGGAAGCATCAATCATGATATGTGACATATGTGACAATTTTAACATTCTACACCATTACTGATTTTTTCAATGTCAATCAGTTGGTCGGTCAGTCCACCACTGTAGTCCAGGCTGAAATACCTGAAACTTCTGTTTGTAGTATCTAGCTTCGCCATCAGGTCAAAATGTCAAATCTTTCCAGTACTTTGGTAATATAACCAAATGTCTGCTAAACTAAAGACAGCTGTGCATTTTGTTTAGCATTAATGTCAAAATAAAATATATAATGTCAGCTGTCTATCATGCAGAGCTAAAATGATGATGGTCTTATCAGTAGCATGGTTAGCATTTAGCTCAAAGCACCACTTTTTACAACCTCACAGAGCCACTAGCTATAGGCTCTTGTTTTAGCGTACTCACTCTACTGGATTCAGGAATCAGTGTTCTCCTACCTTCTAAAATTTAGATGAGCTACTAAAGAACATGTATAATTTGGAAGATGGTTCACTTTTTTGAATTATGAAAAATTCCCAGTAGTTGGTAGCCTCTATCCTACACAAGAGTAGAAATGAATGACAAAGACACACAGGAAAGAATGACTGTACAGTACGTGGATGATGGGAGCGGAGCAGAACAAACACATGAACTAAGGAAAACACAGCCAGGTCAGACATGTGAGCACTAGTCACTTCTCAGTAGCCAGCCAGCCAACGGCAGGCTAACGTGATCTGCATCTCAATCAGACGTAACACAGCACTTGTCCTCTGGCACACTGACAGCTCACAACCTCCTTTAGACCGAGCTGCCATGAGAAAGAATGGGCCTCTGAAGCGCCAAGGTCAAATATAAGGTCTAGATGGGGAATAATAAACATGTTTAAATTGGCAGCCTTGTGCCTGGCCAGGACAACCGTTCAATTAAAGACAGTGTGCTAACTCAATGCTAGATCGGAGTGGCTGATTGAGTTTGAATTGTTGCTGCTTGTGGGATTATGAAACATGACAGGCTTTTTATAAGGTGTAATTAACGCTCTGAATTTAATGGGGACATGACAGATATTAAATTGGTTTCAGATCTCAGTGTCGAGACTGTTAGGAATACTGTTTGGTGTGTATGTGTGTGCATGCGTGCGTCAGTGTGTGCCATAAATGTAAGGTTGCATTTGTGAGCGTTTTGTTATGACACATAGGCTTTAGAAACCCATCCGCTGTCATCATTTTCTGCTTATTTACAAAACAGCTAAAACGTTTGACAAATGATACCCTAAACTTAAGCTTAAACAATAAGAAACAAGAATCCTTATGCTCACTTAGCCCAATTTTCTCATGATTGCTGTGCTATACATACAAATACAGGTAGTTGTTCTGTGGGGTGACCACTGCAGAATAATCAACAAATCATCAAAGTATGTTCTCTTCAAAGCTGTCCAAACTTAAAAAAACACCCCTCCTCAGCCATAATGATGTCTCGAGGTACCTAACTTTTGTATTCATGTTCAGCTGAACAGCTTGTAGCAGGGCCTGAGCATATGGCTCAAATGCAAACGCAGCTTCAACCAAAATGTTCAAGGAAAACCCCAAAAAATTGGGTCTGTTTTTTTCTGGCAAATTCTACTGAGCACTGACTAAAAGGGCAAAAGTACTTTATTGTCACATACACATACATGTAGCAAAATTCATTCTCTGCATTTAACCCATCCCTCAAGGGAGAAGACTGTAAAATGTAATACTGCACACATCAACATTAAAATCCAACAATAGCCCCTATGACTTTTTGCTGAACACTACATCCAAAGGTTTTGTACCTATGATCCATAGCAATGACAATGACTATGGCCAGTGGTGGAAGAAATATTCAGATCCTTTACTTAAAGTACTAATACCACACTGTACATATTCAACTACAAGTCCAACATTCAAAATCTTAGTTTAATAAAAATAAAAGTTTTTATGAGCACAATGTAATTAAAGCTATAGTGGGTAGTTTCTGCCGCCCCCTCTAAGTAATGACATGATACAAGCCTTCAGCACTAAAGCTTTAAAGTACAGTGAACCCTCGCTATATCACGGTTCACCTTTCACGGTCTCGCTGCTTCACGGCTTTACATCGTGCATTGTGTTCTGCATTCTGCAAACATAATCAATGGTGGCATGTCGGTTTATAAGAATCTTTTTGCCCAGAAGAAAAAAGAGCGACAACAACTACCGATAACTATGTTCTTCTCTCGAAAAAACACACCTGCACCGCGGGCTTTAGAAGAAAAACACGCTACAGAGCGGAGTCGGGATGCAGCGGCTCCGTCAGAAGAGCAGGGAAATACACAAGTCACTATTTTTCCTACTGTACTTTATTTTTTTTATAATAATTTTTCATTTTCTCCCGTTCCAATGACTCTGGTCGCGGTGGGGTGGGCGGGGGGGCGGTGCTGACCTCCACAATTTGAAGTCTTCAGTTCGTATTGATGATTAAAATTATTATTTTACAGTACGGTAGATATTTGTAAAAAAACGTTTATACAGTACTTTTATTTGTTAAACAAATGCTTGGGCCTGTAAAAAGGTTTTGTTCTTTGGTTTCAATGTATTATGGAGTATTTCATTGTATAATAATTGTAAAAAAAATGAAGGTTACTACTTCACGGATTTCGCCTATCACGGGTTCTTTTTGGAACGTAACCCCCGTGATAAACGAGGGTTCACTGTATAAGAAGTAAAAGTATTCATTGTACAGTACAATGTTCCCTGTCAGTGTTTTACTATTTTTTTGGATCAATATTACATCTGCATTTATGTGTATGTTGCATGTACAAAAAAGTACAATATTTGTCTCTGAGATGTAGTAGAATTAAGTGATTGACTGAATGTACTTAGCTACATTCCACAAATGACTATGGCAGTGTGTATGCTGAAAATGTCATAATGGAATGCTACATCATCCCATCTGTCATAATTTCTTTTCTTCTTCCAAAGTGAATACCTGCTGTTCATTGCTATTGTATATTCTAAGGCAACAGCTAAAACAGCACTTATGTGCAATCTTCTGAGAGACATACCCTTTATGTCCCATCTCTGTGAGATCAGCTGTAGCTATCTCTCAATCTTTCTGTGCTATAAATACCGGCAAATAGAGTGTACAATAGCCTGTAAAAACCAACAATTAGTAAACCTATCTCCCTGAAGGATGGGCTGTCAGAGGTATTCATGCCTGTCGAACAGATATTTCTCAGCACTTTGATTTTGCAGATAGATGAAAGTGGGATGCAGAATATGTATGAGTGTGTCTGTGGCTGCCAAATGTATCATATACAGTAAGGCCATATGATATATGAAAACCCTGTCAAGTCTCTGGAAGCAGACCATGCGATCGTGGAAATAATTTCTCTGGCTGCATTTTTCTTGTCTTTTTGTGCTCTCTATCTTCTAACATGACATGAGGTGACACAATTCCTTGGCCATATGACAGATGTCTCTGTTAATTTTGGTGGCACAGAGGTGTGGAGATACTTTTCTTTAGTTTCTATCGGTCTACCAAGGCAGCAAAACATGAGCTATCAGATTATATAGAGTGAACTGGAGTTACGAGACACTTCTGGGGGCGAATAACTCCAGCAGTCACAAAAAACATGGACAGAAAAAAACCTGGTAGACTAGCAGCACTATGGCTAAAAACAGCCCAGAGTAGAACATTTTTCTTAAAATAACTAGTGAACTTTGTATTTTAATATTTAAAGTGTTCATATAATGCTTTTTGGCTTTTTGCCTTTCCTTTATTGTGTTATATACAGTATATTTTGTTCATGTTATAGGTTTACAAAGTCAAAAAGCCAAAGTCCACCCCAAAGGGACTCACCATCTCCAACAGAAAACACTGTTCACAAACTGCTCCAAACATCTCTATTGGGGTCCTGCCTTTACTTCCGTGACAAATGTGCGTCACTTTGTAACACACGTCATAATGCTTGCCTAGCTGCTAGCGTGGCACGCCTTCATACTCTGCTTCTGACTGGCCTGTAGTCCTTACCTAGCTCTGAACAAAGATGGAACAGAAGTGAGATGCCTCACTATGTAGCTAAAACAGAGAGCTCAACACACAGGGTGAAATGAAGAGCTGCAGCAATGTGCAGTAGAACAAAAATATTTTTAAATTTAAACCATGTAAATGCAATTACAAACCTGAAAATTAGCATAATATGAGCATAAAGTTTAAATGCTTTACAAATAAAATTAGAAAAATGTATAACCTCTTAAAGATGAAGTGGATATTCATGAAGGTCACCTGTTGTGTGGTGTAATAGTAATAGTACTTGTACAGTGTACCTGTGAGTACATCTCTCAGATGGAGATGTATTCACAGGAACAGTCTTGACAATATATTTGCTCCACTGCATCTGTCTAATGCATAAACATATCAGGGAAATTATCTGTAAGTTCTCTACTTTGCTCCTCATGAAGTGTTAAGTCAGTCATCTCCTAAATTACTGTTGTAGTTGTAAGCTAAAACCTGAGTGTCTTTTCAAAAATGGCTGATTCTTTGGGCCTCCTGACTCTGCAAAGAAAAACACATTCACATTCTTTGATTTAACAAATGATCCCTCTTACGTTTTGTTTACATAATTCTTCTTGCAAACCAGCTGTCTAAGTACAAAGTCTTTAGAAGACGTTCGGAAATCTTAAAGATCCCATGACGTGGTGCTCTTTGGATGCTTTTACATAGACCTTAGTGGTCCGCTAATACCATATCTGAAGTCTCTTTCCCAAAATTCGGCTTGGTGCATTTCTGCGTCTGTAGCTACTGAGGGGGCTTGACCAACTGCCACTTTGCTCGTTTGAAAGTCATGATGTCTCTCTCTCATGGGTGGACCAAATTCTCTGGGCAGGCAAAGCGGAGAAAGGGGAGGTAACCTTGCTTACCCCTAACCCTTACTTTCATTTTCTCAAAGGCAGAGCAGGATACCCAGGGCTCGGTTTACACCTATCGCCATTTCTAGCCACTGGGGGACCATAGGCAGGCTGGGGGAACGCATATCAATGTTAAAAATCCTAAAAAAAGTGAAATTTTCATGCCATGGGACCTTTAAATGTCAGCTAATTCCATGACACGTCATGACAACGTAACTGATCTGACGTCATATTAGATCACACACTCAGGGGGGAAACAAATTAATCTGCATCCTTTTGATAGACCCTCAGACGAAACAGATTAACCTTAATACCAGCCCACTGGAATGTAAGGAAGGGGCCATCTCACTGCCCGCCTCACTCAGCCCTGACCCTCCCATTCCGATGTTGCATCCATTTTCTCTCTTGAGGGTTCATGGCTGTGGGGTTGTGGCTTGTCAAAAACAATTACATCCCTTGGTGTCTGGGAGGGCTTCCTCTTAATTTGAACTGATAAGCATCTCCTTGCATATTAGCAGTGAGGCCCAGCGGTCATCCTGTTCCCCAAAGATAATGGACTGGGCTGGCAAACAGCATTTGTCAGGGACAGCCACTTACCTGGGTCGTGCAAGACATGCCGAGCAATGCTAATAATAGCCACTCAGCCAGACTAGCAGTTAGCAGGCCGCGAACCCCAACCCTGTGGCTGGCCAATCAATAGTCATTTACTCTCACTCTCCTTTCAACCCAACAGAGAAAAAGATGTATTACTAAGCCCCTATTTGTTGCTTTAAGGCTAGATGGTGAAAAAATACTTTTTAGTCCCCTGTGCTTGATCAAGTTGCACCCTAGCAGCTTCTCTCAGGCATGAATGTTGATCTGAAACGTGCATGTTTGCTAATCATTCCATGGCATACAGTGGAAATACAATATAGATTTGCAGGAGCATGACCAGAGTAAAGTGCTTGAGGGAAATATTATAATAAAGCATTGTATTTCTCTTCATCTGGTGGCAGTTCATTTGTATGCCATGGGCAGCCTATTGCTTGTAATATCCTGGCAAAGTAACGTCCATCTGTAATACAGCTGAAGTGTTTTCACCTCCCCGCCCAAATCCTTGACTATAAGGCACAACATTATCCCATGGAAACAGTAGATCATTTTGATCGATGGACTGATAAGTGAAGACAAAGATATAGTGCAAACAAGAACAGAAGAAATTATGAAGAAAAGACAGACTAATGGTGACAACTAATGGTGAGATGGAGATCCAGCTAGAGAGATGCTGAGTGCAGTGAATGTCAAGACAAGGAGGGTGTGTGTGACAGCCAGAAAAAGAGGATGAAATTGAAGAAACAAACACAAAAGTCTGGAGGAAAAGACAGTGTGATTAATTCCTGTTCATCATCTCCACTCATGCAGCACACAAGCAATAATGGCGTTCATTCGGCTGGCAAGTACGCCCGAGTGGGACGTTGTTTTCTTATGGCCGCGGGTTGGCATTAGCCCAGCACACTTATATCATTAAATCACTCATTAGTGGCGGGATAAACGACATAATTCGATTTACAGAGCCAATATCATTCCCCCAGCAAACAGGTGAGTTGCATAAATACAATTACATGGCAACAATGACTTCAGGGTGGCGGAAATTATCAAGTGAACCCAACGGCTCTCTTCGTGCATAAATGCACATTGACATTTACAGGAAGATCCGGAGTCCATCTCTCTTCTCTGTATGACGTGGGATTTAATTGTAACAAGGATACAGCTGTCTACATTGATCTGTTTTATTCTCAACAAGCTAAAGACTGTTTAATTCACATCTACTCTTCTGATGAGCTGACCAAGGTTTAATATTTCTGATATGCATAACATGAATGACAAAGGCCTACTGCTTATCAGAAAAGTTGTGTAAAAAAAAAAAAAAAAAAGTGTGGACAGTACAGGCTGGTTGCATGTGTGACTCCCTAATAGTCCTGTTTTCGTACTAAATGTGTAAATTTATATTGCCGTGCCTCAGAAAAACCCATTTGCCAAAGACAGTTAGATCAAAACAAACAGTGTTGATGTATAAGCAGTTAGAGCCATGATAGAACAGACAGTCCATGAACCACCACTTCCTTTAAAGAAAGACAGGTGGGTGGGGAGTGAAGAATTGAAGAAAAGAAAGACAAAGACTGGATACTGTGTGCACATTGCTAAGCATCTTAAATGGAATGTGTTTAGTCATTCTGTTTGTCCTCAGCTAAATGCATGCAGATCTATATGTGTCACGGAGACGAGAATGAATAATGCGCACACACTGCTGCCTTTGTGCAATAGAATAGTACGCCAGCAAAGTATAATACGAAAACATATTGAAACTAAGTGATTCAGGAATCCAGTGTAATGCGAGGTGGGATTTGGATACATTCCACGCAGCATTTACTCATTTGCATTTGAATGGTCCCTGCCATTAGTATGGTAAATATGCTGTAACACATGATAAGCACATTAAAGAGGGAACATGCACCAAATTAGAATTGAAGAATAGTTGCACAAAGAGTAACACAAATAAAGTTGCTCTCTCCCACACAAGTAATGCAGACACACAAACAAAGTAAAGCTTGCAGAAGCCTTTTGTACCTGTATTTCATCTTGGTCCTGAGGGCCACTTGCATCCCTTCTGTGTAAGCAAAACTGACATCCTTTATAAAAGATTTATGAGCCAAAGATGCAAACGATAGAGCGTGAACTCCCTTGGGTGCAGCCTCTTCCATCTGTGAAGGATCACCTGTTCTTAGGTGGGCTAAAGCGCTTGTTCCCTGCCAGTGAACTAACTGGCGTCCAGGCCGTAGGGAGCAGGCAGGGGGCTACAATTGGATGCCTTGCAAATGTACAGCCTCCTGGCAGTGGCTGCGGCTGGGCTGAGTGATGCAGCTACAGCAAGCGGATATTATGGAGTTCTCCAGCAGCTGACAGAACCTTCAACCGTCCGCGGAGTTGCTTAAACGCATGGCCAGAGGCGACTGGAAGGTAAAAGGCATATAAAAATCTGCCTTTGATGTGAGCGCACTAGAAGAGAATATTTCAGCAGTCTTCACCTGGGTTTTTATCTACACATTGACCCAGGAATCACTGGCGCTTTCAGCATTCTTTGTGAGAGATTTTCAGAGAAATGCTACAAATCAGCAAAATGAAATCTCGCAATGAAGGTGAGACCACAAAGCAGTACAATACATGGTATGTGAATGTACTTTTAAGCTGTGTTCGAAACCATTCCCTCCTTGCTCACTATTCTTATATATTGTTTATCAAATAGTGATTAGATGTACATTGTGCACTATTTCCATGATAGGTAACAATTTCAAATAGACCTAATGTCTCAAAAATTAGCACAAGTAGGTGCATGTTGAAAGTCAAAACACAGACGCACCGTACCAAAGCCACATAGAAAAGAAGCACGGACAGCTAGAAGTAGGACAGCTCCTCTTGTGCTGCTGCCAGCTCTACGTAGGTAGTGAGGAAGGCCAGGGAGATGCTAGCCAAGCCAAGAGTGAAACAAATTGCAACTTCAACAGGATCTACAGTGCAGAGGAAAGCTTTTACATCAAATCCCAGTCCCATAACTGGTCTGAGTAAAATCAACACTAGCTGGGTTAGACTGATTGTGGTCCATGTTCAGTACAGTGTATAGTGTCATCTGTTACATTTTCCTTGTCAGAGTATTAATCTGAAACATGTACAGACACTGTTTCAACAACCACACTCATTTTGCTTCGATCTCTGCCTCATACCACTTGTTATTCAGATAAATGAATAGCTAAGCACTGTTGCCTTGACCGAGTTGTGCTCCTGGAGGGGCACATTCAGCCAAGTCTCCCACAGGAGAGGGGGGCCACTAAAATAATGGTGTGCTTTGTGTGGGGATTCTGCTTCATCCCCCTCCCTGTCTATTTGCCATCTCTCTCTCTTGTGGCCTCCCAGGGCACCTCGCAGAAACGCGCCCTGGTATAAAGTGGGGTCACGCTTGTTGCGTTTATCAAATTTCTATTCATCCCCTGTGCAAACTTGATAGTCCTAACCCTGACCATCCCCACTACCCCCACCTCACCCCAGGGCTTCTGGGGAGCTTAAACAATGGGAGAGGCTGTCTAATTGCTAATATGGAGGGAGCGCATTTAATTGCCGACATTGCTCGCACACCACGCCCCTTGTGCTGTTTTGTCCCTGGTTTATCTCGTTTTGCTCTCAGCGAAGCAAACACGAAATACTAAGGCAGTTACAATTCAGGTGGTGTTTTAGGCCACGTCCACAGTATAACAGGTAAACACTGTTAACATGTGAGAACTGATAGCATTTGTATTACCTTTTTATTGTGGCAAGCAACAAAGCTGTGCATTACAACCATGGCCTGATAAGACGTGTCTCAGCAGGTTAAACCTCCATCCTGTCACCTCCTGCTTGCCATGATCTTATATTGTGTTTCAGTGTTGCCAACAGAAACTGTTTTGTGTGATTCTGGCATCCACAATGAATCATCACATAAAGTGTTGGACGTGTCAGCACCCAACCGTAGCTGTGAAGGCTTACGTCATCAGGTGGGATAAGCCGTTTCTTTCTCCATCCCCACTAACATGACATTTTCCAGATGTATCCATTCTGTTAAAGTGGTGCTTTGGGGTGTGAAAAACACTATCTTCATGTGGATGAGAGAGGAAAAGATGTGTTTTAAGATGTAGTCAGCTTTGTGGAGACATTTTAACCTTAAGACATTGTGTCTCAGACAAAAAGGAAGCTTAGGCCAGATAAAAGAGAGAAAATTGGCCAAATGGTCATTATCATGCTAGACAGCTGAAAGAAATCCCCACTGTGGTCTGAATGAAACTAGTGTCATTACCAGGCTTTGCTTTGCAAAGCCATCAGGTCAGGAGGAAGGTGGCAGGTGGGAGCCATTATCCATTTGTTAATTGTGCCAGCTAATCATTGAACATCTACCTTTAACCTTATAGGTTTCTAGAATAATTTACTGTCAGTCAGTGACGGGGCAGAATTGGGTTGAACTGAAAAGTAATGCAGTCAATACAGCATTCAAATCAATTGTGTCCTCCCATTCATTTCCTTTCTTTCTAATCACCACCCTTATTCTCATCCTTCCATCTACTTTACTGCCCTCTCTTTACCACTGATCCGGTCATTTCTTAAAGGGGCCCCTCACTGGTTTTACACATCAGGTTCAGTCTATTCATCATAAAGAGTGTCTTAGGAGACCTCACTGCAAAGTCTGAAAATCACTATAACACAAATCTATAACTGAAAGCCAGTTAAAAACAAGAAATGTGGAATTTAGGCAGAGAGGGACTAATGAAAGATTACATCAAGCTGCATTACGGGAAATGTGAGCTCTGTTTTTTTTTTTAAATCTTAACTTCTTCTGCCTTAAAATATCCATCTTTCTATAACCTCCCTCTCCCTCAGACTACAGCAGCTGGCTGTATCTAACTAGAACGGGGAAAGACACAAGGTTTATAGCTGAGAGAAATAGCAACCCTGGTGAGTAAAGCCTAAGCTAATGAAACATCCTCTCACAGCTCATCCCTATTCCCTTAACTCTACTAGTATCGCTTTTTTTTTTCTCATTTCCAAGGGAGGCTCGTTACTCAACTAACCAGTCCAGTAAAGTCCGAGGCTGAATCTTTAGAGACGTCCTCTCCTGTTGGTACTGCACTTCTTCAAAAATACTAAGGTGTCACTACGCATCAGAGGGGCCCTTGAATGAAAAGCTGTCTCACACCCTGACACATATTTGTGTAAATGCACACACACCCCAACACACACATTGCTGTTGCAAACCTCATCAGAGATGCAAAGCCCTTTAAAGGGCAGCTGATGGTCCTGTTATAGCAGCTATAAGAACACATGCATGCATGTGAAATGATTTATCACACTGCTGGTTAAACGATGTCTTCATTAAGCCGCCGGCTTTATCGCGCAATAACAGTATAAATATTAGATTAGCCACATTTAAATATTTGTGTCCTTATGCATTGCTTTTGGGTTGCCCCAACATTCCCATTTATTCTTGTTCTGATCCCATTTAATGACTCTTCTGATTTAATGAGTCAAATCTCAACTTTATGAATCTCATCTAACTTGAAAGAACAAATTGGGCCCCTGAGGCCTTCACATCACCTATGAGAGAATGTGACAGTGAGTGTTGTGTTGTGGGCAGAGGAGACATGCAGTGGGGGAACAGGTGCTACAGGGTAATTACAAACACAGCAAGCTTTTAATTATGCTCTATACTACGAACTGTTAATGAATGTGAACCTCATGCAAACAGCGATGTCTTCCCACACATGTGCAATCACTCGTATGCTCACACTGTCTCACTCTCACTCACACTCTCACTCACACACACACACACACACACACACACACACACACACACACAACAAGTGTTAAGGAGAGGGATTGGCAACAAATAGCTCCAGTGCAGTGCATCCTCTTGGCTTGGAGCAAAGATGACTCTCCTCTCAATCCCCACTCTTGTTCCACAAATAACACAAAGAGTGACAGCTGGAAACTTGCTGGGCTCAGCCTGGGCTGTTTAACCTGGTGTTATCAAAGGAGGCACATTTCAGGAAGTAAAAATGTTTTAAGGTGTCACGGTTTATTGCAACAACCTCTACAAAATAAGCCTGCATGTTGTTTATGGTCCACGGCTTTCTTTCCTCAAAGCCTGACCTAGTCTAAAAACTCTCCCTTTGACGGCTTGGTCATCCTCCTTCTTCTGTGGCCATCTTGTTCCTCCTGCTCCTCTCTGTGGGCTCTAATCCCTTCAACCTCCCACCTTTCAGGCTCACCTTGTAGCCTGATCCTGCCTGACACGGATAGAAGCTCTGATAATTGATTCACTGTTAAATCCCCTCATATGGTTTGCATGTAATCTTTTCTCTTTCTCCATTTTTCTGTATTTGCTGTGTGTGCCATTGACTGTTGACATGTGTTCCATTTTTCATTTAAGTGGTGGATACATTATTGCTAAACGTATTCAGCTTTAGCTCAGACTGGGAGAAAAACAGCAACAGTGAGACAACGTAGACAACTGGATGCTGTGGCTGTTTGTCTTCCTCTCTGCATATTAGTTTGTTTCTCTCACTCGGTGAGGCTGCGTTACATCCTGTCCCTCCATGTTTTCATCCCTGTTCTTCTATCACTCTGCTCCACTTTCTCTTCCTGTCCTCATGTCATCTCTGTCTCCCAGATCTGTGACGTAAAAAAAAAAAAAAGACTAGCCAAGCCATGCGGCAGAATTTAAGGCTGTTATAAGGCATACAAATAGCCTGCAAATCGGATTATGGCGGAGGGGAGGGAACCCTTTTCTATTGAAAATCCATTTTGTGATAGGGTGGACATTGTATGTACAATGACAGGCAGGACATACACTTGTCTCAAACATTGTGAGAGTGACAAAGAATCCTACCAATTTGCATAAAAGAGAAAGCTTTCATATTGAATGCCACAGTGGATGAAGCTGCATTTGATGTTTGCACTGAAAAATCTCCCAAATTATTTGCGGTCTACTGTTGTTATCCAAAGGAAACAGCCAGAGAGAGGCAAATGAATGTGCTACAGAGAGTAAGTGCATTTCCATCCACCTGTTTTTATAGGCATTTTCAACTGATGCATGAAAAAAAAACTGTGGAAATGGCAAACTTTTGTTGTATTGTTTTTACGCTTGGCTAAGTTTGGTGTATTGATAAAACAATATGCGGCAAAGTGAGAGAGAGAGGTAGGCAAAGGGGAATGAAACAAACAGAAATGTTATATTTCCATCAAGCTTTCTACATTGTTTCTCACCATTTAGCAGTTGACGGGTGCCCGTTTATTTACGTCATCTTGTTGCGCCCTCTTCTTCTGCAGTGGTATAATGGTTTTCTGACTGGAGAATCAGCGTCACCTACTGCTTATCTCGATGAACCAACAACCAATAATAACATCCAGTAGTGGATGGAAACAAGCATTCATTCGCATTTTGCAGTGTGTGCGATTGACTGATAATAAATCATAGTGCGCATAGTTATGGTAATCTGGGAACATGTCATTCAACACAACGCCATTTTTGGACAACAGTGGAAGTGTATGGCACTGAGGAACAAGCTGTAGTATTCATCTGTTGATAATAAGAAAAATGTAGAATAACAAGACCGTACCCTATCTAAAAATGATCTCATAAGACATATTTATTCATCAGAAGATGCACGTGTAACCACAGCTTGCGGTGTGGTAGTGTGCACCTCTCTTGACTGCACACTGCATGTGACACAGTGGCCTGCTGAGACACATTTTCCATAAAGACAGGCACAGGAGGGTATGAATGGACCCCTGTGGTCTTTATTTCTAGTGCCCTCTATTGTTTCTGTCTATCCTTTGGCCATTAATGTCTGTCCGTGCTAGCAGTGCAGGAAAAAGGCAAAATATCAGCCTTCAAAGCACACACCGTTACTTGATGCAGTGCAGCCCATTATCACCATGGTATTTCTGCTAACAGTGGAGAATACAGAAGCCGCCATTCAGAGTGTTACTGGACATCCAAAGTCATTATGCCCAGTATTTCAGAATGTGTTTTACCCCATAAAATGTCAATGGATCATTTGTACAGAGAACAAGCACATTACAGAGAATCTAAGTGCAAAACAGGAAGCCTGCGACTTGTCAAAAGTTCCCAAATTCAGTTGATATTTTGGTTGCCGCCTAAATTGCTCCAGTGCTCCGTTGAAGCTAAACAGGCTCCAGTTGATAATCATCTGCTTTGTGGCGGGAAGCAAGGGGAGATGGAGCAGATGGCCCTAGTTTTATTTTGCCGCGAATGCTTTCTCTGAATAAGGAACGCTCTACTGAATGCCAAGCTCTGTGGGAGAGGAGAAGCAAATTGAAGCAATCCTGCACCACGCTCCTCATTGGGGAAAGGGCTATTGTTATGTGTGTGTGCTCCAATTCCAGAGTGATATGCGAGTTCTGCTCATTCATTAATGTCCGGAGCTTGCGGGAATTTTATGACTTCATTCTGCCCCACCAAACTCAGTCTCTCGCTGACACACCGACGTTGATGAGAAGCGATTCTGTTGTTCCAGCAAATAACCAGGAAAACAGAACAACTCCAATTCAATTAAGGAGTAACTTAGTGTTTAAGCTACCGATGGCTTTTACCTTGAAAAACTGGCATTCCACTCTCCAGTATAGCCTTGATTCAACACTTCCTGAAGACATAGTGGCCCCTCATACTGTATGCACACTGAGTGCACATACAGTAATTACTATTACAGTTTAAGCATGTAAAATCCAATCCGTTTTTTCAGAAATTAAACAGAGCTTCAGATGGTTGAAATGTCACATTTGGTGGCATTTCAGCAGGCAACGATAATAATAAACCAGAGGGAATTCATATCATACAGCAATAAGAACCCCCCGCTTCACCCCACCCATGGCACATTTTACTGTTACTATGAAATTATTTGGCTGTAGTATAATTTAAGTTCAACACAGTTGACCTGAAAGGGCTGGCTGAGAGTTATCTGCATGAAGTAACTTACTGTTAATGGAATGTTTATGCAGGAACGAGGCCAGTAGGGCGAAGGTTTAAAGGCCACCAGTGAAAATGGAAAATAGAGCAGAGTGAGGCAAGTATAACAGGAAAAGAAATGAAGAAGAGAGAGGGGTAGAGCCAAATCCAGAGAGGAGAGCGAGAGAGAAAGCAAGAGTAGAGTTCTGATGAACACAAACAATGTTTTCTCTTTGCTGTATCTTGGGACAGTTTCACCTCTCCATCTCAATGTCTTCTCTCTGTATTCACAGAGCTCTATTTATTACCCTTTTTTATCTGTTTTTAAAAAGGAGCCACGCTCGTAATTTTGTTCATGCTTTACATTTCTGTGATTTGCTAAATGACAATAAAAGGAATGTTGAATCTTGGCCTCCCCCCTGGAACCTCCTTGTGTCCCTCTGCTGTCTGACATCCGTGAGCCCCAAGCCTTCTGTGCTGTGTATGTACCTACTCCTCAGTACAGTGCTCACTCTAAATGCTTTGTATTTGCCACATAACACGTCACAGTAATCTGTCAAAGGAACCAACCATTTTACTCAGTAATCCTTCCGAGATCTCAACGTTATCGTTTGCTATCATTGGAGCCCTCTGTGTAAATGGAAGCGGACTGCAGTGCAGTTCTGATCACATCTCACTCATGTAGCCATCAAACCGAGGTAGCTGAGGCAGTTTCATCTTTTGTAATGGCCCTGAAAGAGCTTAATTAATCAATATCGTCTAGTTTAGAGAGTTGTAAAAACTGTATCGACAATGTTAATGCTGTCCTACATCACACACTGTGTGTTTTATACAGCACTGCGCTGATTTATACAAATGTAGTGAGGCCATCTGAGTAGCAGCCTGCAGCCCCCTGCCCATGTGCCATCTTTCTGTGCTGGACATGGACACTGGCACTGACCAGCATAAATGATTGAGTTGGATGTCAGAAGTAGAACTCCTGCCAAGGGGACACAGCATCCATGCTAATGGGCTGATGGTGCCTAATCTAAATATGTGTGAATAAAAGGTCTTTTACTCACATCTAAAGCAGAGAAACGTACTAGTAATTGCTTGATCTTAATCAAACAGTAGGCAAGACAGAAATTCAATTCATTTAACTTTAATTATTTAGCTTTTACATTGATGTCAAGTATTGAATGGAAAAGTGTATATGTGTGTGTGTGTGTGTGTGTGTGTGTGTGTGTGTGTGTGTGTGTGTGTGTGTGTGTGGCATTTCACACGCATCTTGTGTGAGCACTGTTTGTTTGTTTTGTAAGTCCTTAGTCTCCCGAAGCCCATCTGAGATCAATCACTAGGACGAGCATGATGGAGAGGCCTGTCAGAGCTCACTGTTGTGGCCTTGATTCAGTAAAACAAATAAAATAGGCAGAGGCATCACAGAAAGGTTCAACACAAGTTAGACAAGAGACCACACCAACAAGCATTCAGAGGAAGTGGTGAATAATGAGGAGGGGGATAAATGTCAAAGAGCAGGGCGGGAAGAAAACGGATGGTGTAGAAGGGATAGAGAAAGGCAAATGCATACAGAAGATAGTGGATCAGAGATGGCCGGACACACAGAAAGCATCAGGCGCAGCGCTGTTGTCTGCCTATGTTAGCCCAGCTCAGCTCCTCGCCCTGTTTCTTCCCGACAGCATGACATCAGTGCAGCTCTCCTCTGTTTAAATCCCTGCTGTGGATGGTGCAGTGCGTGGCTATGTGATGAAAGGGAGGGTGTCTGTAAGATATTTAATGCAACTTTCCTCACACATCCTTTGTGTTCTATTATGTCAGAGTGCATCAGCATAGTGCCGGTCTGAATCATCCCTTTTCTCTGATGCTTATGTCGGCCATGTAACCCGAACACTGCAGAACTCGGCTCAGCAGCATTTACAAGACTACATATGACAACGCAGCATAGCTCTTTCCTCCGACATAACATAACCTGAGGATGCCATTATACACCCCTGTCCCCACAGCACTTCAAAGAGACATTCAGGAGTGGGTAGTTCAGAGGTGAGGCCCCCCTTGGGAGGCCTCCGCCAGACCCCAGACCCTGCGCTGAGCACCGCCAGATTTAGCACCAATGCTCACACATCAAACTACTTCCTGTGGTTCCACTCTACTTCTTACTGTACACATGGAGGTGATGAAGGTATGCATCCCATTGGCCAGACTGGTCAGAGAGAAGTAGAGGTCAGAGGTCTGCTCTGCACCAGTTATGTGAAAGTCAGATGAATGAGAAACATATTAAAACATATTACAGATGAAAGTTGCTACAGAGGTGTATTTATGCCATTATGAGTGAAAATAATCAGCTTGGTTTGTCATAATGGTGAGAAACCAAGGTTGTTTTTTTTACTTATCTTGTTGCAACAAAAAAAACTTTCTTTTTTATAAAATAATAAGTTAGTATGTCGTAATAACAAGAATGTTATATTGTTCTAATTTTAGCAAGAACGAGATGGAGTCAGAGCCTAATGAAAGGACATTGTAGCCTACGGTCATCAGAGAAACTGAAAATGGTTAATTTAAAAAATTCAGATAAGTGTGCTTGGTATGTAGCACAGCAAGATTCTGCCATTATAGAGCAGAATATTAATGTATATTATACCCATAAAGCCGAGCGCAGCTCTGAAAGAATGTTAACAACTTACATTTTAAAAGCTGTCCACTGTAAAACTTGTTGTTAATGGACAAAGCCAGTATGTTCTCTCCTAAAAGATTAACCACAGTGTCTTGGTAAACATGATGAAATAATTGATTTCCAATCACTACAATATGGTAGCAATATAACATGTTAGACTGTGACTGGACCCTGTGAACTTTTAACACATTCTATTAAATTATCTGTTTGGAATGACAGTGGTTTGTTTTGTAATGAGAGAAGTTTCTCAATATTATGTGTTAGTCTGTTAAAATAATGAAAAAAACATATTATAGTTATTGAAGTATATAATGACAAAAACAAATCTTAGTAGAACCAGAAAACTAAAGAGTAGGAGCAGATTTAATTTGTCACGGTGGCTGCCGTACAGCTGCAGCTGTACACAAGTTTGCTTTTGTGTGGGAGGGCATCTTTGACTTTTTTCCTTTCTGATCGCTCTGAAAATGCTTTCTGGGTTTACATCCACCCAAAAGCAATTCATCCTTGAGTTCTCCTCTTAGCATTTTGCATATGACTTCCAATAACTGGAAATGCACAAATAAAGTGTTTAATATATATACATATATATATATATGGAATATATTTATATATATTAAACACTTTATTGCCTTGTCAGGGTTAATTAGTGGAATTTCTTGCCTTATTAATGGGGTTGGGACCATCAGTTGTGTTGTGCAGAAGTCAGGTCGATACACAGCCGACAGTCGTATTGGACAACTGTTTATGGCTAGAACCAATCAGCTAAATAAAGAGAAACAAGTGGCCATCAACCCGTAACTCGTGTTTTCACAACCTTCTTCCAGTGAGAGTGCCCAGGAACGGCAGTCAAACCCGTAACTTACTAGTGAACTCGTACAAGATTGTCCCAGTTACAGTTTTGACGTTACACACACATAAACAACAACGGCAAGCCCTGTTGATGCTGTGAGAAATAGACATAAATATACATAAATAGGCAATGTAAAGTAAATCCATTCATTGTAATCAAAACAATACACATACAATTGTGTACTACTACAGGTTATGTTAATTAAATGAAACACAAAATATGTTGCCAACTAGAAATCACTAGTATCAGCTAGCGGCTAGTTGCTAGCTAATGCTAATGCTAACACTAGCAAGAAGGGTTTGTGGTGACTTTGCCTGAAACTCTACCATGTCGTGAATCGTGATTTTAAGTCTAAACTTACGGGCTAACAAAGAGTTCCTCAATAATCGTACATTTTGGTAGAAAACAAGGTGTTGGTGCCTGACTGGCAGTATTTACAGAGAAAGTCTGTATAACACACCAAACATTCATGTGAATTTATTAGCAGTGATGGGAATAACGGCGTTATAAATAACAACGTTACTTTTTTCAGTAACAAGTAATCTTATTGATTCCTCTTACCATCTTAATAATGCTGTTACCGTTACTGCCGAAAAATGCGCGCGTTGCTATAATTGAAGCTGTTTTTTTCATCAGACAAACTAGATCTCTGAGCCGAGAGGCAAAGACTTTGTCTTCCTTGGTTATGCACGAGACAATTGGCTGAGGTTGACTAAAATTTCATGCTCCCTCGTTCTTTCTCACACACACACACACACACACACACACACACACACACACACACACACACACACACAACAAGCACAATTATAAACATCAGGGCACTTATGTTATTTGCACTACAAAGAGTGTATGTATTTTGTATGTTTGTATTAAGTGTCCATGTCATTATAACATTCAGATCTACCATAAATAAATGTATTTTATGTTCTGTTAAAGAGGGGTGGATGTGGGGTCACATTTGAGCATTTAAAAATTTACTTGAAAGTAACACATTAGTTACTTTCTGAAGTAACTAGTTACTTTTATAATTTGTAACTGAATATCTAATTTAGTTACTTTTTGGAAGAAGTAACTGTAACTAATTACTTTTTAAAGTAACTTGACCAACACTGTTTATTAGCCTTGAGGGGTCCATTCATTTACTGATTCAGCCCTGATACAAAGCATTCATATTTCTAGCTGACAGTAATATCAGGAGGATCCTGCTGTAATCTAACTGCCCTCCAGCTGCATCCTCCATCACTGCAGTGTTAGTCTTACTGATCTCTTGCTACACACACACACACACTCACACACTCCTTATCACACTGGATGAATGAAGAGATAAAGAAACCTGTACAGGTCGGCTCAAAGAGCAGAAATGGAAGTGACATCTCATTTTACTTGATTTACATTGCATGTGTGTGCTATTTCCATAGGTCACACGCGCTTCAGTTACATGGCGGCTGTTTGCTATTTATTACGTTGCCACGTTTGATGTGTGCTGTGCTTGTTAATGATCCTGGCCAAGGTTTTATAAATACATAATGATGTTTACCATGATATTGGCAAGTTTTCTCATTTAAACTTCATAATAAAGGTTGTTGGCATTGGAAGTTTAGATTGATAATTATTCATGCCTTTAAGATGGCACAGTATCTGTTAATCAAAACTGCTACAGAATTACAGTACACGTCAACATATAGCAGCACATATATTCTGACAGAGAGACGCTGTGAGCGTGTCGTTGTACCACCATGAAGCGCTCCATGTGAATGGATGGAGGTTTGGCTCATCTGCAGTACGCAGGAGTCTCACGGGTTGGCAGGCCTCCAGTCCTCTGCTCGCTTATTCATCTCTCTTTCCCACTGCCAACAGAGTCTGACACACACACACACACACACACACACACACACATACACATACATTTGGCAAACCCTTACGCACCAGAACAACACCACTTGATTCACACAATGCCATTAATCTAAAACAAACCAAAAATTCAGAGGCAGCACTTGATGGCCACAAAAGAATTATGCTAATTGTCATTTTAAAATCAATCTCTGTATGTAGATAAGCACAGTGCAATGTACAATCAAAGGCCATTTGAATGAAAGTACTACACATTTCAAAGTCCACTGGGCTGATTCCCAAAAGGTGTACAGGAGATAGACTTAACTCGACATCCTAAAGAAAATATTCAGCCATGAGAGTAAATTATGCATACAGATGTGCCACAGGTTCAAAAAAAGGCTATTTAGATTTGCCAGTTAGTTGGTTCAAGGTGTGGAGGAAGTAAATAAATAATCTTGTTTAATAATTAATTGAAATTCATGTTGCTTTGCCTGCAGCCTTGAGAGTATTTAGAATGCAGCCTGCATGAGCCCTGCTTCTGACCTGTGGTGGTGTGTGGTAAGATTATTGAAAATGGGGGAGGAGCTTAAGCATGCATGCGCACACACATTTCAAATGTACACACTCAGAATACATCTGTGTGTGTACACAGTTATCATATATTCTATAAGATAGTGAAAAAGGATGTCACTGTCAACATCTTATCCCGTTTGCTCCATTTATCCGTGGAACGACAGATACAATCTCCCGAGTGTGAAAAGAAGTTCACACAGAGCTTCAGGCTGCTGAATAAGTTGAGAAAGATGGCAATGCAGGCACAGAGAGACCACAAATTGGATCTAAAAGTCTTCAAAAAGGAAGAAAAGGAAAAAATAAAAAAGCAGGGGTGATCCATGTGTGATCTATTACTGATGTCTTTGCTTGATAGAATTACACCAGCACCAGAAAAAAAAAAATTATCTTGTCTCTCTCTGTCAGTGTGCGTGCGTGCGTGCGTGCGTGCGTGCGTGCGTGCGTGCGTGCGTGCGTGTGCGTGCGTGCGTGCACAGATTCAGTGTTGATGGTCACTCTGTCCAACTTGCCACCATCTTTACAATCTCTAAAGCAAGAATTTGTCTGCATATATGTAACAATCTGATTTGTTTTTGGATGCAGTTCATCTACCTATAAATTACAGGAAGGGCTGTCTGTCAGTGCACTGCAAATTATTTGGTTCTTACCAAGATAAAAAAAGAGTGAATTTCTTATTTTAAGTGTTCAACTTTACATTATAATCTTAAATCAAGCAAGCTTGTCAAGTGAATTTGTCTTGCTGCATGGACAGATTTGAGTACCTTTTCATTCAGATTTGGTGCTTAATCTTGTTTTTAGACACCCCTTTTTTGCAGTGTGTGTGTGTGTGTGTGTGTGTGTGTGTGTGTATTATGTGCATATCTCTCAAACCATTAGTTTGATGGATTTCAAACTTGATGTGTCTTGCTACGGGCATGAGTAAATGCAGTGCCAAGTCTGACGTTGTTTGGATTACAAATTCAAAAGATATTGTTAAATATATTTCGGTAAAATAAGCATACATTGGCTTTTGCCACTCCAGCCGCTGGCCACTCCCCCTCTCACCATGAGGACCAGAGACAGAGCACAGTGGAGCGTTGGCAGCTACAATGTGACATACACCTCAGACACACAAAAATGTGCAAAGTAGCACTACTACTGGACTGTCTTTGTCTTTGAATAAGAAAACGACAATTTCCAAATTCCAGGACATTTCAGAATCCCACACATGTAAAGTGCAACCAGACAAGTGCAGACAGAGCATGATGCCACTTATATGCAGGCTATTTATCTTATAAAGTGAGACGTATCTGTATATATGTGTGTCTGTGTTTGGACGGGACGGTAACCTGCACATCAGCAGACGCCACATTCACAACGCTTTAGAACAGCGGGTGACTCTTTTCCTGCTATTATATTAAATTGCTGTGAGCTGGCAGAACATAACGTAATCTCAGAGATTACTCCTTCAGAGCACTGTGCAATGCAAGAAAATCTCAGTTGAACCAGGCAGATACATCAGTTTTCATCAGACTCACTCTGGGTCAGGTTAATTAAGTTGCCAAAATACCCCCGCGAATCGAATCCCCTACTTCATCGTTAACCGTCAAGCCACTAAACCTGTATGGAAATGAACGCCTCTGCTGAAATGTTAAAATCATTAACGATCCGGCACGAGACAACACTATTCTCTCTCCCCGATTCTGATGGTTGATGAAAGCAGATACAGTATCTGCTGATTAGCTCTCATAACAGGCCAGGTGCGTAGCGCACTGCCATGAGTCCATGAGGCTAATGTCTGATTACTCCACATTGTCATTGATATGTATTATGTGATATTTTGTGATTACATTCTGAATCTGCAATTCTACAAGCAGCAATACCACAGGCCATGTAAGCACTTGTTCCAAACCGGCACATTTTCAACGGGCATTGTACTAGTACACTGAAAATGTGGATGTAGCTTTTGCATATTAAATATGTGAATAGCTGTGAAAAAGGCATCTTCAAATACTTGCAGGGTACAGCTTACATTTTGGCATAGGCAGCCTCTAATAATGCCTATCACCAAAACAAAGTTGGCAATTCTTTTGCATTTCCCCCTCTGTTGGAAGCTGAGAAATGAATGCTAAGATTTGATTTAATTAGAATGAAAAAAGCACGCTGTGAATTAGGATTGAAGAGAGGGTATTCAGATGTTTACAAGGATTAACTAGGAGTAATAAGTAATGGTGGCAAGTGTGCACCTGTGTGGCCTTCTCCAAACTAAATTAACATACACCACACCACAAGTGGTATAAATATTGAGTCAAGGCCTTGAAATGCAGCTATTACAATCATTTAATTGGCTTAACCTTTCAGCCTTTCTAACCCTTGTAGCAGTTTATTTTAATTACTTTTGTTAAGATGGCAGCTCACTCTTTACATGTGTGATAAAAATGTATTGCAGGATACATGTGAATGAGACAAAGTGCTAAATCTGTTACAAACTGTTAAAAAAATCTGTTAAAACTACACGCACATATTCAATATTCAGGTTGTTGAACAAGTGGCTTCATCAGACATGCAAAACTAAATCCCCAAAACATCCTCACATATAACCAAACCACCAAAACACAAGTTCCACATCAGATAAGCACTAAAAAAAGGAAATCTGTAGGCTATCAGCAATTGTCCTAATTGTTTTTGCCATACAATCTAATGAAAATTAAAAAATGACCACAAAAATGACGCTATTCACAATTTCTGAATAATGATCTCCCTTTATTTATGGTAAGAAATCCAACTTTTCCTGGAACATTAATGAGTAGGTTATGCTAGTGCTATCACTAACAGGCAGCTATCAAGCCAAGATGTTCAAGCAGGAAACAAGCGAATATCCCACAGCTATGATTCGTACATGTAGCCCCACTGTGGATGATATATAGACCAGGTGTAATATTCAAATATCCAACAGATATTAAGACTTATAGGAATGCAGCCGTTTTTAGCTGATTTCACTATTAACCACGCATTAAAATGCCACGTTTAATAAATTAATTGTAAAGGCTCCGCTACACCGAGTGTTTACTCACTACAAGTTATGTGTAGCAGTATGTGCAGTTCTTATTAAATCAGCTTGGTGCTGTCACCGCGAGTACTGACTATTAGAAGCAAAGTTTCCATCCACTTAAATTATCAGAAGTTCGGTAAAAAAAAACTCATGCGAATAAAGCTGGTGAAGGTGTGTTTCCATCCAACGGGTTTAAAGTGAATAAAATCCTGTGTGTAAAGACGTCACATGCTGTTTTACGATCAAATTGGTATATCAAATTGATTTTAGTTTCCATTCATTTTTGCACTGAATCACACAACATTCAAGCAAATTTTTGCGAGCAAAGTTTTTCTAGACAAAATAGATCACGTCATCTACCATCAAATGATCACTATTACACAAGTTGTAGGCTAGTGCTTATGTGCCAGCTGATAGCGACATATTGATGCGAGACAACTTTTTTTTTTTAAGACATGTCTCGCTGTTTGAGTGCCTTCCATTTACTCTGGAGGACGTCGCACGGCTTGTCCTAACATTTTGTTGGCCATTTCCTTCGCGAGTTACTGATAAATTAAATTAAAAAAACTCTCCCATTTCCTCGTGCATCCACTTACAGTCAGGTCCATAAATATTGGGACATCAACACAATTCTAATCTTTTGGCTCTATACACCACCACAATGGATTTGAAATGAAACGAACAAGATGTGCAGACTTTCAGCTTTAATTTGAGTGTATTTACATCCAAATCAGGTGAACGGTGTAGGAATTACAACAATTTCTATATGTGCCTCCCATTTTTTAAGTGACCAAAAGTAATGGGACAGATTAACAATCATAAATCAAACTTTCACTTTTTAATACTTGGTTTCAAATCCTTTGCAGTCAATAACAGCCATACATTACAGACATCACCAGACGATGGGTTTCATCCCTGGTGATGCTCTGCCAGGCCTCTACTGCAACTGTCTTCAGTTCCTGCTTGTTTTTGGGGCATTTTCCCTCCAGTTTTGTCTTCAGCAAGTGAAATGCATGCTCAATCGGATTCGGGTCAGGTGATTAACTTGGCGATTGCATAACATTCCACTTCTTTCCCTTAAAAAACACTTTGGTTGCTTTTGCAGTATGCTTCGGGTCATTGTCCATCTGCACTGTGAAGTGCCGTCCAATGAGTTCTAAAGCATTTGGCTTAATATGAGCAGATAATATTGCCTGATACTCTTCAGAATTCATCCTGCTGCTTTTGTCAGCAGTGACATCATCAATAAATACAAGAGAACAAGTTCCAGTGGCAGGCATACATGCCCACGCCATGACACTACCACCACCATGCTTCCCTTATGAGGTGGTATGCTTTGGATCATGTTCCTTTCCTTCTCCATACTCTTCTCTTCCCATCACTCTGGTACAAGTTGATATTTGTCTCATCTGTCCATAGCATGTTGTTCCAGAACTGTGAAGGCTTTTTTAGATGTTGTTTGGCAAACTCTAATCTGGCCTTCCTGTTTTTGAGGCTCACCAATGGTTTACATCTTGTGGTGAATCCTTTGTATTCACTCTGGTGAAGTCTTCTCTTGATTGTTGACTTTGACACACCTTTGATACACCTACCTCCTGGAGAGTGTTCTTGATCTGGCCAACTTTTGTGAAGGGTGTATTCTTCACCAGGGAAATAATTCTTTGGTCATCCACCACAGTTGTTTTCTGTGGTCTTCCGGGTCTTTTGGTGTTGCTGAGCTCACCGGTGCGTTCTTTCTTTTTAAGAATTTTCCAAACAGTTGATTTGGCCACACCTAATGTTTTTGCTATCTCTCTGATGGGTTTGTTTTGATTTTTCAGCTTAATGATGGCTTGCTTCACTGATAGTGACAGCTCTTTGGATCTCATATTGAGAGTTGACAGCAACAGATTGCAATTGCAAATAGCACACTTGAAATGATCTCTAGACCTTTTATCTACTCCTTGTAAATGGGATAATGAGGGAATAACACACACCTGGCCATGGAAGAGCTGAACAGCCAATTGTCCCATTACTCTTGGTCCCTTAAAAAGTGGGAGGCACAAATACAAACTGTTGTAATTCCTAAAAAAAAATCTTAAGTGCTCATGTTATTTCACACATTAGCATTAAAATTAATTAATGCATAATAATCGTGATAATTGTGAAACCGTGGTTATTTTTTCAGACTATAGTCGTACCAACAAAAATGTCTAATCGTTGCATCCCTACTCACCAACCCCTTTTTGATCTGACTTTAACATCTTTACAAAGACTCAAAATCACAGATAGTATTGGATTGCCATGGAAATTAACTCTCTACACACCAAACATCCCAAAGCCAAGTACTGTACATTTCCAATGCAAATGGAACTGCCCTACAGTTTAAGGTAATTCTTTACTCTTTAGCATACACATTATGCAGCTTGCTAGAGTACGTTGATTACACACATGACTTCACTGATGCTCAGGCCTTCTTCCAACTCCTTCTTGTTCCTCTAACATACTGTAGCGCCTGGAGGTGGAAGAGGGTCTTGTATTGTTGCCAACATCCAACCTAGCTCTACAATAATGAGCTCTATGGGCCTTGAACCTGACACAAGAAGGAAAAGCTATCAGTTAAAAATAACAGGCAGAACCATCGCTGTGGTCAAAGCATCATGTGGTATTTCAGTGGTTTAATATAATCTTGGAAAAGCGTAACAGAAATGCAAATCAAGCTGTGAATCACCACATGAAATCAGAAAACCCACCAGATATCTACGGATTGTGATTGTTTTATTCATGACAGGTGAGCTACATTGTAAGCCTATGGCCCTGCAGGGCAACACAGCTTATTCAACCAGGACATTTAACTCTCCACTTCATAATGATACTTTTAGAGAGCTGTTCAAAGCTTTCCATGTCCTCTGGTTAGAATGCAGACAGCTAGATTCAAAATGACTACAGCATGTTCAGTCAGTAACCTGTGGGCTGCAAATCAAAAGCCTACTTGCTTAGGTACAGACTATGGTACTATTAGCTATGGTATGCAAATTCCATCAGCATAACAATCTCTCTGCTTTTAACAAACACAGGCGCAGCAATAAATAAGCACCAAACTACAGTACTGGTGTCAAACATCTTTCATTTATCTGTGGCAGCTCTGGCGTGTAATCATTTGGGTTAGCCTTGATGTTAGATTGGTTTACAAAACTATAAATTTGACACTGCATTTAAAATAGGTGCCTGAATGTAACAGCCATCAATCACTTTGCCACAGCCCTATGGTGGTTGTAATCATTATGACACAGCAATGGCTGCATCCAGTTTTTTTCTTTTACCCATGTTAAATTGCTGTTTATGGCAATGAGAAGGCTTCTATTCCCAGAGGCCACAGTTAGTCAGACTGCCTTTTATTGTCTTACTGCTGGGTTGTGGCGCAGATCGCAAACACTGTCACCAACACCACCACCTCCTCCTCCTTCTCCTCCTCTATGCCTCTGTTCTCTGTTGGTTCTCAGAGCTATTATTTTTATCTGAAAACCTATACGGGGCAACAAAGAGAAAAGAGACATGATAAAGAGATGGAGAGGGGAGGGTAGGCACACAGAGAGACAGAGTGGAGCAGGGGAGGAAAACTGTGATTCTTCTGAAGCTGTGATCGATGCTACCAGTATGTGTCTGCCAATGCCAGCAAAAATGAGGGCTCTATTGATTTGCTCCCATATTTCAAAAAAAGTGAGTTCTCAACCCCAGATTTTCCTCTGTACTTTCTAAATAAAGCCTAGAATGCCAAACATATTTTCTTTTTTTAAACATCTTGTTATGCAGATGGAACAAAAGACAGGTTTGTGAGAGCAACTAGGACATCTTTGGCATGGTAATGATGATTCATGTGGATTTCTGGGTGTTGGCCAATGGCTATTATCTTCTCATGTGTATTTACAGAGCGCCTCAATCCAATTCACACACAAAAATGTCAAGAAGTGAGAAAGCAGTACAAAAGCCCCAACCAGGTTTAGAAATTAATCTTTTTTTTCCCTGGCAGTTTTACTGTGTGCACGTTCCCCACCAGAGCTTTAGAAATATGCAGGTGGATTAGCATCAGGAGGTCAAAGCCAATAACATAATGGCACATTTAACATTTGTGCATATAACTACAGGGGCCTCTGCTACATTGAATAACTTCTACAGTAAGTATTAAAGTGTGTATCAGTGTGTGTGTGTGCGTGCGTGCGTGCGTGTGCGTGCGTGCGTGCGTGCGTGCGTGCATGCGTGCGTGCGTGCGTGCATGGGATACAAGTTGTGTCCTGCTCTTGTGTGAGTGCAGCTCTAAATATATAGTCAGACAAGTAAGTCATGCTTTTTTGGCGTCTAGATTTTTTAAGGAACTGGATTCATAAGGATGTCAGAGGTAGAATGATGAGCTCCCGCAGGTTTCAAGGGAGAGAAACAGACATATATACAGCTGAGATAATGTGTTCATGGTAAGAAAGCAAAAGATTAAATTATTTACGGACAATAGAGCTGGCTGTGAGAGGAAAACCGAATGGATTAAGCCATGCTAAAGTTCTGCGGCAGAATATATATATTTTTTTATTCTGGTCAGCAAAGCATGTTTGCAGACTTGTCAGCCTCCCACAGACAAATCTGCATCACAACAGTATGGAGGATGGCCCCTTATTGTGATGTTTAAATCAGTCATCTGAATCCAACCAGAATGAGCTCTTTCAAACAGACAGTCTGTTGAAAGTGTGACTGAGTCCCCTGTGCTATAGTAACAATGGTATGTTTTCAACAAAGCAAGCCAATCGTTGCTCAAGATGTAACACACATTTAGCTGAAGTACACCTTGAAACCTTGTCTAGAACGTTGCAACAAGATTAAAAGCAACAGCTTCCTCCAAATCCTATTTGGAAAATGTAATTGGAGGAAATAGATTCAAACTCAAACACCTAAATGGGCAAAAGTACAATCTGTGAAAGTTGTAAAAACGCAGAGAATGGAGAATTTTAAATGAAATATGTTGAGATGAGCTGCATAAGAAATAGTTCCCAGCAGTGAGCATCCACAAGTCACTGGTCAAATAAGCCTGCATACAGCCCGCTTTTTAGATCAAAATAGACAGCAAATTGATACAATCAAATCCAAAAAGCTTCACCGCCATAGGAGATGCAATTTCCCCCCTTTTTCCATGATGGAGTCAGGATTTGTGTTTCTATTTTCTTTTATGGTGCCATCGTTTCCCAAACTGTTTCTTTTATGTGCCTCAGAGCCTGGTGAAAAATGGCAGGGACACTGTATATTTTTCAACACCAAGGCTAATCTGCAACACACACACACACAGTTTATATGTAGCTGTATACACCATTGTAGTTGCTCTCATTCATTTGCTATTTAAATCTGTGAATATCAGCAAATGTTAAACAAGCCCCAAATAAACGCTGGTAGCACTTGTTATATGACTTTATAGTTGTAAGAAGTAAAATAACAATGTTTTTCCTTAAAACAGATTCTAATGTAAGGAGTCACATTCCAGTGGATATCCTAATGCAGTATAATATACTCAATCCAACCAGTTGAGTAGCGTGACAACGCTTCTTTTTCTAACAGCCAGCTTGTGAGCATATCAGATTTTGAAATTTGAATAGAAATTGAGAAAAATAGCCAAGCCTCCTGTTGCTTTCATTCAGTATATTAACTCAAAAAAATTGCAATTTATGATAAAATGGTCCAACAGTCTGTGGAAAATTGAATTTTACAGTGAAATCACAGTGAAAGTATTTATTTAACTGAGAGGCAGTTCATCTCCGCTGCTGAGGTGAAATCAGTGCCTCTATTTTAGTGAGGAAAGTTGTTAATTAATATGGAAATACAAAAAACCTTTTTTCCTATTTGATTGACAAGTTTACAGCTTTACCACTCCAAACAGGTAGCTCTCTCTCTCTCTCTCTCTCTCTGCTGTACATCTCTCTCTCCCTCATCCCTTTGCTTTGCTTACTAATGAGTCGTGAGATTGACAGCTGGATTACTGGGCTGGTTTGTAATCCTTTAATTTCTCCATTTAAGATAATCACTCTCTGGATGGAGCACTGCCTTCAAACACATTCACATACACGAACATAAACACACACAATGCACAAAATATACTGTGTTCACATATAAATAAATAACTGTGTGTTAACGCATTAAACAAAAGTGAACAAGAAAATATGGTAAAAACAAGAGCATGCAGGCACCTGATCAATTAGAGATTCCAGGCTGAATTAATCCAAAGGACAAAGTACAGCACAAGCTGCTCTATGGCAAGGGACCTTTTTGATATTAGAGTTTGTAAGACAAAGGAATGTTGACAGTGTAGTCTTTTAATTAAGGCGATAGAATAGCAAAAGCCTTGTGGCTTCAGAAATGGCGGTACAGTACAATACAGAGTGGCCCTCTGGAGATGCATTCAGTGTCTCAAAAGGATCTATGATTTGAGTCAAGCTGAAAGTAAATCATTTAGATTGGGCCATGTTTTTCATCTCCTCCAGTGCTGCAGACTGAGGATATGAGTGTTGGAGAACATCAGAGGTCAAGTGGCAACACAAGGTCAATCTGCTTGGCCGTAATTCATCAATAAAATGAGAGGCGATATGTCACTTTGAGTCTCTGACTCAGGAATGAAGAGGGGGTGGGGGAGAAAAACAAAAAGGCTTAGCTCAGCAAGAGGGCATTAGGTGGACATTCTTATAAATTCTCACAGCTCATCACTCATTTAATGCTTACTCTAAAAATTTGCACATGATGATCAGCGTGTTCGCTGTCTTAACAGGAATTTGATGGAGGGTTAATATCAGTTTAGCCTTTGTCCGTTTAGTTGAAAGACAAGGTATGTGTTAGCTTATCACAGGGGATGGTGGGGTTACCCTATTTTCCACTGGACGTTTCTACACTACATTCTGGATGCGCCACAACCAATATCGTGTATGTCTGCTCTACAACACCACAGACAACAGATCCTTTTTATAAGGACAACCCCAGAAAAGAGAAGCATGGAGTGCCGGGAGTGGAAGGTAGCTACTAGCATATAAAACATGTAATTGTTCTGTGAAGTACAAAGTAGAGACTCACAATGTTCGTTCCCAGGATCTTTTCCTTCTATCAGTGCCAAAGGTTAGAACTGGGGAAAAAGGCGTTTAAGTTTGCTGCTCCCTCTACCTGGAACAAGTTACAGAAATCTATAAAACTTAATCAGCTGGTCTCGTGAATAGTGCGTTTTCATCTCTACTTGGAAGTCGGATTTCCAAGCTCAGAACTCTAACAACCTCCGAGTACCTCGAGTTCAAAATCCAACATGGATGCCCCGTGCATCAACAGTTGTAATAACATACAGTTATTAGCACTTCTGTCTCATCTGTGTCTCACTAAATTAGTCATGCACACAGTCTTGTCCAACTTCTATCTGTGGACATGTAGCTTCACTGTTTGTATGCACAAAAAACTGACTAATGCGTTAACTATTGGCATTGCTAGAAATAGCTAACCTGGCTAGAGCTATCCCCACAATGAAAAAGCTGACTAGTAAAAGGAATTGATTCAACTCGGGTGGCACGTCATTCCCAGCTCCGGCTTCCAAGTTCCAAAGTAAATAGAACGCAATATAAACATTCAGGCCAGGTTTGAAGGAGGTTAACTAGAGAAACTAGCTGCTCATGGTCACATAGGTAGATGGAAGACTAAAAAAAACGTAATCTATATAATATTTAAATCCTTGCTTTTTATTTGAGTGTATTTTATTTCTATCATAGCATTGAAAAATCACAGTTTTAGACTGATGATAATGGAAATGGAAAATTGGTTTAAACACAGCTTTGTACTCAGTATTTTCTGACAACTGAAAATTGCACTGAGCTCTCACTCTCTCCCTCTTTTTTCTATTAATAGCAATAATAATTTACTATCTAAATAACACTGAAGTGTGCACTGTCATGACAATACAAACAAGAAGGATAACATAACTGACTAATTTGAGCTAAAGAAACACCACTTCAATACTAAAGACCTGATTTGTATTCTAAGGCATCTAAATCCCACAAGCACAGAGTGGGGGGGGGGAGGGTCTTTGTAATGAACTGGTAGATTGTGGGTTACATTTACAGCTAAAAGGTGAAGCAGAGGTCTCCTGGTGGGAAAATTATTCATTTCAGCATTACAACAAAAAAGCCAATGGTCTTCATCAAGGCCACCGATCGTTAACGGGCACAGCGATGCAAAGCACTAATACACATTGATTGTGAGGAAGGGCAGCCAATTAGAAAAAGGTTTTCGATAACAAATGCAAATAGTATTCAAGGTCATCAATGGTCATAAATGAAAGATGTGGTGTTCATTTCTTCAAAAGACTGCTTTTTTTACTTTCTTTGATGGTGTAAAGAGAGGAATTCATCAGGAGGGTTAAACTGTAATTTGCAGACAGTTTCTAAGAATTACAAAAGAAACACCACTTTAAACTTTATCCATGCATGTTTTTTTGATAGATTTGCCCTTGCCTCCACTCCAGAAATACAGTAGTAAGTCACAAGTTCCTCCTCCAACACAATCTCTTTTTTATCTGTTAATCCCTTGCCAAGGACTCTCTTTTTTGGCTAACACCATCAGAAGGGCCTATTTTATTCTTTTTTCCCTTTATAATCACTCCATGTTTAAACCCACAGCCGCCAGCCCTTGCAAATACAATCTGAGGTTTGAAAGTCAGAATTTAGGGCACAATTAACTCACCTCTGTTTTATCAGGAAATGTAGATCTATTGCATAATCTCACACAGTAGAGTGTAAACACAGACCATGAACAGTACTTTTGAAATGCTGCAGGAGCCTTAAGTCGTCAGGTTCATTTCTTGACAGCTTCCCATGTCTACATGCAAAAAGGTTGAGATGAATCATGCTTGTCTCTCACTGGGCACCAGAAGGCAAAGCAATAAAACTATCCGTTTTGTAATGAAACTCCATGAGATTATATGCCATGACCCAGCGACCATCAGACTACAGCTAATATCAGTACACAGCTAGAGGAGCTCAGTGGAGATCAATGCACTAGAACTAATAAAATTCACATGGAAGCCCTGACAAGAGGCAATAATATTTCTTCAGACATCTAGGAAAACCCCTTTTTTACTTACTACCTCCACTAAAGAAATGACTACAAAACAGGATGAAAAGGATTGTGCTGTGGCAGTAACTATATCTTGGGTGGCTTGCTTGATGGAATTGGCTCAGCATGTATGTCATGTTGTTGGGAGTTTGAGGGATATGGGAGCGTAGCTTGGTTTGGTAAGAAGGCAGGTGAGATAAAGAGAAATGATGTGGCTCATCTTCTGTACCTGTATTCTATCAGCTCGCCACAGACTGCAGGTCCTGGCTGCAGAGATGAAAGACTCTCTGGAGGACAAGCGCGACGTTCGTGAGTCAGAGGAAAATGGCATCCCGCTTATCAAATGCCTGGAAACATAATCCCCCCCCCTCAGTCCTTGGGTCTGGATGTACTCATGAAAGCCCTGTCACTTTGGATAGTAGGTTAGGAGTCAGGAGTTCTGCACAGCGAACAGGGAGCTGGCGGTTTCAAAGCAGATATGGCTCTTTGCCAGATTTTCCTGCTGTAGTCTAATTGGGGTCATGTTACAAGTCATTTTGTATATGTTACTTTTAGAGATGGAATTAAACAATAGGAAACCCATGCCAAAAGCGTATAGCTGATAGAGGCATGATCCTACTTAAATTAATCTTTTCGATTAAAGTACAGTGTGTGCAGTTTGCACAGAAAAAAACTATTTTAAATCAAAAGGCCTGGGATGCGGGAAGCGAGAAAAAGAAATAAGAATAAAGAATTCCGTGCGTTATTTTTTCATAGAGCAAGTCCATCTCCAGTGATTTAAGAGACAACAGAGGGACTGAAAATTTCCTTTTGAAAGACCAGTGTGGAGTCAAGGTGGAAAAACACAGGCTTCACAAAAAGATATTTTTATGCTTGGTTAAGGAACACACACATCTCTTGTGATTGCTGTCTGCCAGACAACATTTAGGTATCATGGGTATTTTTTCATTTGCCTACAACAAAGTTGACCTCTGTGGCATTTTTTTAGCCTGACATTGAGAAACTTTAATCAATTTTTCTCCAAAAACAAGGTTTCTCCAATCCAGGAAATCCATCAAAGTCATAATCTTGGCAACAGGAAGCAAAATATGCAGTCAAACAGACATCTAAATAACACAGAGCAATGTTGTTCACTGTCTCTCAGGACTGGCCGGGGTTTAAGGGTGAAACTCATCACTGCTGTCATTTCAAATATGTGTTGACAGTGACTTAAAGAGACACTATCCCAACTTAACTGTATTTCAAATCAATTTCTTTTGTGCTGAGGCCACATCCCCTTGTTTATGTTCCTAGGTGTCTGTTCCGGCTCTCGGAGTGAGGTAATGGTTTACACAGCGATGTGCAATCACTGGAATATTTCTTTTCATGGCTTATCTGCCCACAGTGGGAATCTGCACGGACCACGACTCAAGGCCCGGCTGTCTGCTTGCCTGTGTGCCACAGCCTCTCCCGCCAATCCTGACCCAGCTCTTAGACCAACATCTCCATGGGAGCATGGTATGATTTATTCAGCACAACTTTGTGGCAGCGCAGAGATTTGTGAGTTAGTCAAACAAAGGTTTTTTATGGTCAACCACATAAAAGCCTTTTTAACCTAAAGACAGTCTGCGAAGAATGACCAAACGGGGCACTGAATGATGCATTACGATTCAAAAATGACCTTTCAAGTCTTAACCAAAAACTTCACTTTACCTACAGGGGACACAATAGAAAAGAAAGCATACTAACAAAGGACCATACCAACATTTATGTAGTGTATTCATATTTACTATCATTACAAATGATCAGTGTAGCTCGACATTTCGTTGGCACAGTTCAGAAATGCACAGTTGAAAATATTTTGGCAAACACAAAGCTACGCTTTCTGTACGTCAAAACAACAAACTGCCCGAAACATTTTCTCCCCACTTGCAAATTCCACAATATACAACAGCGGTTCCACATCGCTGTCTTCCAGCCAGTCACCTCGAAAGATTTAAGGACTTCACCATCTTTCCATAATGTAGTCAGACACTTGTACCAACAACCTGAGCCTGTCAGTGGCAAAAAATAGCACTTGTAGTGAACGTATGGTGAGCATTTGCCTTGTAGGATTACATCGCATGGGATGGGAAAAAAATATTGAAATTACGCTTGGAGCACATACTATGGTGCATAAGGTGTATGTAACAAGAGCATCAAGAAACATCCTATTAACTTAGATTGGTGTAAATTAATTTGATATCCCAAATGTTAATCAGTCCCATAGTACTCACACATGATCAAAACAATCAAAATAGAAGAAGAAAAAAACTCCCCCTTCCACCTCAGAGTGAAAAGAGCTGCGGTCCACACATTGTTCAGCGACTGGAAACGGAGGCCTGGTTCACACTGCACCTGCTGGGCTACAGCTCTTTAGTCCTTCCCCCATCGTTCACTGTCTAGCTCTCTGGGGAGACAACAGCAACGGCCCACAGCAGTCCAGCAAACCCCTAGCCAGCTCTTGAGCATCCCGGACCCTCCCTCATCTCATCCCCAGCCCATACATTTTCATGAAAAGTGACAGTTTTAGGTTATACATATTGTGGCGTTAGTATTAAAGGCTTCCTATCATTTTGTATCCCACTGTATAGAAAGCAGATCTTCAGTAAGGCTAGCCCCTGCACATTTATCATTGCATGAGGACTTACTGTAAGATGCTGCAGTCCCTATCCCCGTAAGTGGCCAGTTGGGAGGACAGCATTGCTCTCAGATTGATTTTCACAAAGAACAAACACAGAGACTGACAAAATGAAAGCAAGAGACCGGAAGCAAAGATAATATAGGATCATAGTTAGAGCTTATGCAGCATATATGGCCAATCAAAGTTTTGCTGTAACATGTTTTAGTTGTTAATATGTACACCAGGAAATGTCACGTGTGTGCAACACCCACCCCCTGAGACAGACATGCATAAAACACACACAAACACGGAGGAGGAACCTACATACGTTATCTGTCTAGACACATCACTCTCTGTTAACATCGTTTGGGTCAGTAAGGACGCCGCAGCCCATTTCCAAACAGGCAGAAGCCTTGAGCTTCGAGCCCCTTCAGGCAAACTCGCTCCCCACTGACCGGCTGCACTGTCCTTGTCAGCCTCCTAAATAACAAAATAACCTCCAGAATAAGTCAATTGTTTTGCTCGCAGGCAGGAAAATGCTCAAACAGCTGTTACAATGAGAATGCCATTTTCTCCTGGCAAACAGCATTTCACATAATAATAGACAAATATTTGGCTATAAAAGCAAAGTGTCAGGGGAGAGCTGAGCTTATTGTACAATGTTGTTGAGATGTGGACAAAAACCAGAACCAAGTGCCTCCAGTTCTACAGTGTAGATAACAAAATCTATAATATGCTGAAACACCCTAATCTTGGGGGTGATTTGTTCATGTTGTAGTTGTAGTTTAGAGGTTAAGACATAACCTTCTCTATGTTACAGAAGCACATCCAGTTACCATCAATGGTTTTGTTTATCTGTCAATTATGCAAATTAGGACCCAAGGATGTGATTGAAAGGGATTTTTCCCATTATGGCAGATTCACTAGCAAATAGAAGAGACACGCTGAAGAAACCCCGGCATCACCTCACAGTAGATTCAGTACACTGCCTGCTCTGAAAAAAAATGGAGCGAGCGAAAACAGAATTAATTTCCTCCGAAAACAGAAACAATAAAAGGGCTTGAACATGTATTACACTAAACAGTGGGAATGGAATAAAGGTTTGGGGATTCCAGCTGCAAACATGCAGAGTAGGGAATGGGCTGTTTAAATTAGTTTGCTTTGTCAGCCTGCTGCTTTGTCAATCAAAAAAGAAGAAATGTATTGGTTTTCTTTTAGTGCAATCAGATTAATTTAGGTGTTCATTCATCAAAGAAACTCCATTTCAAATGATAACTCTTGAACATAATGCATTAAACACCTGCTGTCGCGTCACAGTTAATCACATCCCAAGATTATTTAACCCAAGCTTCATCACAGCTGGATCTTTCTGCCTGAACATATGCATGTCTGTTCTTAAGATGAGCTGCTTATGTTGCACAGCCACAACCAGAGTGTGTTCTGACCTTCTTTAGGAGTTATAGAACACCCCCACACACACACACACACACACACACACACAAACACACAGTGTAGACACACACTTACTTAGTCACACTATAAGGTTTAGGGACACATCTGGGGTAGAGACAAGAAAATATCATCAGTCAATAAATGAGATCCAGCAAGCGGCAAGCTTACCTTTCAGAATGCTCTGACCGTGCAGTACGTCTCTCGAGACGATCACTGTGTAGAAGTTCTGGGAGAAGCCTGGTCTGCATGGGGGTTTGAGGGGCTGGCCTGCCTTATTCCCCTGAGGAATAAAACAAGACTGGCTGTTAAGCATTGGCAAATTGACTTGCAGTCTTGCAATATTGAACCTCATAGTTTCACTGGATACAGTGAGTGATTTGCTGCAGACAACAGCATGCTGCACTTGGACCTCCACATTGGGGAATTATAATCATCACTATCACCATCATGACCATCACATTTTGAATGAAATAAAAATGATGGCACAGGCCCTGATAATGACATGAATGATAATCATTATAAAGATGATGACTACGGCTAGCAGGAAATGTTTTGACCTAAACATCCATTAATGCATGCTGACTGGACTGTGAGAGAGGTGGAGCACAGAAAGAAGCCTTGCATTGAATACATTGAATTATACTGGTTAAATATCAGCATAGTGTTGCAGGCATAGTTCTTTCAGCAGGCATTTCATTCTCCACAGAATGCACTTACATGTGATACACATCATTCATCATATCATTTTATATTTTTCATTAGGAAAACATGTTGCACTTTGATGCATTCAAGCAACCCAATATCTGTCTGCTCATCAACAAAGCTGATGCAGAAAGCTATACGGCATACATTTAGCAAAGCTGATTTTAGAGCACAATTTGCCTAAGTTTGAAAATAAAGTAATGTTAGCTTGTTGATTTATTCCTTAAAACCATACCTCTTAAATAAGCACTAAATCAAATAACAAAGTCGTCAACTGAGCCATTCATCCCAGAAATGTAGAAAAGGAGAAATGACGGTGCGTAAACGAAGTTGATCGCAGCCAACAGAAAGAGAAGCCCCTCCAGGATCCACTGTCCTCTGCAATAATGCACTGCAGTTTATTTAGGCGAGAGGATGGGGAGGCTAGCGAACAGAGTTGTCAGTGACTTTTTGCACCACACTTAGACAAAAAAATATTCTTGACCTTAAACGTCGCCGTGTTAAGCTCAATTGCATGCATCATGTTGCCTTTAGCGCAACGCTGCGGGGGGAAGTGAGCATCTCACAGCCACTTTCGTGGGCTCATGCGCGCGCTCCACTGCCCAAGTTAGCACAACAGCAGTGCAGCACTTCCACTATACTGTTATACGCCGAAAAGACGTGTAGAAATGAACTAATCTTACCGAAGATGTGCCCACAACTAAGGTGCAAGCCAGGATGATGCAGCCAACGTTCATCTTTGCAAAATCGCGTGTTGGGGGGGAAAAATGGGGAAAGAGATGAGTCTTCTGCGCCAAATGCACCTCAGTAATTCCCGGAGCCCTGTCTCTTCTACTCGGGTGCTGAGTGAATGACCGTCCCTACTTGTCTGGCGCAAAAGTGCAGCTGAGGCAGAGGTGCTGCGCTGCGCTCCGTCCAGAGGAAGCCGATGCCCATTGGATAACAGCGTCACTACAACCCCTCCCACCGCACGGCGGAGCAGGCATGGCAGCGTGCACTGTGTGCGCTTCAAATGACTCCCTGTGATGATGCCCCGTGCACTTCTGGGATCTATTAAGGGGGGGAGGGGGGCATTTTCCAGGCTATTTAGATTCATATTTTCACTTCAGATGGAGCAAAGGCGGGTCCGGCGGTGTGAGCGACAACCAACCATCCGAGTCTTTTCATGTGTCCATCAGCTAACTGGAGTCTATTTCACACCCCAGTTACCCCCTCTGCCCCTGATCCGCGGTATAACGGCAAAAGCTGCCGAGTTATAAGCGTTTTATTAAAGCTGCTATATGATAGACCACTGCGGGGTGAAAATGTAAGGTGGGGGGATATCTTTGGTTTGACTATTATTACATGATTTAGGCCTACTTGTTTTTTTATTGAGGGATTGGTGTTTCAGGAACCTTGTTGTATTTGTTCAATAACACCTAGGCCTATGTATGTTGTATGCCTGTATGTATGTTTGTAATAGTAATGGCAGCAGCATGAGGGGTTGGCCTGAGAAAAATATTTCCACATTGTGTAACTATAAAGTTGATCTCATTTTATGACTAATGTGGCCATTTTGCCAGATCATGTTGTTCCCTATTCAGTCTTCAAATCTTTTTCATTAAACAAGTGAGACTAATTATTTCTTATGTATATTTATTGTTATATATGATGTTTTTTCGCCTCTATCTTAATGCCTTAATCGCTCTCTTGGAGAGAAGAATGTAGAACTAGGTTCTTGCCTTATTTGGACAGATTTAAGTTCCTTCTTTAGAGAAATACAATTTGAGACTTAGACGTATACATGTACAGTTGCTGTACAGTCGTCTAAAATAAAGCCTGGGAAAAGTGTGAACCTTGCCTTTAACTGGTCTCACAATTTAATTATGTTGACATTTCCAAAGCCTCAGATCAGTTGCTCAATTTCCATATCTGAGAGGTCATGACAATTTAATCCCATCAAAAGGAATAGGACAGTGTTGCAGTGTCAATCAACACAGCCCTGTGTCTGCCCCTGTCACTGCCATTCACTTTGCTGCTTTATTTCCACCACTAACTCCTACAATATTAAAAAAACGGTCTCTGGACACTTTTTTTTCAGTTTCTTTTCTTTGAACGGTATCTTCAAAATAAACGGCTTGAGGCTGATAATTAAGAAGTACTCTAATCTAGTTGACTACAGCTCAGTGTTTCTGTCCAGAGGGCAGGATTTATTAAGGTCAGAGATATCAGAAATGCACTCCCCTCATCTCCCTTCAGGACATTGTGCTTTTGTTTTTATTAAACCCTGGAAAACTTGGCAGAGGAACTGTATGACAAGGATTTAAAATTTACGCCTTGTACAATAAACAATGACTCTAATAAATAACAGCACATCTTTGTATCATCACTGTCATTTCCTCACATGGGACCAGCTGCTGACAGGAAGGAGGGTTAAGAGGAAAAGAGCTCCGAGTACCAGACAGAAGATGACTGAGTATGCTGAATGTGGCACGTCCTCAAGAGAAAATACTCCTGCCAGCAGTGCTATTTTCTGCATTCAGAAGTTAGGCCATTCACATTCTGTGTTACCTTTAAACCTAAGTAGTAACAACAGTACAGTGTAAAGTGACCATTGCCCCCTTCCCATCTCTCCACAGCACAAACACAATGAGATTCATGGAATTATTGTTTTGCTGAATTAGTACCCTGAAGAACGGCAGACCGATTCACTGCTCAGTAAATTTTGCATGGCTCGAAGGTACCCTGCCAGTTTTTAGAATGCAAGTAAATTATTCCTCTCAAGCATCGAGCATTTGCCTAATAAAAATACCATCTGGGCACTTGAAGTGAATTGGTTTAAGGCTGTGCTGAATTATTAAACAAATCTTCCAAAATGAGTCCCAGTTCTCCTTTTATAGTTGGGAAATACGTTACTGGAACACCTTACCCTATACAGGCTGACAAATTCTACTTTCCATTTGTTGAATTGCTTTTTCTCTAGTGAGAAAGAGTGCAGTAATTTGTGAAGATTTGTACGTTACTCTCAAGCATCTCCTAATTTCTTGGATTCTCTTTTTTTTGGCTTGGTTGAACACCACAAACCGAATGTATTAAGGGACAATACTGTAATACACACATTTTGTGTGGCATTTCATTTCCCCATTGTTATATCCTCCAGCGACTGCGGATCATGTCCCAGCGGCCAGTCTGTCTATCTGTCTGTCTGTCTATCTCCACAGAGCTGTGGAGGAGGGTCTGGCGAGTCCCCACAGCCTTCCGGGATAGGAGAAAAATGTGCACTGGTTTATTGGCATTCACAATTGTCTTGGGGGTTGCTATGCACCGTACAGAGCAACCGTGCTTCAGCAAAATAGCCTCGGAAGGAACTTGTTTTGGTGGAACGTTTACCTTCAAAGGTTATTTTAGTCATGCAACAGAAAACTGATGGACAGATAGTCAAGCTAGCTGTCTGCATTTACCCTGCAGAGATCTGAGGAGCCGTTAACCATAGTCCTCATAAATCCACCAGAGTTTAGAATGCCAAAACAAAGAAAGCGGCATGTTGCGGCCATCCGGCCAAAATAAAAGACATCCGGCAGAATTTCCGGTGGAAACAGAGAAATCCTGGAAGTGGAGTGTCGTGGATATTGACTACCATGTGGTTAATGTTTGGGAATGATCAGGATTCTAGCTAAAGAAACCCACGTTGACTGTTGACTGTTAACAAGGAAACAAACATGTTATTTTTAAAGGCCAACCTATGTGTATATAATCCATCATAAATCTTGATGACATTTAGGCATTAGGGCTGGGGCGGTATGGATTTTTTCTTACTGCTGTTGAAAAGCAAGAAATTTCTGTGATAGTATGGTAAACCGCAACACCCTTACGAGAGCAGCGTAAGTTAGAGCGAGAATGGCAAGGGTGCCTTAAGGGAGTGACGTCAGTGGCCGTGTAGTCGCGCAAGGAGAGTGAGCGGTAACAGAGAGTAGCGTATGAGTGCCGCTAGGAGGGAAAGCGAAAGGAAAAGAGATAGCAAAGATGATGTAAAGTGATTTAAAAGTGAACAATAAAAACAACAAGCTAGATCTTCTCAAGACACAGTGGTTTTATCTGTGTCAATACCGCCGGTAAAGTGAATGGTGTTACCCCCGAAAAACATTGGCTTAACTCCTAGCACAGGGTTTCCATTTCAGCGATAGAGTCTTCACTGTGTTTTGCTGTCATTTCTGCTCTCCGTTGATCTATTCCACAAACAGTTCAGAAAGCTCTATTGTCAATAAAGTAAAAGATAAATAATAATGACCGCGGTATTGCGGTAATGCAGGAATGCAGTAATGTGCTAACCGTCCCAGCTCTTATTGGCATCAAATGTTTCTTCATTTTCAAACAGCGTTGTTATCCTGAAAAAAACAAAGCCGAGGACTTAGAGGGTTAATAATGGTTTTACTTCCTCACTAGACCAAAGACGTGAAGCGGATCTCAATTTTAAAAGTGTATAGGTGTTGAATACTCAGTTCCATCATTGAAAGCCAGATGCACTCCAGTCAGGAAGTGTTGAGGCATTCCACTGCTCTCTGTCTTTATCTTATCAGGATCACATTCACTGAGGAGAATCTAATTAGTAAAAGGAAGTAAAGTAGTGTTGTTCATTTCTTTTTGTGATTTTTTTTACAGCTTCACTTTAAATGTTACCTCTACATTTTCTCTTATTGGTATTTTTTAAAGCCTGTTGTGTGGTGCTACTGTAGATAATTTGTTATTAGCCTGTCAGCTCACTACTCATTACTCATATTAAGCCTGCCTTGCAGATGAATGGGGTGTGCCATGCAGGTGTGTCAAACCAAGAACCAAAAATTGATATCACACTTGAACAGATAATTATTAGGTCTATTGTACACATCATGTCATCCCCATAAATGCACACTGTGACAGAATCTGTATGTGTGAACTTTGCTTTGACAGAGTATTCACCAGGTGATGGAGCCACACAGAGTTCATCACCACAGCACTCACTGCGATGCCACTGATGATGAAACTATTGCACTGTTGTCAACCATGCTGGGAATAGTATGACTTTCCATCGATGTGAAACTGTCCTCACTGCTGTGCTGACCAAGGAGAAAACTTACCAGCCATTTCAAGAGCTATGTGCCACCATAGTAAATATCAACCAAACTGAGAGTAAGAGTAATTTACTCTCTCAGACACACAGAGAATAACATTTCAAATATGTTAGAGTAAGAAGAATTGTTTGGAGGGTTTTCAGCTTTTCCAATGACACAGATGTTTATATAAGACTCTTAAATTGCATTTTATCTTTATTGTTTTGCTATTCTAACTTGAACTCAACACATCTTTGGTACCAGGGACTGTATTGAGTATAAATGTGTGTGTCCTTGTATACAGTGTTATTTGAGTTATTATTAGATGTTTTATTAATTACAAAGCCACTTACCGCTTTGTGCGGATTCTGTGAAGCACATTGTGTTCAAAATAATAATTATTTTATATGTATGAAAAGTGCTATACAAACAAATTGATTTATGTTGCACCTTAATACCAGAGAAAGACTCTCTTATTCTGCCTTCCACAGAGATGCATGGTGAAATGACAATGAACTTGATTTGATTTGATCCAAAGGGGAAAAAAAGAAGTTCCAGCTGATGAATATATGTCTTGAATGATTTTAGAGAAAAATAATATTTTATGGTATTTTCAAAAGACTCAAAATCTTTCACACTTGACATACATGTGAGGAGGCTCTGGGTGTTTCAACGTTAATGTTCAACATGTAATGGTAAACAGTCTGAACCGGAGGTTACACAACATTGTTTTGCCTACTCTGTTGGCATAATCAAGTGATTCTGGATGATGTGTTTGATTGGTGGGAGTTTTCACAGGATTACGGCAGCTACACATGATTTTCACTCCATTTCTTAGAGCCTATAAATTATTTATGGCTGCAGGGGCGGATTTAGTCATTTTGAGGCCTAAGGCAAACACAGGCATGGGGCCCTCCACAACCTTTGTTCTCCCTTTTTCAGTCCTTATTTATCTGAGAAAGACGTGCTCTCATCTTCAATCATAACACATTGATTAGGGTGACTGCTACTCACGGGGTCTAGTTGCTGAGTATTATGTGTGTCACCATCTTCGTCATATTGCCATAGTTATCATGGACAGTGAAAGCAGCAGTTCCGTAACCATCTCCATTCGAAGGATCCTGTAAGGTTGTCTTGTATGTAGCCCCCGCATCGGTAGAGCAACCTGGGCTGACACTAGGCTCGTTCGAGATGAACTGCGCCTCGCCTGTAAAGTGGACGAGAGCAGGCGGCAGCAGCAGGGGGCGGGGACAAAAAGCTGCGGTAAAGTTGGATTGGTGAAAAGTAAGACAACAAATCGTAACCATAAGTTTATGAGGCGTTTTTTACGGGGCCCTTGGTAGCTTGGGGCCTCAGGCTATTGCCTACCTTTGCCTAATGGTAAGTCCGCCTCTGTATGGCTGTCGGGGTGTAAAGACCATTAAAAAAATATTAAACAGTGTATATTGGAAAATGTTACCAACACTGCCTTTAAGTATTGTTTTATCTTTTATAAAAAAAAATAAATAAACATCTCCCATGTAATGACTAGCATGCTGTAATAATATTTTTATGTTTTCCCTGAAGATTCAGGTGGACGTAGTTGTCAGTGTCTGAATATCAAATTGATGCACACCGAGAAACTGAAAGAGACAAAGGAAGGTAAGCTCCATTCATTTGCAAAACTATTTCTGCACAAAATCCACAACACTGACTCTCAGAGTATCAGGAATTGCTCAGTTTTTACCTGCTCCTCCTGACTGAATGAAATATTGATACCGTATGTGCACAACAGAAATGCTTGAAGACCACAAGAAGTATGTGATCCATCAGTAAAAGACCAAAGTAAAAATGTACTCAACACCTAGATAGAAGCAAAGGATGTAAAATAAATATAAATCAATTTTACCCATTACTTTTTAATTTAGATTAGATAATATTTCTATTCCTGAGCTTTGAACATATTTTAGCAGCGCAGGGCTGCAGATCTTTCTGCCTCCACAGACCCTCCACTGTAGAATCCATAACAGTGGCATATGTTTTTATTAGAGACTGTGTTATGGAGATTTTCTGACCTCTCCAGTGATGCACTTTAGGATTCAATATACAAACACAGAAGCACAGAAAACACAGAGATGGTTAAAGTGATATATTGCAAAGGTGTATGTAATTAATTACAGGAAGTTACAGAGAAAATATGAAGGTCTCACCAGATCAGTTTTCCCAGTAACTCCCACAGAGAAGTTTGTGCACATTGATACTGTCACAGAACAAAAAAATCCTTTCTGATTGGAATACAGCCAAAAACAAATCTCTCATTATCCTATGGGAATTAGTCTCTCTACAATACTCTATTTTCATTGGACAAAGGACTTCAAGCAATTTACCCTTATGGGATTAATGAAGTATAAAGTCTTAAGCAACATTCCTCTGTGTCCTATAAGAAAACAGTATTTTTCTGCCACTGGTGACATAGACATCAGTTCACACATACATGATGTTTCTGTCCAAATCATAGTTCCTTTAACAACTGCATGACTGTGGTCCCAAAGTAATGACATACGGCTACAGACTTTTCTTCATATTTAACCCAGAGGGATGAGCCCCTGCAGATGCCTGTATAACTAACCTTTGACTGCCATTTCAATATACTATGATTGCCTGATAGATGCAAGGAGAGTGGCTTGACGGTGATGGATGACAGTGGATGTCACTTGATTTTCATTTGAACCGGAACATCAGAATCTACTGCGCCTAATTAACCTCTCTGTCTGTTTCCATTTGGCAGACTTCCACAGCCACAAAAACAACTCTGGAGCAGTTCATCTACAACATACTGTATTTCACACACTATTTTTAATTTACGTAGGCATTTGTCACATATTTGTCAATAAATGTCCTCAGAGACAACTAGAAAAACATCCAACAACATCCAATTATACTTTTATGGAAAATGCAATAGATGTCCATATAAGGTTCCCTGGCAAATGTTTATTCTAGTGTAAAAAGCACTTAATTTATGTACCACAAACATGTAGTAGGATGTTAGGCATACAAAGTGCAGGACTTTGACACTGAAAACTAGCACCCTGAGTCCAATGTGTGGTTTGGTTTATGGAACAAGAGCATGGGTTAAGGTTAGGTCAACATAGTCTATATCCACGACTTCCAGGATTGTTCAGGTGCCGCCGGAAATTTAGCCAATTTTTGTTTCCGTTGCTTTCTGCTTTCTTTTTGTTGACATTTTAAACTCAGGTCGATGTATGAGGATTATGGTTAACTGCTCCTCAGATCTCTGCAGGGTAAATCCAGACAGCTAGCTAGACTCTGTCCAATGTTTTCTGTTGCAGGACTAAAACAACTTTTGAACAAACATGTTCCACCAAAACAAGTTCCTTCCCAGGGCTATTTTGCAGAAGCCCCGTTGCTCAGTGTGTGGCGCTTAGCGTCACTCATGGCGATTGTAATTGGTTTAAAGAAATGCCAATAAACCAGAGCACGTTTTTCTCCCATCCTGGAATGCATTTTTGGTTTTTAAAAACTAAGGTGAAACTTAGGAAATTCAAAGGAGAACAATCAATGCAGCAGAACCAGAGATATCCTCTTTTGTGTGTGTGTGTGTGTGTGTGTGTGTGTGTGTGTGTGTGTGTGCGCGCATACTGATATTTCAATGTTTAAAAAATATTATTGGAAAGCTGATGTACTCTCTAAAGGCAGTATAATTACACTTATTACATACTGTGTAGTTGCATCAGGCAAATTCATACTTGTTTAAACAAAGAAATGCAAGCACAGCTTTTACACGACTGCATTGTGTAGCATTACATGTGGGTGGGGGCTTAATTCTATAAAAGAAGCAATCTCGAGGGAAGTTCTATTCAATAAGAGCAGCCCCACAAGTTTTAACTGTCTCCGAAGAAAAAAAAAAAAGGCAATAACACATGAAACTGTTGCGTGAATAATTCAGAAGCAGAATGCATAAATAGTGGATTAAGCTTGATTTAATTATGTAGTTGTGAAAGCAGATCCTGGCTTTAAACAAACAAACAGGCAACCGGAATGAAGCAGTTCAGCACCCAAGTGGCAAGGCCTTGCAAAGGAGCCAAGAGCAGGCTTCTGTGGAGATCAAACACATCCAGCAGCATTGGACTAGGGCCAGATGGAAAGACAGGTACAATAGACTCAGCTCCTCTCTTTATTGTTGCGAAAAGAATTGGATGTGATTCTTTCATAGGAGTGTATCCAACATCATTTTCATGGGAAGATAATTGTATTGTTTACTTCATAAACACTATCCTCTGTACTCTCCTTTGCAAGCATCAGGTGCTATTTATTTTACTTTGATAGAAAACCAGTTTTACTATGCAATGCTAGTCTTATGATGGAGCTATGTCTCTCTGAAAACTTTTATAAAGTCAAATCAATGCTTGTTAGAGAGTTGGATGTACGCATGCTTGCTGCATACATTTCCAACATTCTTTATAAGGTCCAGAGTGCAGTCAGCATATTGGCCTTTATTGATTTGCTGTAAGCAAATTTTAGAAATGGCATATGAATAGCTGCATTACCATAGAAATAAGTCTGCATGGGGGAATACGGTCACAACATTAACATCTTCATGGGCAATCATGATTCTCAAGCTAAAATTGATCACATCACATCATTCAGAATTACTATTTCAACCCTGATAAGACTGCGGTTCATTTGCAAGTGGCAGAGGCCTGAATGAGAGCAGATGTAGCCAACCTGAGAGAGATATGGGGAAAAATGTGAACTGATTTTAGAGTTATTCTCTGGGCAATGGAAACCAATATGACAGGCCAACAGTAAGCTCCATCTACAAGGTGAATGGCTGATTGAGTTCAGGCGGAAGAATGGGACTTGGCAGCAAGGAAGGGAACACCCCTTTCATCCACAGTCATCCACTTTCATTACAACACACTTTTGAAACCAGCAGCACATAATCACACCTGAAACCTGATCAGAGGGAGGGAAATTGCTGCTATTCACAAGTTGCATTATTCAGAACTTCCAGCCATGTCCGCATTATGCGCACAATGCATTCAAAGATGTAAAAGTTTGACAATTTGATTTATGCTAATGTAACTTCACTTTTATTGTTGTCCTTGCATTCAATTTCCAGTTTCCATAGTGCAAGCGTTGCCATCTTTTAAGAAACCCTGTTCTATTTGCAAATGTTAAATTTAATGGATTTCTCATGTCAGGAGCCATCAGCCACATAGCCTCCTGTAGCATCATTGGCAAGGCAGTTAAAATTGTGTGTGGGTGTCATACATTTCACCCTATTTGAATTTACACTGCCCTCTGTGTCTCCTTCCAGGTAGAGATATGAAATATTGACTGTTCTCATCTAGGCTTGCAGCCCCTACCCCCCATTAAACCACCACCCCCAGCGACTATGCTATCAAAGTGCTGGCGCAGCAAAGTGGAGAGAGGAAAGAGTGCGCAAGAGGCAGATATATGGTGGGGGAGGCATGCATGAGAAAGAATATGTAAATCAGTAAGGAAGGGAGCAGTTACAAATTGTGTGTAAACAAAAAATCATGCGGGTGCTGTTAAATCAACAAGACCTATAATAATTGAGAGAATATGAAAATGGGGATTATTATAGTAAGCAAATGCCAAAAAAAAGAAGAAGAGTTAGAAATGTGTCAAAGGAAAAAACATTTCTCTCCAGCAATGTGAATGTGAATCTGAAGAGTTCTGGCACTAAGGGTATGACAAGACAGCTGATTGTGCAGTAAGTGGTAATTATACACCCCAGTCTGCGGTCTACTGCTGAGTGACAAATAGTCTTCTTGCTGTACACTTGCCTATCTTACCATCTCTAAAGCACAGAAGGGAAGCACCAGTGGTGAGGCTGCGGCTGAAGGACCATTCTGGGTATAAAAACACACTCAGTCTGTCATTAAGCTGTTCTCAGGACAGTAAATTCAGCAGCAGGGACAAAGGCAATTGTTAGCAGCGCCCATTATCTATGCCCAGGCTTTATTTCCAATTGAAAATTAAAGGGGACAAAGTTAGAGCTCCTGTGGCATGCTCAATGATGATGACTTTTTATTATGCATAAAAAGCAGCCTGGTGCACAAATAGATGAACTTGAATAGAGTAGAAAAAGGAAAGTTGGCATAAATGAGACAATGAGAAGAAATCTTTCTGGGAAAGAAACAATAAAAGTGAGAAAAGCATTAGCAAGACTTTTCTCTACGGTGGCTTCATTTCTATGTCATACTTTTTGTGTTTAATACAGTATTTGTTTATTTTCCCATCATGATGAAATCACTGAGAGGTAAAACTATGAATTAGGATTAGATTTTATTTAAAATCCCAAACACCACAAGTCGTATTTGGGCAGAACTCTGACGAATGTGGCATTTTTCCACATTTTCAAAATTACTGACTGCTGTAATTGGGTTCAAATTAAATGTCAAAATTTGTGCAGAGCACTGGTCCGATTATTAAAGATTTGGAGGCAAGATGGCCCATTGTGCTGCGGTAGTATTCCTGCTTTCATTCTGTTTCTTTAGTCACGTTTGCACACTCTCCTGTCAAGTTCTTAGAACCAATCTGATTTATCAATTTCAAAAACAACTTTTTTATGTTCTCTTGCCCTCTTGACGGATGATTCTGCTGTTTAGCAAAAATGGAGAGAACGCTGAGACTCCCTACCGGAAACTTTAGGCAGTGGGCAGAGATGTCCTAATTTGGGAGAATTGGTTGTGTGGTGGCACAACAATGTGGCCACAATAAGGCACTGGCAGTATTTTCCTGCTCTGTACAACCAGAACTGGCCATCTCCACATCCAAGCTGGTTTGACCTACTGTCAGGTGTTTATAAAGACATCACTTCATTAGCTGTGGATGATGCCGGACACACATAAGGGCCCACCATCTGCTCCCTGAGCCTCGCCAAGGTTAAATATTCTGTTGGCGAGACGGAGAGGAAGGTGACGGTGAAATGTGTAAGCATCAATGGATGGAAAAACGTTGAGTTACAGAACAGTAATAGAAGGAATTTTTCATATGCCCATTAATTGGTTGAGGGCTACTGAATAATAATGACAGTTCTGCTGTTTTGTGTGTGCATTAATGAGTATGTGTGCGGTAGAGCGGTTTCTAAGACAACTGTTACAGCTGTATTTTGCGTAATATTTAAAACACTTTAAAAGGTCATTACTCAGCCAAATAATTGGAATGCATTAAAAAGGTGTCATTAATTTATCTGTCCAAGCATTAATGTTGTTTAATGCACCCAGATGTCATGACATCTACCTTGATCTTAAAAGCTGTCGGCCTCATTTCATGCCGACGGAATGGAATAAACAAAGCATTAGGCCCAGCAGGTATGGCCCCGCTGGAAGTCAGTAATTGCTACGTAGATTCTCTGCACGTCAAATGCTCACCCCAACACCAGGGTCACTTTAGAGATGAGGGGATTGGCTAATTCGGCTAATTACACTGGCAGATACTGATGAGTTCTTCCATTAGCAGGGTCACCCTCTCTTCCCTGGAGTCCCAATGTAAAAATGCAATTAGAGATAGACCTGCAATCAAATTCTGTATGTCTTCACACTGGCATGTCTTATTTTGGAGGTTGCACTGAAATACTGGCAGCTCATAGGAAAAGGTGTGGGAGGGGGTTGAGCTGTACATTAAGCAGTGTTATTTAATATTGCTGAAATATGGACACATTGTTAAAAGGGGCTTTCAAAACAGTTATATCTGAAAAGTGCTTTGGGGAAGAAAAAAAGACATCTCTCCTCCTCTGAGGTGCCAACTGCACCACATCCATCTTGTTCATTGCCATGTGAATGTTCCTGCTAACAGCATACAGCACACTTTTGTGCAGACTGAACCGCCAAGAGACTCTCATTCTGCTCTGAATGGACAGGATCACATATTCAAGGCAATTATGTTTTAGGGGTGAGGAAGATCAAACATCAAATTACTGTAACCCTGATTTAGAGCCATTTAACTGTCGCTCTTGGACACAAAGGGTTATCCTCTCTTCAGATGGAACAATTTCATGGGACCGCTACTGTGATGCATTATAATGTCTAAATTTCAACTGTCATCTCAGCCCTCATTAGGAAGACTTCCATGGCAACCCTCTAATCATGCTCTGGTAAATGTGTGTCTAATGGGACTAACATCTCCTTTTTAGACAAAACCACAGCTCTCCTGCTGGTAAAGATCATGGTTTGAAAAATGGAACTCAGTCTGTAACACATCTTTATCTCAATCGGAATGAATTTGCTACAAATGAGTAGTGGTTAACAGTTTTTGCAGAAAATTCAAAGCAGACAATAACTTAGTTCATTTTCTAAAATGATCACCACCTTGACTTCTTCAGGATGGGAGAAATGACATTCAGTCTGGCTCAATTCATCACAAATACATTCTTTATTACCTTACATGTAATTTAGCTGCCAAAGCAACTTGCAATGGCTATATATATCAGAGGTCACACATCTCTGAAGCAGCTAGGTGTTAAGTGTCTTGCTCGGGGACACATTGGTAGATATATCGCAGTGGGAATCGAACCAAGGCTTCCCACACCAAAGGCATGTGTCATATCCACCGTGCCATCATCACCTTCTCAACAAGAGGCACTGGTGAGACAATACCATACAGTTCTTAAACGTGAAAAAAAACCCTGTTAGATGTATTCCATAATTCAATCTTTTTACCTTCAGTACAAACATATATTAAAGGAACACGCCGACTTTAGCTTATTCACCGTATCCCCCAGAATTAGACAAGTCGATACATTCCCTTATCATCTCCGTGCATACTGTAACTCTGTCTGACGCCCCCAGCATTAGCTTAGCCTAGCAAAGATCCTGCAGGTAACTGGTTCCTGCTAACTAGCTACTGCTCCCAATAAGTGACAAAATAACACCAACATGTTCCTATTTACTTATTTATATAGTACAAATAACAAGCTCACATGAGACACAGCCATCTTCTAACCCCATACTAACTGGGAATTATATTCTCAGAAAGTCGAAGCATTGGCATTTCTGCTACTTGGGCGGAGCGATTTGCTCGCCGCACCTGAGAAGTCAGGTCACGGAGCAGAGAGTTCTCCTGGAGTTTGCTCAGGGTTGGAGTAATCAAGTCAACAATTACTAGATACTAAAAGCAAAGTTTACAATCATGGGTGTTCGCTGCAATAATTAACAGGGGAGACCAGGTAATGCCACCTTCAAGATCCATTGTGTTTGCTCAGAACATTTCACTAAGGATTATTATTATGAAAAAATGGAATTAGCCACACGGACCATGAAACGTGTGCTGAAGGATACGGCCATCCCATTGATAGTGTAGACCGGACAAAGTGAATCCCCTGCAGCTATGGTAAGTATTCCATTATGTTTTCAGAGGAATAACTAATGTAACAATGGTAACGTTAGTAACACGGTTACATGAATAGGGTGGTCACTACTATTGCAGTTGTTCTCGGACTACATTTATCCCCTGCAATGTTAATTTGTTACAAATGTGCTTTTTCACCCCAGAAAAAAATGAACAATGCTAGCGCTAACGCTCATGACTGTAGCCTTTACCTTGCTAATGAATTAGATTCCACATATACACCACCAGTCCTTGTTCGTTCTGATTCTCCCCATGACCTTTGTCTTTTCGACATTTTGTCTATCAGCTTTTTAACTCCTTGTCTGTGTATTCTGGCTCAAAAATATATTTTCTAGATCTTGGTTTGATACCAAGTAAAAATCCTCTGACAATTCCTCAAAATCAGCCATGATCACTAGTCTGGTTAGCTACTAGCTAGCTATTCACATTGGTTTTGCTGACAGAAGTAACTGTGCTTTTTGGTGTTGCGCTAATCACTCTTTCTTTAACTGTCTATGCAATCACTCTGCCCAAGTAGCACTGCTTTGCCTTTCTGAAAATATAGTTCCCAGTTAGTATGTGGTTAGAATATGGCTGTATCTCATGTGACCTTATTATTTGTACACCCTGTGACTATACAAATCACAACATGTAAATAGGAACATCTTGGCGTTATTTTGACACTTATTGGGAGCAGTAGCTAGTTGGAACCAGTTACCTGCAGGATCTTTGCTAGGCTAAGCTAATGCTGGGGGCGTCAGACAGAGTTACAGCACGCACAGAGATGAGAAGGGTATGTATCGACTTGTCTAACTCTGGGGATACGGTGAATAAGCTAAAGTTCCAATAAGTCGGCGTGTTCCTTTAAGACAAAACCAGAAAACCTTTGTTCAAACAGCTTGTAAAAAAAGAAAGCCGTCATGTTCGGCATGATGTTACCACCAGCAGGAAGGTGGGTGGAGTGGGCTGAGGTTTAGAGCGGTGGGGTTCAGGTCAGGGGAGCAGAGGAGGAGGAAATGAGTGGAGACAGGCAGTGATCTCTGCGGTGAGCCTGTGACACTGCCCGGCCACCTGTCAAGCCCGGTTTGTTGCCTGTCAGGCGGCAGCCTGGGACGGGACAGGCAGGCAACAGACGAGGGCTGGGGAGGGTGAGGAGGATCTAGGAGGGACAGATGAACTGGTGTGTGCAGATCTATGTCAGGTCAGGAGGAAGCTGTTACTGGGACTTCCAAGGACACATGATTTTTATATAGAATGCCTCAGCTGGTGTCGGGGACTGTTAGTGAGAGGTGAGTGGAAGAATGAAGCTTACAATATTTTGCTGGATTTACAACTAAAGGGTTTGTGTTATTAACAGTGATGAGGTAGTATGAGCTTTGAGTTCTAGCAGGTGACAATTACACCACATCACAACCAGCAATACAATCAATTACATGCATATGTTTTATGTTTATCCTTTAAAAAATATGATATTCAGAGTTGGCTCTGATTTGCAAACCTTTGCAGCAAGAAGTAAAAGATGACAAAACCCTATTCTACACATAAAGGTCAAGTTATTCTTCATTGTCTTAAGAATACAAATGGATTAAAAAAGGCTATGGCTGTAACTAACCGTTATTTTCCTTACTGAATCATCTGCAAGAATGTATAGATGAATTGATTCATATTGTGGTCTATAAAACATAAGAAAATCATAAGTCCTAGATTACAATTTGCTTGTTATGTCCGAAACACAGTTCTCAGAACAAATATATTTAATTTGCTATATCGAACAAAAAACGCTGGAGTTTGGATAGGTTTACCAACCAATGTATTTCACGGTGCATGGTAAGTTGCATTAGAAAAAGTAAATTACTGCTCTTTTTTATATTTCTATCAGACTATAGGCCTATAGATTGTTTTTTGGTTTTGCTTTTCTAAAATTATGTGATTCCAGTCCTCCAGCCTTTTGCTTTGGAGTAAATACATTCACTCCCCTTCCTGAAAATCATCCCATCTGGTCACCAAGGGAAACGATGGTGTGAAAATCTGGCATGTTGTATTCTGTTTGAGGAATGCATTTATCCACAAGTCATCTTCAAGTCGGTCTTCTCCCCATACAGATAAATATTGAACAGTCGAGCAATACGGGAAGAGGGCGCGGACACGCACATATTGTAAACACCCAGAAAAAAAAACGAAAAGAGCAAACTTGTTACACTTCAGTTGGCACACGCACACACTCCTCACACACTTGTGCTATGGATGAAAGCTGATATCCCTGTTTGCAGCAAGGTGAGGTAGGGGACATACTGTCGGAGTTCTTAAACACCACAGACCTGACATCACCACGGGCTGAGAAGGTAGACAGCTTCTCCCCAAACATGCTTCAGCTCTTTTTCTCTCCTCCTAGCACACTACTTCACACACACACACACACACACAAATCCCTGACCTCTGTGGTGTGAAATGGGGGGTTGTGGAGGGATGGTAGGGGCGCAAAGTAAAGCGAGAGAGCTGTCAGAAGAATGCATCCAACACACACTTGACAGGCTGGAAGTTCAGATGCGAAGCCCTCATCATGCAGGCAGAGCACAAGGGGTGTACGTCTCAATTCAAGCGATTCAGCAAGAAGAGCACAAATCAAGGCACATTCGCCACATGCCTGCTGTCTGAACTCATAGTGCTGCTAAATCTGTAAACATAAAAATACGCCCATCAGTGTTGGTGATAGTGGTAAAAATATGTTTTGAAAGCATACCTTAAGTTAATTGCTAATAACTACTCTGCTTTGAGGTTTGTTTGTGCAAGTGTACATTGAAGACGTGCTCTACTTAGTCTACTTTAGTCATGATTAATGGTATCAAATCAGGTTTTTGCGCAGCAGCCACCCAGAAGATATTTATGGAAATCATTTTAATATTGTGAAATTGATACCCATTCTCTTCTCTGCCTGCCTTTCTCTGTACATCTGACCTAATCAAGTATACAAGATAAATATGGGCTGGGCATGTGACTAGGTCTTGATCAGGTTTACGCTGTCTCATCCTACATTGCAAAAGATTGCTAATCGGCAGTGAGTTATGACAATAATAACCAAGCTTCCTTATAATAAGGTAATCAATTCAATCTACTGTCAATTGGCCCAGATTAATGCTCCATCTTTGTTCCCCACAGGGGGGTCATAATTGAAGGTTTTTGCGACTATTGACTTATGTTGAGTAAACATCTGTTCTTTAATATTCTTTGTTGAGTGCATCCATTAATTATAATTGTTCCCAATTAACAGACTACACATTCAGAGGAATTAAATTTGTTTTTCTGATGAATGAGGTGCCAGCTTTCCCCTCAACATCAATCGCAAATTACTTTTTATTTCCGACTGCATCTTTTCCACCAGCACTCCTTAATATTCTTCCGTGGTAGGATTCAGTATAAACTATCTGAGGCAAGTGCACTTTAATGTTCCAGCAAAGGAAGATATTTTATTTTTAAAACAATCACACAAACCACCTTTGCATAACAGATGCTCTTTGTTAATCCCAAAGGAAATTCTGAGTGTTGAATTTCCATTGAACATCAAAATGCTTGGCATCTTCTCTCCATGGACATGCTGCAACATTGACCCTTCAGAGACACTCTGTGGTTCTGTGGGAAAGGGCTTCAAATAATTTGTAAAAGAGTGAGGAGGGAGAGAGATCAGAGCTTCCTTCCTTCAGAGTAATGCATCTCCCTCTGAGGAGAAGAAATCAGAGGATGGGGTCAAGCAGGGATAGTGAACAGGGCTTCAGACAAGTCTGGATTTCAGGATATCATTGCTGACATGAAACCACCAAATTAAATTCAGTGCAATTGAATCCCCCTTTTCTCTGCTCTAAAACTCCCTCTCTTTCAGAGCAGGCAGAGAGGAAAAATCAATAGTGTATGTATTGATATTAATGTTCAGCATTATGCGTCTAAATGAAATCATAGCAGCAGAGAGGAGCATAAGGCCTTTATTAACAACATGTGCTGAAATCAAATTACTGTCTAGTCCTGTCTCTCAGGTGGCTTTGCTCCAGGTGAACCAAACTGCTGCCGCCTTACGTTGTTTACCTCCCTCACAACTGGGCTATTCTGGAAAGAAGAGCCTGCTGCACTTAACTTGAAGTGGGAGAACAGGTGGAAAAACAAAATCCTCCTTATTGTTTCATACATTTATGTCCTTCTGGCTCCTGGTTTAGAATAATCTCACAATGCTATGGGTGGTGTGCATTGAGCGTTTTAATTAGGTAGTCACTAGGGGTGTAACAGTACACAGAGGTAAAGGTTCTGTTCAGTTCATAACCTGGTTTAGGAGTCACGGTTTGGTGCAAGTACAGCAGGAAAAAATACCAGATGCTCATGGATACATTTTTATTTATTTATTTTTGAACAGACAATAGCGCAAGTGTCAAAGACAGACACAATCCTCTGGCTGGGGACTGAGGTAACATTTTGCCCACTGGCAAATTTGGAAGTTATACTATTTTTTTCATTATAATATGGGTTGCTTTTTCCTTGTGCCAGTGATATGGGCACATATGGGTGATGCCTTCGAAAGTTTATTAGAAGGTTTCCATTCACATACCCAACAACAGTGGTGCAAGGCTGACACACCGCCTTTGTCTTATACACAACTCTCTCCCTCTTGCTGTTGTAGCTGACCGGAAACCTGCAAGCGGTTCTTCCAGCTCCGGCGTTTCATTTGGGCTCACCATGGTGTTATTGACTCCCATGCCAATCAGCTTGTTGTGCTAACCGCAGCATCTGTTACTAATGGCATACAGCCTAAAGTTTTCACTCTACACACCATGTATTATGTGTGCTGCGTGCCTGGTGCACACACACATACACATACACATACACATACAGGCACAAATACTTGGACAGTTACAGCCCTATAGTAGTTACAGTATATGCAAAGTGGCACTCACAGTATTGCCACAATACAGAATCCTTAGAACTCACACAACACATACATCACAGAAACAAAACATGCTCATCATAGTCAGTTGCTTATTGAATTAGTGCACTTCAGCAAAAAGCACTCTTTTGTTTGTTCTTTCATTAACCAATATTACAAAATGAATATGTTTACAGCACTCAGACTGTAAATGGTAATGACAAAGCATGCATTGCAAATGTAGCTTTTAGATTACAGCTGCAGCTCTCCGTGAAGCGCCACTGGAGCACGCGCTGCCAATTTTGCAAAAAGCATGACAAGAACTAAGGTTTATTCAGTTTAAAAAGGAGGAACATTTAACTTAATGGTAATCTAGGCAAAACAAGTACTGTGTACTGGAACAGAGTAGGTTGGAGTCACACACATTGCTGTAAAAAAAAAAAAAAAAAAAGATTCTCAAAAAATTCAGAGAACTTTCCTGTATACACCCAAATACAATCCGTTTACTTATTTTCACTTTGTAATGTGTATTTTGAAAATTATTTTTTCACTGAGGAGATATTAGAGCTTGAGGAGAGGTATGCTAGGGGTCATGTTTGCTTTACTGACAGCTGTCACAACTTAAACACAACTGTGAAGGCTGCCACCTGCTCAGCTCCAGTAACTTAGACTGATCCCAGCAAACATTGGTCGATGGTGACGTCTTGTCCCTGGCCTAAAATGGTCCGGAAAAATGGCAACTTGGTTATGACCTATGGGACATTAATTCTTCCACAGTTTGCTTTATAGGCTATAACGCATTGATAGACAGACGAGGCTCTAATTATTTAAATCAAGACAGACATGTTTTCAGATATGCAAAATGGTTTACTGTACGCAATAAAGTACAAAGTATTTGGAGATTACTCCATTGTTATACTAATAGTTTGTATATAGGGGTAGAGAACCATCATAACCCCCTGATGGAATCTAGACATCGGTGGTGGTGACGAAGGAGCCCGAAGACCAGACCGAAGGCTCTGGAATGATCAGCTGGAGTAGATGACTGGAGGCTATGTGTGTTAAGGGGACTGAGGAGGCCAAAGCAGCCAGGCTTCTTTCTGGAGGGAAAAGGTCCAGCACAGCTACTACTCTGTCGGCTCTACTGCTACCTGTTCTGCCAGCAACCCCTACAATAAGCAGTCCTTTGTAGGGACCCGTCTGGCTATATTCCCTGGACTCCTAAACAGAGTAAGGGTCAACATGGCTCCCGATGCCACAGAGTCTCCTGCTCCCAGTGTTTTGTCGGTGATCCGACCAATTCCTGATCCTGATGCCTTGTTGGTGGATAATATTCCTGTAGTCTTGTTGGCGAAACCGCCGATTTGTGATCCTGTTGGCTTGTTTGCTGACCCTGTTTCACCTGTCTTCAGCCCAGCTGACCCTTCGCCTGTCTTCAGCCCAGCTGACCCTTCGCCTGTCTTCAGCCCAGCTGACCCTTCGCCTGTCTTCAGCCCTGCTGACCCTTCGCCTGTCTTCAGCCCTGCTGACCCTTCTGGCCAACCTTCAGAGGGTCTTCGACGGCCTGCCGGGTCTCCAGAGAACAGACTGCAGGGGTTTCACCTTTGCCACTGGCTGCCTGAGGGATATCGCCTTCACCTACGGCATCCGGCTCAATCTCCAGAGGGGCACTGTCTTTGTCATCCTGTTCAACCTCCTGAGACTCCTCAACGTCCTGTTTGGCCGCCAGAGGGATTCTGCCTTTACCATCGGCCACCTGAGATCCCTTGTCATCCTGTTTTACAGGCAGAAGGGTCTTGCCTTCACAGCCGCCAGCCACCTGTGAATCCTCAACATCCTGTTTGGCTGTCTGTGTGGTTCCACATTCACTGCTGTTTACAGTCATGGACTCTGATCTTAGTTGTCTGCAGCCTTTCTGTTCTCCAATTCCACTGGTCCCTGTTTCCTTGTGCCCTCCATTCCACGGCTCATGGACTTTTTGTTCTTCTCCCCTCCTGGACTCTCTACGCCATCCCTTGGCTGTTTTTTTTTTTGATGGACTTGTTTTTGTTTGGTCTTTCTGTTTGGCACTCCTCCGGCTCGCCACTGCCCTCCCTGGGTTGACTTTCTGCGCCTTTTGTTTCATGTGGGGGGGGGGGGTTGTCAAGTTTCTGTTTTAGTGCGTTTCATGTTTTCTGTTTGTTTATCCACTTCCTATTTTGTTTTGAAATCCACTGTTTGGTTACATCCTTGGTCACGTGTCTTCCTGCCTTTGTTTGTTTCCCGCCTGTATGATTACCATCTCCACCCCTAATTTGATTCACCTGTTGTCTTCCCACTCACCGTTGCCAGATTGTAGTCACTCTTTCCAGCGTTTTCCTTTGTGTTTGTTTCCCCGGTATTTTTGGACTTTTGCCTGTTTCCTCACAACGATTATTGCCTGCTCCTTTTGTACCTCTTCCTGGATCAGTGTTATTGGACTATTGCCGGTTTCCTGACGACGCTTATTGCCTGCTCCTGTTGTATCTTTGCCTGCATTGATCTTGGAGCAATAAATCTTCTTACCTGTGATTCCCTGTCCGAGTCATGTATTTCCAAGTCCGATATCAGCACTCATCTCCCACATTTTGTTATTTTAATAGTATTTTATACTTTTTTTTAATAATTTAAAAATAATTTGAATAATTCTAATTAAATCATTGTTTTTAATGGAACCATGTCTCTGGCTTTGTGCATAAGTTGAACCTGTGTGCTTTTTTGTTTGTATTTTGGTGGTGTAATGATCGAGCTAGTCAATCCTATTCTCGGGGTGAAATTCCCCGGGTAACATTGTCAGTGTCTTCCTTGGGTCTGGTCGTTGAGCGGGCCAAAGAGGCGCTCCACACCAAAAAAGTGCCACTTGCCGCAATCAGCATGCTGCTTAACTGATCCAGGGAGCATTATTAGAGCAGAGCCTTCAGCACCAATAACTGGTTAAATCTACGACGAGAGTGGTTCTGACTGAATTAATGTTAAAGAAAAAATTATATCTAAGGCTGTATTTTGCCAAATCCTTTAAAAAGCAAAAACTGTAACTTTATTAAAAATTTAAGATGAGTCCATGTAATTGATGTGGTGAGGGATAAAGAGGCCTTTTATTCCTCCCTCAGGTGCCTCCTCAGGGAGATCTTCTATTAGGCCTTCTTCATACCAGTATTTGGTGCTTATGAAGCAGGGTTTTCAATATTCATATCAAATCTGAATAAAAGCATGAAGTTGTCAAGCCTTGATGCATTTGAATATTGGGTAGCTATCCATCATTTCTTTCCTGGGGCCAGCTCTTGAGATGAAAGGTAAGAGAGTGGAGAGGCCAGGACTGGTCAAGCGATTTAAAAGTGCTGATAGCTGCATCCCTTTGAAAATCAAATCTTTTGCCTTTGTCATCAAGGGCTCTGTCTTCTTCTTTTCTTTTTGTCACCATGATGTCTAGCTCTCTGTTATTTAATGGGTAAAACAGGTCCAATAATAACGGTAAATGACTATGTTTTCACCTCCACTTAAACCTAAGAGACCGATGCAAGACGGATACAGACTCTTGTGTGTCTACAGAAGCAAAACTACTACTGTAAGTGAGTGTGACAGTCAATGAACTGGTCACAACCGTGGTGATTTACAATGCATCTTCAAGCTCTCAAGAGCACACATGTCAACAAAGACAGTAATACTTACACAATATACTGTATATGTGTTTAAATAATAAGATTGCTGACAACTGACATTGCTATTACTAATGTATAGAATAAATGGTAAAGACAGATATGAAAATGCCAGATATATACAGTATGAAGTATGAACAGTATTTTGTTTCAAAATTATCTTTAGTAATTTTACTAAATACATTTGCTAGCTGAGATCGGGGTTATTCTAATAAATTTAAGTTGTTTTTATTGACTTGAAGCTCCACAGTCTGACATGACAGGCCACCAGTGCCGAAGAGAGGCGTTTGTTTAAATAACTCAACACATATCCCTTATAAGATTAACAAGAACCTGTGGTTTTTCTAAGTTATAATGCTCCACAAGAGATTGTGGGCATAATGTAACAAGCTTGCTGACCCGGTTGTCACTCACACACACCGGCTACAGAGCAGGCAAAGGAGAGGGAGAGCAGCGTCTGACAGGGCAGAAAGATACCCGTCTCCCTTTGACAGTCTTGTAAATAAATTATAACATGTATATTAGAGGTGTCAGTCTTCCTCTATCATATAAACCAATTTATGTTTTCCTCCGTGGGTGCTCACGGCGCATGCCTTTAAAAAAAAAAAAAGTAGGCTAGTCAAAAAACAGAACCTTAGGAAATGGACAGCAGCAGACACACACGCCTATTAAGTCAGTAAAGCCGTAAAGTAGGCTATCTTTCAACTCAGAACAGCGCCGCTTCCCACAAATACAGATAGGATTAGAGATGAGAAGTTTAACTGACACGTAACCGCAATCAGCGCTAACATGCTCCACTTAGCACCAACTGCAATGTTTAGTATATATACACTGTATATATATGGTGTAAGAAGGCTACAAAAGTGCCAATTATAAGTAATTATATACAGATTAACAGCTGATGGTATAATAGGATTATGGTGTCTACACATATTCACACTATTGGTTCTATTTAGAGCTGTTCAACAAAGGTGTGAAAATATGGTGTCTAATAAGACGAAAAATGACAATCTTAACAAAGATTGATCTGGGATAGCAGTGTTTTGCCATTGAGAACAAGCTAGCATGCTAGCGTTAGCATGTGCTACGGTTGGCCACCTTATCTCAGCTAATTACATAGAAAGCCGTGCAGATTTTGAACAGCTCACCCGGGGACTGAAGGCAGAGGACATTCAGAGACCTATATTAGATTAGATTAGATTAGATAATACTTTATTCATCCCACAGCGGGGAAATTCCTTTGTTACAGTAGCATTCTCATAACAGCAAAAACACAAACAAACAAACAAAAAACACACAAGAAAAACAGGCAAACAGTAGACAATGGGCAGAAGGTAGACTGAAGTAAAGTGGCGTCAGATAAAGGTTTTGTATATCTCACTCTCAACAGCATAGATAGTTTTTTTTTTCCAAGTTTGTATGTGTGGAAGCACCAGAAACATAAAATAACACCCCAAATCCCAGAAAAAGTGTTTTTTTCATAATATGGGCACTTTAAAACTTTGAACTACAGTAACTAAGGTGTCCTGCTGCCAGAGCATACTTTTGCCTGAAATACTGCTGTAGACCAGGCTTCAGTGCAATCTGACTGACTGGCTGCTCCATGATCAAGAGCAGGGCTTGCCAGCAATCCTAACACGCCATCTGGGGTCTGGGTGCAATAATTTCCTTATTAACAACCTCAGCAAGGGGATGAAGAGGCTAACAGGGACAAGAAGCAACTGCCAGGACACTAATCCAGACGAGATTTCACTGACTATCAGTCTAGACCCATCAACTCTCATATTTCCGCTGGAAAACTTCCTGTGGCCATTCTCTAGCGGGAGTGAATTATGTGAGAAAGATTGCCTCTGTGTGTGTGTGTGTGCATTTGCATGTACTGTCATGGCAGGTGTGAATGTGGTCTGCATATGTGTATTTGGAGTGAGGAGTGGTTAATTGGTGCCTCAAGTGACACTGAAACATATTGTCAAAGCTGTGAAATCTCCCTGGAGCTGACAAGACAGCAGTTATTCTGAGCCAACAAATTGAACATGCCACTGGGAGTGGTCAGACACTGAGTGCGTCTCTGTGCATCTCAGGGGCCCACTGTTGGCCTGCTCTCGCATGGCCCGGTTCCTCTCTGGTTGTGTATACAGATGCCCGCCATCAAAACAACTATTCCTTCAGAGCAGAAGATTAGGCAGATCCCTCCCCATAGCACTTTATGACCTACACAGGCTTTGTCAAACCTCCTGCACTTCACATTGTGACATACTGTGACTATTTGATAGCTTTGCGCCTGCCAGTTGCATTTGTGAAGTTAATAAACAGATTTAAAGTGAGTTTAAGTGTATTAGAATGTGGTTTACCATATCAAATAAAACTACCCATGGGATATGTGTTGGTGGGACCACCTTGAAATTGATAAGGCTGCTTCTAGGAATCATTAAGCAAGTTTCAAGACATTTGAGCATGTGTGGGCAGTGAAATCCCACCCTAAAGACTTTTTTTCCCAGAGCTAAAATGTTCTTGTTTATCTCAGTGTAAAGCTGTAACAGCTGTGACCATGCTGCATTATAGTGTATGCTACATGTGTGTTAGCAGGAAGGCGAAAACAGTATTAAGTGCAGCCACAACATTCTGACATCACATCTACACTGGATATTTACAGGCTGTATTTTTTCAGTCTGTGTCTTTAAATGCTCAAAATAGACAAGTGGAGAAAATGAGGAGTTTGCGATTTTAATCCTATACACTTTGTCAAATTCAGAAGATATCTACTCCTGGATCTTGAGCTATCCATTCTGTTTGTGCGCTAAAAAAGAAATCCAGTGTTCATAAACAGCTCTGCTCAGCAAATGGGGCCGAGCACACAACTCTATTCTGTTCCTGCTTGTGCACAGGACAGGGGAAATGCCATGGATGTATAAAGAGAAAGGCAGTGGGAGAAGGAGGAATGGTAAATTTAGATAAATATTGATCCCAAAATATGGGAAATTAGGGTATTACAGCAGCAAACACATCGGTCACACAGCACAGAGTATAAATATTAATGAAATACTTATATACATACATACAATATACATGAAATAATAGGAATAAAATAGAACAAATATTTGAATATATAGGATGGGAAAACAAAATGTGCAACTGTTAAATAGTATGCTAAAATGTAAACAAACCAATTGTGCAGGTTGAACATAGTGCAGTATTGTGGAGTCTTATCTAGCACCTAGTGATGATGTGTTAGAGTTTTATTGCCTGTTGTAGGAATGATTTCCTGTAGCGGTCCGTGCAACATCAAAGCTGTCGGAGCCTCTTAGAGAAGATGCTCCTCTGTTGGACCATTGTGGGGTGGAGAGGGTGGTCAGGGAAATCTAGCACATGCCAATGTTATAAAGGAGCACTGATGGGAGAGATGTATTTGTTTGGGTGTTCAGTTCAAATAAGAGTAGAAGTGTTATATTTGTCTCTCAAATGCAGTGGAGTAGAACTAACAGGAAATAGAAATACTCAAGTACCTAAAATCTAATTACAATACTTAAGGCAAGGCAATGTACTTCAAAACTAAATAGGATTGTTTAATAGCAGCTGTCTTGAGGCTGTTGTCACTAAAACTGCACAAAAAGAATGCATATGCATTTTTGTCATTATTTTGTGTGTACACACGGTTTTAGTTGTGAGTTTACAGAGTTTAATGCATCTCGGTCCTGGTCTTAAATTAGAGTCTTGATTCATTTTTACTAATTTTATAAATGTGCTCCTATTCTTTGGATCTGTTTCCTAAACTGCCCCAGCAATTCAAAAGCTTATGTATATTGTGACATTATGCCAAAACATTTTTTTTTAATCAAAATCCTCACGTAAAGAGAACATAATGTGTTTCAACCAGAAGTAATTAAAAAGGTTTCCAAGGATTGATGTGCATGCCGTCAACATTACCATCACTTTGACTACATTTTCTGAGGTAAAAAGTAACTACATTTTCTCCTAAAAAGGTATTGAAAGCCTGCATAACATACTCTGTTACAATGCCGGCTGCCAACAGTGATCTGAGCTTTCTTTTTCCCCAGGTAAAGCCTGCAGTTGCCACAGTATGAAATATTGTGTTTGTGATGGCCACACACCAGCTTCAGAGCGGTAACCTCATGCACTTATATTTTTCCTTAGGTTTAGTTTATATGCTTTTGTTTATACACCTTTATTCAGTTACAAATAACTTACAGGACACTTGTTTCATTTCACATGCATCATACTTTATTTGATTGATACAGAAGTATCTTTTAACAAGCACGCACTATTAGTTACTTTTGGATGGTCATTCTGTTATATAACCAGTCTTCTTTTGAGCTTACCAGTGTTGGAGTCCACACCCAGGACGGATGCAGGAGGTCTGCTGGCTTTAAAGGGGTGGTGTTTGGAGAAGTCGCAGCTTTTATAGGGGAGGTGGCCTAATTGGACACTACCACTGCTTGATATGTCCGGGGGGTTAGCTTTATTCTCTCTGTAGGTATTCTGGGGTTTAGATTTGTAGAGAGTAATTTTTGTTGAGTTAGGTTAAGTAAAAGTACATTTTATTTGGAATAAGCTTTTAGGTAGGTTTGGCATATTTGTGTTTCTGTAGTTAGTCTGTAGTTGTTGTTAGTCTCCCCCTTTGTGTTTAAAATTGGTCTGATCAGCCAATATATAAGTCCCCTTTGTTTCTTTGTTAGCAGGTCAGTTGTATTTTTTATTTATTTTTTTATATATTTTTATTTGACTGTGTTATGTTCAGAGTCTTAAATGCTGTCTGTTTATTTGACCTCTTTTAAGTGCCTGAAACTTTATCTTCATTTAGTTGTAACTATTTTTGTGAAATAAAAACCCTTACTTTTGAATTTCTCTTGTGACTCCTCTTGCTTAACTGCTTGGTCCCTCACAGCGTCTAAGCAAATGCTAGGACAGCTACAAGCCATGGCGCACACCATGCTATTCACCATTTGTTTTCCCTGGCAGGGATACATGCAGTACACACCCCACATCAGCCGAATGTCGAAAGAATCAATATGCTGTTGGCTCTATGAACAAGATTTAGCTCTAATTAGATTCAATTGTCAAGACTCATGCTTGAGATCTTATATTTTGACAGGGTTGGGGAGGGAGAATGTAATAAGCAGACATCTTAAATGAAGGAGCAGGACAACACTAAGGACATAGAAGGTGTAGGTGTGCATGGTTTCCTGAATCTTATTTTTTTGTGTACGCCATTTTCAGCTTTTGTGCACATGCATACTTTTAGTATGGATCCTACGCACTGTTTTATATACAAGACCCCAGAAATATGTTTAAACATCTTTCTACACAACACAGGCTTCTATTCCAGGAATGCCATGTATTTGACATTCTACGCACAAGTGCCACTGCTTCCCAAACTAGCAGCCAACCATTACTGAGGGTAAAGATCCTATGTTATAACAATAGCGCCACACAGGTAGGCTTAGCAGGTTTTTTTCTTTGACTTATAAAACCAAAATAAAACTAATGCCATAAAAATATTGGTACATGGTAAATGGAGCGCATTTGTAGAGTGCCTTTCTACCTTCCCAGACAACCAGACTTACCCTTCCTTGGGGTTCAGTGTCTTGCTTAAGGACATTTAGACTTACAGATAACAGAGGACGGGGATTGAAATGTCAACCTTGTGATTAAAAGACATGCTCTACCTCCAGAGCCAATTTTCTCATTCCATCCATTTCAGATGATGACTCAGAGATAATTAAGCAATTGCATTGATGCTGAAAACCTGTTTAGGCCTAGTTTTTAGAAAATCTCATCAATTCCCATTCCTATAAAAACACAGAGCACAGCCTCAGGATTATCACTCACAGTAACTGGGTTGGGGACTTTGAGATAGTTGACATTGACTTCCTCCTTTAAAGAAAAGTTCAAAGAGGGGACAAGTTTGGGAAATGGTGGTATCTGCACAAGTGGCTCTCCAATAAAGCAAACTTTTTGCATTGACATTTGATGATTTTTTTTGTCTATTTCAAATCCACCTCTGACTTCTCGATCAATCTCCCCCCATCGCACCATCACACAGTCTCTAATACCATTCCTCTCTCCAGGCACTTAGGCTTTCACTTGCTATTGCCCGTGCAGAAACAGCAGACTACAATCATTTAATGTTTTATTTTTTATTTTTTGCTCTGGGTAAACACTTCAAGTCCATGTACTGTATAGAAGGCAACCATTATGGATCAGACAGCATGCGGGGGAATGTGTGACGCTGGAGCGTTGGCCCGGAGAGTCACAGGTGGGTACATGACAAAGGGTTAAGTGTCAGCTCTGTCCCTGTGTAGGAGGGATTGCCCTCGGTCAAATGGAGATAGTGACTGTAAAAGTGTAGCGGAGACAGACAGTGATCATAACAGGCCTAATGGGCAGGACTAATGGTCCAATGGGCTCCAATTACAGGCCTTTCTGACAGCTGCTCACCACCACTCTGGCTCCACCTGCACTGGGAGTGTGAACCGATGGCCGGTCGGTTGAGGATATTGTTAGCTCCCATAGAGTTATATCCCAGGACTCCCTGAAGGAAACAATGGTCCACCGAATACAATTTAAGGGCCTCATTGTGCATGGAGGAGGGGGCTTTATTATCTGTAAGAAAAGTTGAGGAAATATTAGATAGATTTTTTTCTTTCCAGTTTTTTTTTTAAATTTTGTTTGTTTTGAGACAATTGTGTTGTTTCCTGTCCTTTCTGATATTCTTGTTGAGGAATGCTAAATCCAGAGACAGGTCATTGTTTAGTTTATCACAAATGTCAAAATGTCTGGAGAAAGCTGAGTTTGGAGCCATCACATGACAGCGGCAATACTTTTGCGGACATTATTTCCCAGAGATCTAATCAAAATATTAATTGTGCTGCTGTGCTGGGCTTCACTGTTTCAAACCCTTTGCGAGGAGTAAATTAAAAAAAGAGTAGGTCCTTCCTCAGAAACCCTGCACGCTAAGGTTGTTCAGCATTATGCACACACATTTGTCTTCAAGGAGGGTGGCTTGTCCTGCAAGTGAATTACTCTCCAGCGCTTAAGGAATATTCGTTCACTTACTGCCAGAGCAACCTGTCTGCTTCCTACCCTTCTAAATGGCTGTGGGTCATTATCAGTATGTTGGCAAGAGATTTGTTTACAGTATGTGTTACACTAAACACCCTAGCTCAGCATTTATGTTGATGGTTTAAAGCTTGTTACGATGGCAGAAGCATTTTGGCCATCAGTGAGGCAAGCCACTCAACACAACACATTAATCATTTATTTTGGTGAGATGCAATTTGTTAAAAGGAAAATCATTTCTATTGAAACTTTGGGGAAAGCAAAGTCAAACTAGGCAAAAAAGATGGGACTAAATAAGAACAGTTTAGGCATAATATCTAAACCACTTCACATTGTTGTGAATCTAAAAATGTAGCGCATTGTCAATAATCCTTGCACCTGCTGACTTCTTTTTAGCATTTTCCCATACCCAATGCTAATAGGGAACCTGAGAATGTTAATGAGGCTATCTGTAAACTTTGAAGGTGGCATCATGTTGCCCGCATCAGCTCCGGCTGCCGTGTCTCAGCCCAAATATGTCACAGCTGCAACCTGCTCCACAGGGAAAGCTCAACCGGAGAGGCCAGAGATCACAGTGCTCTACAGATATTAAGCAAATTAGACAAATATATACTGTATATATATAAATATATAAATATATATATATATTTTTTAATTCCCAGTGTAATCGATTACATCAGTGAGTTTATAAGCTGGTGGCATCCCTAGTGGCCTTCATCAGGTTGAAACAAGCAATTTACAACACATTTGTACACTTGATAGAGTTTGACCAATCCAGCAAACCTCACAGAATAAAGTAAAATACTATATTCTTGCATGAGGTCTAAGTTTGCCTTTAGATCTTAAATTCAGTAAACAAATTGCGATTCGGAGCTGAAGTTCCACAAACATTGTTGCGTTTTTCATTTGGTTGGGTTACTGTTCACACTGCACTTTGTCGAGTCCAACGAACATTGTAAACAAATGTCACACGGTCAAAACAGTCGCTCATCTGTTTGACAGCATATCCAAGTAAAATTAGCCAACATTTCCCCTAAACAGCTGACAAGAACACTTGTTTAGCAGTTCATTCTTCAAATGAGACGAGGGATATGGTACTGAAGGTTAGAGAGAAAGAGATATTATGTTGTCATCGTTAGCCACGTACGGTCATAATAAGTTATAGATTTGATATTTGTTCTTGCCTAAAGTCAACTGAACTCTAGTGGTGCACTTGAAGACCCACGTTTTCAGGCGGACCAGAGTTTGGTTGTTTGGTTCGCACCAGAGTTTGAATGAGCTTTCAACTCAGGCTAAAAAAAAAAAAGAAACTATGCGAACAAAACGCTTCAGGATTCGATTAAATAAAGAAAAAAACAAGTCCGAAAATGAGACAAGATTCAAAATGATATACCATGGTATATCTAAGCCAAGGATGGCAATACAGCTTATCACATACAGTACTTGTCATTTCCAGCCCTCTCAATGTTAATTATGTGTGTGTTGATCCAGCATTTGCAGCTCAGCATTCCTCACCACAAACTGGACCTTTGTATGCCAATTACTCAACAGATTATATCTGTGGTGACTTTGTGACTGGAAGGTTCATTACCACATTGAACCCAAACCAGCATTAGCCTCTCCCAAGTAAGGTTATATACATACTCAATATTGCATTTCAATAGGCTGACCTCAGCAGTTGCAGTTTAACATGCCAACTCTCAGAGTCCCACAGAAGACTTCACAACTCTATTATTAAAAGACAGTGGGTCACACTCTGAACAGACATTATTCTCATATTAATAATAGTCATAGGCTCTCCTATAACCATCTTACTCAGACCATTTGTTATTCCACAGGCAACCGCACACTCAAGTCTGGAGAATGTGGCCACATTTTCTTCATTGGTTGTTTTTCCTCAGAAATTGTATTCGTAATCCTGTGTGGCCAGGCTGGTGTGGAATTCAAGTCGATAGGGCAGCAAAGAGCACTCAGTTCCCCATTGTGCTGTAATGGGGGTGATTGGTTTTTATAAGTACCTGTGTTACCAAATATTTGATCCGGTTACATAAACACTCCACAACAACAATTTTTTAATCTTTTCTTTTTATTAGAGCATAATGAAGGCAAAGCCTGCCTACCAGTGAAAACAGCAACCTTCTACTTAAACATTCATCCACATCCTTTACTTCGGGTCGAGGTTTCACCTTTAAATCACCCAGACTCAACTCATCACTAAGACTCTACATAGTGTCATGGTACAGCTAAGGTGCGACTGTTATAGGAGTGGTTTCTTTAAGGGTGTAATTTACCTGCACAAACCAGTGATCATTGTGTGTGCTGGATGGTATGACGAAGAAGTGTTCATATTATTATCACTGGAAATAATCCATTCCTTTGTCCATTTTCCAAAGCCACCTATTCCTACACTTACAGTCACTGTGGTGTGTACATTAGGTGACAGGCAAGGCAAAGCAACAGCAGCACTGGTCCGTTTCAATTTTGGCATAGTTGTCCTTGGTCTTTTTGCCACACATTTTTGTCTTTAAATTGTCCATGTTTAAATACATATTTAAAAACAACCAAGAGTCAAGATCTCTTTTATCATTCATGTGTGCCTGCAGTCAGCCTGAGGAAGAGACTAATAGGAAGTGGGAGAAACCTTTAAAGCGGCAAGCTTTAATCTTAAATAATGAACCACCATGTTTGAAAAACTTTGAAAAACAGCCATGAGGGACACATCTCATGTTACATTCATGTCACATCAGAGTTACAGTGGTGCTCAAAAGTTTACATACACATGCTTAAGTTGACTAAAAAGAGGAATAAAAAAATCATGTTTTGGAAATTTATTTTAATACCTAAATTAAAAAATGAGGTAAAATCCAACCTTTAAGGACACCAATTTTCTTTGTGAATGAATAACGTATTGTAAATAAATAAATGTTCTTATTTAAAATACAGGGTCATAATATACACCCCTATGTTAAATTCCCATAGAGGCAGGCAGATTTTATTAAGGCCAGTTATTTCCTGGATTCAGGATATTATGCATCCTGATAAAGTTCCTTGGCCTTTAGAATTAAAATAGCCCCACATCATCACATACTCTTCACCATGCTTAGAGATAGGCATGGGATACTTTCTATAAAATCATCTCTCAATGCAAATCAAACCAGGTATTAGTCTAACTGAAATAAAACCATGCCTATCTCTAAGCATGGTGAAGTATGTGATGATGTGGGGCTATTTTAATTCTAAAGGCCAAGGAACTTTATCAGGATGCATAATATCTGAATCAGAAATAACTGGCCTTTAATAATAAAAATCTGCTGCTTCTATGAAAATTTAATATCTTATGACCCTGTATTTTAAATAAGAACATTTATTTATTTACAATACGTTATTCATTCAAAGAAAATTGGTGTCCTTAAGGTGGATTTTACCTCATTTTTTAAAGGTTAAAATAAATTTCCAAAACATGATTTTTTTATTCCTCTTTTTAGTCAACTTAAGCATGTGTATGTAAACTTTTGAGCACCACTGTATAGCATTTACAGGTGCCTGGGTACCTCACCTGGTAGAGTGCATGCCCAATTATATAGCGGTATACTTGACACAGCGGCTGTGGGTTGGACTCTGCCCTGTGGCCTAAAATGCTCAAACAATTTATTGAAAAAAGTAAAGAGTTATGATTAATTATTATTAATTACCAGTTTCTGAATAAACAGTGTTTGCGTTAACATACAGGTTGTAATTGCATCTGCGAAAACTTTACTGTGTACAGTTCCGTGCACTAGAACTGTAGAGCTTTTAGATCTTGGACAACTCCTCCCATCCACTCCACAATACACTGGTTAGTCTGATGAGCACCGTCAGCAACAGACTTAGACACCCATGATGCACCGCAGAGCACCACAGGAGGTTGCTCCTGCCTGTGGCCATCAAACTTTATAACTCCTCCCGCTGAGTGATACACACTTAGGGCCCTATTTTAACAATCTATCTCCGAATCCACTTTTGCTAGTTTGACCTTTAAAAAAGGATCTGTGCACCGGACACATGGTTCAAAGGGTTGTACTTAGTGTCTTCATTAATTCAAAGGTGTGTTTTAGGCGAAACCTGCATTTTTAGATGATCAGGTCTGAGTCATTACATAGACATACACGTTACAAAATGATGATGCTTCAGTAACCTTTTAATCCAGGTGACAAGAAGGCTGACACAGGCTAGATGCAGGTTTATCTAAAAAAGTAAAAAGAGATGCATGTTGCAGACGTGCTGAGCTGCAGTGATGAATCCTGGTAATTACTTTTTAGTGATCTCATTTACACAGCCACACACACACACACACACACACACACACATTTAATTGCCTGGAACAGAAAAACATAAATTGAGTTAAGCGGGTGTAAGGAGATCTCATGTGGAGAGAAACCTGAAGAGTGATCAGAGCGGGCGGCGCTTCATCTCTGCAGACCGGGTGTGGCTGTGAACTCCTTTAGATTCTCTGTGGAGAGAAAATTAGTTTGACTCTGATCTCTATACTGCAGAAGGTATCATCTCAGTTAGGGAGCCAATTTTATTGCACTTTGTGTGTGTGTGTGTGTGTGTGTGTGTGTGTGTGTGTGTGTGTGTGAGAGAGAGAGAGAGAGAGAGAGAGAGAGAGAGACATATTTCATTAATCTTGCACTGTCAAAGTAGCAGTAGTCACTACTATATTAGCATTTTCTGAAGAAATTGTGTGTGAGAGTTGGAAGCTGCTTGCTGCTGCCACAGTATTGTACCATTTTGCATCCAAAATGGCGGAAACTCTATAATTGGTAAGTATTTGTACACAGGTGTTGAAATTATAGTAGAGTCTAGACCTCTATCTGTAAAGTGCCTGAGATAACCTGTGTAGTGATTTGATAAATAAAATTGAAATAAAAATCACTTGAAGTTGTAGATGTCCAATGATGTGTAATTCGTAAGTAGCGAGAACGGCAGCAGAGCCGCCAACTTCGTTTTCAAACTACCAATAACCAACAACAGACTGCTAAACGGTGACAATGTCTTGGAGTGATCGCTAAACACCACTCTTTCTGATATTGACTTATCTGCATAACGTTTTTAACTTTCATTTTTTTTCATTTAATTGTATTCTTAAAGATTATTTTTTGGGGCATTTTCGGTATTTATTTTGACAGGTAAGCTGAAGACATGAAAGGGAAGTAAGAGTGGGGGTGATGACATGCAGCAAAGGGCCGCAGGTCAGAGTCAAACCCAGGCCCGCTGCATCGAGGAGTAAATCTCTATGTACAGTATGTGCGCCCACTCTACCAACTAAGCTATCCGGCCTCTGTTTGATTTCATTCTATGGGAACCTTACAGTACAAAACAAAAGTCGTCTGTCCAAAACTGTTATAGAGGCCATGCAAGATAATTGGCATACAGCAGCTCTAAAAAAGATCTTTGACAAGCACATTTTGCAGAAGGAACGGCCAATCTTGTCAAGACTCTGACCACCCACTCTTAGAGGAATTCATTTCTTTTCCCTCTGGGCAGAGATGTAGGCTCCCTAGAGCAAAAACAAACTGGTACAAATGTTCTTTTGTTCAGTGTGCAATTAAAGCTGTTAACTTGCACAACTCTTGAATGCAGTGATACCCTTAGAAATCACTTTTCTAGACAATTTCAAGGGATTTCATTTGACACTGTCCACTTTATAAGTGTTGAAATTGTTCTCAATCAATCTGTAGGTTGTGTGCTGGTAGGATGTTTTGTGCCTTGTTTATTGTGTTGTTTTGTTGTACCTCCAACTGCAAATCAAATTTCCCCTCGTGGGACAATAAAAAACCCTGAACTGAACTCTGAACATCATCTATCAAGAGAGAATTGCACCTAACAATCAATTTTTATGGGTCAACTTTGAGTGTCCCTACCTCCTGAATGGTTGGTCATTCTGGTTAATGTAGCCATGTTCTAACAACTCTCTTACTGTGTATAGGTTAACATGCAGGAAGAAATGAATTCAAATCCAAAGGGGTAAGATCAGAAAGTGATTCATTTCTGATGGATTTCCCTAAGGAGCTGATTTTTAAAGTGATTTAAGGACTTGATGTTGTCCTTGATGATGAAACCTGACACCACTTTTAAGAGGGAATCTCACTGATTGTAGAAGTGTGTGTATGATGTCTATATTTTTGATTTGATTGAGATATGTCTTTGAGAAGAAGTTCTTTGATGTTAGTGGAAAATTGTGTCAGTCAGACAAATATTAAGGCAAACATTCACATGCTGTACATATCTCTTCATACCTGAATTATTCATTCATTTAAAGCCCACTGTTTTTGAGTGACATTTTATAGCTATTAAACAAGTCCCTTTTTTTAAAAATCTGACTTTATTTTTCAAACGCTTGTAGTGACTGACTGTTTTATTTTGTCATTATCTGCCACAGATTAAGCCCCCCACTCATCTGTGATCAGTTTAAATGATTTGCATATTCCCCTGCAGCATGGGTTGCTCAATATTCTATTTGTCTATGTATAGATCATCTCCTTTGTCTACAAACTTGTCATTGTTGTTATGGCCATGCATGTCTAACATCTAATCAATTATCAATCAATGAACACATGCAATCCTTTTACGAATGGATGGAGCAATTTGCACTCAACGCAGTATATCAATAGCTCATATGACAAACATGAACTGCCGCCTCTGGATAGCTGAGACTCACCAATAGTTCATGAATCAAAAAACATTGGTGCCCAGTGTGATTGTATCTCCGCGATGAGTGATGACATCTCTTCTAGCACAGGAAATTAAGAGAAACAAGAACCAGATGGAGATTCCTATCATGTCTGTGTTTTATTTCCACAGTGTGATGGTTAACAAGGACTCATCTGCTTCTCAGGTGAAATTCTTGAAACATGTTTGCCGCATAGTTTTGACATACTTCATTATAGGTTAAATGTTCAGTTTTACTACCCTATGTTGAAGTTTACTTAAATTTGAGAGACTCAGGCAGTGAAACTGTGTTTTACAAAGATAGAGACATATTTGAACGTTTCTGACATTTAGATCAAGTGAGAGGATGTTTTTAAACCTCACAACGCTGCCACAGACTGGACAAGGATATTTCTGTTCTTTGATAAGCTTAATCCCTTTCCTCTTCTGTCACTACTCTTATTTGTTTATCATCGCGTACCTTCTCTGTTCTGTTTTCTTCCTTTTTATGTTATGTCAGGCTCTAAACAGTCTCCCAGCGATGAGATATGCATGCAATTATCCCAATTTTCCCCTTAACATGTTTGATTGAGATAAAATGACAAAAACATGTCTTTATAAATTCACATAAAGTGGAATATTTAATAGTTTAAGCTTTTTGGCATACATTAATTGGTATTCTGCTGTTATGAACTAACAGCCATCGCTAATCAGTCCTACATTTTGGTTAAACAAACTAAGTGTTTCCCATACATTTTATATGTATGTCTTTTATTTGTGGCGGCCTGCCATTCACAACCACAAACTGATTTTCTATCTTTGTATTGTATTGCTGTTCTAAAATAGGTCAAATCTTATTTAATTGTAGAGCTGGGTGCAACGCATTTATTCCCTTCTCTCTCAAACATGGACCCCGTCTGTGAATAGCCCCTCCTCTCTGTGTACACTATGACTGCTTGGCTTTACTATACATCTAAGACAATTGCTTTCTCAATTTCACCTGGAACTCCCAAACCGCAAATAAGTCTGCAGGCTGTAGGTCCCAAAGAACCCACTCCCCTCAAACCCCTGCCATCCACCCCAAAACAGTGACAGAAAGTTTAAGCTACCTAAATAGAATTAAGTTAAGCACGGAACACTGAAACTTGCATCTCCTCCTCAAAGAAATGTGCTTTTTGAACTGGTAAAATGGTTAAAGGCTTAACCTACACTTGACTGCGTTTGTTCCTTCAGGGCCAGAACAACTAGGGAAAGGTTCATAAGCAATATAGAGAAGTGAGAACCTCACATTTTCCAAATGTTTCTGCATCCAGAAGCATCATTGGAAAGGTCCGTAATAATGCATATTTAATTATACTCCTCAAATCATGTAGGTCATTGCTGGTGAACTCTTCCCATCAATATGTCTGCATGGCCTAGCAAATTAATGTGATCGTCCTGCTACTGCTGAATTGAGCTCTGATTGCCATGATGTCGGATGATTCTCTTTCATTATCATTTATCAGTTGCTGATAACACTAGCCCACGGCTTGCAGACTTCTGCAGGGAAAGACACATTTTTTTCCTCCAACAGAGATGCGCTGCAGATGAAACTTGGATGGTCTGTGTCAGATGATTAATCTGCACGATCTGTGCATTCATAGCTTGAGTTTGTGTATTTGAACACAAATCAACTTATTGCACTGCTTTCTGCAAACATCTCAAATAGATTTGCAAGGTTCTTCCTCTGTAGGCCTAACTTGCAAAGTACGGGCCACTTCATTTTCTTACTGCAGGCTAAAAATGACCTGCAGAGAGGGCATGCGTTACCTATAGACTACTGTATAGGAGGGATCAATACTGCAGCTAGTAGAGCTTGCATCCAAAGTATAAATCTTCAAAACATCTGAAGAATGGAGGTGCAGTAGTATTCTGTCGGGGGCTCTAACTCCCTCCTCATGATTCTCAAAGATCCCACTGCCTAGACCCCATCTTCCACACAGACAAACACACACACCCCACCATGATCACCGCTCACATTACACCACCCTACTTTGACACGGAGTGAGAAATAAGATCCAGTGCACTCCCAAGGTCACCGGCACAGTCTCTCAGGCTCCTGTGATGATGTGATACACTTCACACTGTCTCGGAGAGTTAAATGAATCTTCAGACGTACAAGGGAGAGATCCAGCGATGTTCCAGACTTGACAATAAACAACATATCAGATGGTGAAAGAAGTCGAAGATATTGATAGGTCTGTCTGCTGAGGTTATGTGCTGGAGCTGCTGGAGGGAGCCTGCCAGTTTTCAGATTCAGCACGACACATGCTTTTAAACCCAAAGTAAACTTTGGAGTGTTCAGAGAGGCTGAGAGGATGAGCGTTACCCAACCTCAAACTAAATTATGAACCAGTGAAGAAGCATCTGCTTGAAGAAAAAATGTTTAAAAGCAACACCAGTGTGGACTGGTTCCCATGAATATTTGATGTCTCGGTCCTTGAGTGCAAAGTGCAGCACATTATTTAGTCTCTAATGGTGATAACTCCTCTGCTGATGTAAATGTGAGCTGCTCGTGTAGCAAAATCTCTCTCTGTATTGAAATTTACAATCAAAGCGTTGTCTCTTTGTTAGTTTTCCCAGGAATTACGGCACTTTAAAAAAGCACATTTCTCAACTTCACTTAGAGGTGTCTTATTTGCAGAGCACACTTTTTCCTCTTTTAATTAAAACATTTGGTGCAGCGGCCGGTTGGAATGGCTTCTGAAAAGCGGAGGCATACGTCACAGGGAGGATTATGAGAATCTAACACGGGAGAGAAAAAGGTGCTTAGCGGTGGAATTACAGCTGAAATGAGTTTTTAATCGTGCAGTTAATGTTGGGGAAATGTGAAGCCCAGAGACACTGCAAATTGACTCCGTGAGGGATCAGACACCATCAAGGGAGCCACGTGGACAGATTTCTTTATATCAGATTGCATCTTGGTACAGACAAAAGAATTGAGTATGGCTTTATAGACACTTTAAAATCCACTATTTCCTCTAGACACATAAAATTGGTATTTGAGGTATTTAAAGTGCATAAAAAATGTACAATATTATGTTTGCAAGTAAGCAGTCTCAAACTTGAGAACCCTGCTTCAATTGCAACTTCTACCTTTTGTAGAATAGGAAAGCCAAAGGTCACATGGACTCATTAGCCACAGATAATCATATCTTACTTTTCAATGCGTGCATGGTTTCATTGCAACAAAAACTGACCCCTTATTTGCACTGGAAGAGCAGGAGCGCTGGATGTGCTAATGTTAATGAGATACTGGTTATGTCTAATAGCACACTGCCTCCCACCCTCTCCCAGCACTACATTATTGTGCACCAGAGAGGTGTTGAAAGAGAGTAATGGAGCAGAGCCTACCAAGTTTCATGAGGGGTTACCATGACCCAGTAGGAGTAATAGGCCAAAATGGAGCGGTCTGATTGTGTGGGATCTAAAATGTAAAAAATCAAATGGGGACTTGAAGTGCTCAGCCCTCCATCACAGGTTGTTCTGGGGCTTTGTGCCCTGTTTTATCCATCTACTAAATGATTGGATCATGCAGAGCGATTATAAAAATGACACCCCTTTTCATGGGTTTTGGAAAATTCGGCAAAAAACCTGAGACGTTTTAAGCATCATTTGCAGCATAATGTGAGAGATGATCTTTCTCCGGAGCTCACCTTGCTAATGCATAAATGGATGATGAATACCACCATGATTAGAGATTCATCTTTAATCGCTCCAGCCACAGACACACCAAAGTTCCTGAGAGCAACAAGTCAAATGGCTTGTGTAATCTTCAGCATGGAGGGCTTGTTTCCTTTTAATTCAGGCGGAGAAAGCCAGAGAGAGGAGCCCGGTGATTGTAATTCCCCAAAGCATTTCATTATTTCTGTCTGTATGATAACATCTTTAATTCCATTTTAAATAGGTTTATATGTCCATCATAAAATACTCCCTCGTGGGCTTAATTATTGCTGTAAGATAAGAGACGTTATGGGAGGAGAGCAGGGACAAAAAGAGAAAGTCCTTTCTAAAGATGGAGACACAAATTATGTAGCTCGGTGTCTGATTGCATCCTTGTCATGGCTTATCGCTTGTGACATCACTTCCTGTAACTTCCATTTGTTTCGCTCTATCTTGTCATCTCTTCAGCACAGACAATGAAACTGCATCTTATATGAGCCCAACACAAAGAGGCTTATTATGGCAGGATTAAGTGAAATCTAAAGTTTTCCTGATTCAAGGGGCTTTTGACACAGAGTCACAACACTGTAGATGTTACCAGAACATTTTAACTATGAATACATTCACCGAGTCTTACTTTGTCCAAGGTTATTTTGTACATGATACAATGTGAACACATAAGCATGACTATTTGGAGTGATTATAGAGAGCAGCTCTCTTCAGCCCCTTGGACACAAAGTACACACAATTGCTTTTACCCATGTACACTCACTGTCCTTTGCACTCTCACCCCAGGAAAACACACATGCACACACACACACCACTGATAGATATTTGACACACACTCGCCTACTCACACACAATCACTCGCCTACTCGCACACACACGCACGAAAGCACGCACACACGCACAATTCCAGACAAACAGTGGATCCTCTGGAACCTCATTCTCTGTCTCTGAGGCACTGTCACCTTCAGACCAGACACTCGCTGTCTAAAAATTGCTATGTCAACCATAAAATTACCTTCAATCCAAATTCACTTGAGCTACTTGGAAATTCTATTCCATCTGCCACAAACGTATTTCAGTGATAGAGCTAAATTCTACTTTTTTTATCCTCTTCTTTAAAAAAAAAATACAAAATAGAAAGAAACAAGCCTTGAACAAGGTTTGAAGCCTGAAGAACGTGTTGTGTGGTAAAATGGGTAATCTTTTAATCTGTCGGCTTATGTACACTCATGTTTTTTTTTTAAACTATTCTCTCTTGGTAACCTCAATCACTCCCCACTTACAGCTAGGTAAGCTGCGTTTACCACTTCATCTGCAGCAGGAAATGTTCCCCTCGGAGAGTTTGCCTGAAGAGACAGAACTGAGATATGCTTCGTAAACCGGTTCTTAAAATAAAAGACAAAGAAGTCGGTGCACACAGTTCTTCCGTAAAACAATACCTGCAGTGACTTGTTTCTCCTCTCTGACAATCTTAATCAACACCTCCTGAAGTTTAGAGAGGACATGTGGAGATTAGAGATTCTCTCAGTGGTATAAAGCCTTCCCAAATAAATAACTACACAGTACCAATGATTTTCTGTATTTGCAAAAGGTTACAATTAACAGTGAATGTCCAGAAGTTTGAATTTCCCTGACTGTATTGATTAGGTGTCATTTAAAGTCAATACTGATGGGAGCTTTATGACTCCACTTAATGAATGATGTTTTATTAATGGCCATGTAATAAGAATGCATTTATCTCAATGAAAGCCATCAATCTTTTGCCCCCTGCTGTGCAGCGCTGTGAACACATATTGAGCTCTGTATAAATGTTGCTCTCTAGAACGATGGAATGGCTGCATGAACACAGCAGTTTATTAATTGATATCTAAATTAAAAACAAACCAGTAATTGGCAAATTGTTATACGTGATTAGATATATCTGTCAATATCAGTTCAGTGCAAAGTTATTTATCAATCAATTGAATAAAAAGCAAATGTATGGATCAAAAATCAATTAATATGCAGTGTTGGGAAGGATACTTTTTAAAACGTATTCTGTTACAGAATACACAATACACTTACTTCCACATTGAATTGCATTTTATAAGTGTAGGAATGCGGCCATTAATTCTGATTACTAAACATGCACATTCTGGTGTAATCTTCTATTCCAACTGGTTGAATGTGTACCTGAACAAGCAGATATATTTTTGTATTTGTAGTCCCAAACTGCACACTACAAAAATCTAACCGCAGTCTAAGCTACCATGAGCTAATTTTATCTAACGTTAGCTAGAATTTCAAACAGGGCTAGTCAGTCAGCAGTAAATCAGCACAAAGGAGAATGTAATGTTGCACGTCATCTATGCAGGTAGCTACCTGATACAACTATAAAATAGCAAGGTGACCAGTAAAACTACAGCAGACGACTACCCTTGGCTAATTTACAAAAACAATGTACTTTAAATGCTTCTTCAGGTTGGAGGTGGAGTAATTTGGATGCTGAAAGGAGGTTGGTTTGTGGCAAGCAGCGGTTGCACTGCACAGTTAGAGTTCGTTTTCCCTTCTTTTTCTTTAATGTGAAATGCTGTTTGAATTTTCAAGACAGAAACACATTCCTGCCCTGGCTCCGTTGTGCGGTTCCAACTCTATGATGACACAAATCGCTATAGCAAATTGTTTTGTTTTCTTCTGGTAAAATGCATGGAGTTGCCTTCATTTACTCAGAGAGTGAATAAACTCGTGAAACAGAGAAGTATTGTTATGTAATCCATTCATTTCAACAATGTAACTGTATTCTAAATACCAACTATTTGAATAGTAACTATAACAGAATGCAGTTACTCCTAATTTGTGTTCTGAATTCGTACCGCCGGTACATTTATTCCTTACTCCCCAACATTGTTAATATTTAAATAAAAAAATAAGATATGTTTTTTTTTGGTGTGTTTTGGTTGAACTGGTTCCCCCTTTAAATTCATTTACTGACTCTAGACCACGTACATGGTACTCGCAAAACATACACTACCGTTCAAAGGTTTGGAATCGGCTGCCACACAAGTTTGATTGGCTATGGTCAGATGGCTGAGAGAGGACTACTTCATATTTTTGAATGGTCTTTCAATTGTAGCTTGTAGAAAGTCCTTTTTACAATAAATGCTATTTTGTGTGAAGGGTTTGTTTTGTACATGGAGAACAAAACGCTGTACAATGGTTCAATCAGACTGACCAATAAATAGGTAACAAGAGACAAAGATCCCTCTAAACAACAGTTCACTAAGAATAGAGAAAAAAATCAGCATTGATAAAATAAACTGGAAGGTTAGCTTTAAAATTCTCCCAGATGTAATTAAAGCGCATTTCCACATAATGCTGTTCAAGTTTCATAAAATTGCATTTCAGTATATTTCTGTTAAGGTACAATTGTTTTCTTCATTTCATACGAGAGGGACTTCAGGAAAAGGGTTTTATTTCAATGTTATAGTTTCATGAGCAGGAATTAAAATAGCTAAATACATTAAAGCTGTAGTTTTCTCATTTTAAATTTATAGCAACCATTTGATCAAAGTAAATGGTGTGGGCTTGTACAACACAGTGATGCCTTTTGAGTGACATACTGGAAGGTTTACAGGGACCTGGTCAATACAAACAATTTAGCTCGATAAAAAGCCTTGTGATCATAAAGCCAGTATATTTGCTACACAGTAAATATTACAGCCTCTGCTGTGCCAGCTCAAACTAATTCACTCATTTGTGAGATTTAGTTTCAGGTTAACCTCAAGTATATTAACTGGTTGCTCCACCATGACCTTTAACTTGCAATCATCATTGATGTAGACGTTATGAAAATATGTTCCTAATTCCCCTGGGTATTTGGGGGCCAGTCTTGGATTGGTTGATAGAGTGGGTGAAAGTGATTGGCTGACAGCTCTGCTCAAGTTTGTATTCTGCATCCAGTCTCACTGTGGTTCGGTGGTGTACTGCACAATGGCGGCCAGGGGACTCGGTCTCCAAGGTAAAAACATCCGGAACAACCATCTGACAGCCCCTCCCCCTCTACCCTCATCTATCAGAGGCTTGACACAGGTCGGAGAGATTGATCTTTCTTTCACATGGACCTGACACACGCCAAGCTCTGGCGAGGCTTGTTTAACAAACACCATCCTCTCTGCCAATAAAAAGCAAATTTTTCCCCCCTAAGACATCTCACAGGGCAGCGCTCGGCGTATATATTAGCCATAACTTTTTTTTTAAAGCACCATTTATAGACCCCACAGTGGGGATATATGACAGACTATGCTGAATTAATTATTCCAAAACAATTTGATGTATCTGATTATTAATTCTGGGACACGAGCTAGCTTAGAGCAGACTGCTTGTAAAGGTTGGATTTATCATGTTGACATTTTGCTACAGCCAATGTTCTCTCTCTCTCTCTCTCTCTCTCTCTCTCTCTCTCTCTCTCTCTCTCTTTCTCTTTCTCTTTCTCTTTCTCTCTCTCTCCCTTTCTCTCTCCCATTTGTTCAAAGCTTTGCCCTACAGTTTTTTTCTGCTGCACAAAGTGCAGAACACAAATATGCCCTTTTCATCTGTCTTTTGCTTCTTTCTCAATAAGAATGCTACGGATGTTTTAGTAAGAGATTACAGCAAGCACACAGACATATTGTTCGCAGACACCGCCTGTTGACAAGCGTTCTCTCTACTGGTGTGCCATGCATGGCGAAGCAATCGAATAAAAGGTCAGGCCCATCAACATCCATCTCCCCCTCAAACAGCGGAGACATCTGCCTAATCCAGCTGTACGAACAAAGTTGTGAGAAAGGGAGAACTCGAGTAGATGCATCAATCTGAAAGCATTAGAGAGGTTAAGCCCCTCAGTTTGTTCAGCAAGCACTCAAAAGTAGCTATGCACTCCCAGCTAAAATGCATACAAATGAACAAAGGAAAATGTTATCATTGAGGTTGCATTCTGCTACATTTAGAGGGTTACACTGACTGTTTGCAAGCTTTGTTGTGGTGACCTTATGGGAGTGTGGCAAACTGACCTGCTGAGCCATCAAAAGTAAAGAGCTGACCTCACCAATCTTGTTAGAAAGTCACAGAGCTCAAATAAAAGTGTGGATGTTCTGAGCATCTTTCAGTTGGGTTGCTTGTGATTGATATCGAGCCTTTTAAAACTGCTAACCAAACTAACCAAGTTTATCTTCCATTCATATCACAGCTGCATGGCTTACTAAAACTAAAGTGACATTTTTCATTCATTAAAATTAAAGTACATTTGAATAGTGCCCTGTAATATTTTATGAAAACATATGTGCAGAGGAATATCAGTGTGGATCTGCTGTGGCAAGAAGGTTTGGATAGGAGTCAGACAGCCTTTCATCATCTCTAGAATAAACAAATTATTGAAGTACAGGATGAGTTTTTGAACCAAAAGCACCTGAGAGTATGGCTCACCTGCAAAATTCACAGAAAGAGACACTACATGTGACAAAAACAAATACAATGAGATGCAAAAATGACCCCAAAGAGATGCAAAAAGACTACAAATGACACAGCTGCATCTTTTTCAGTCTAGGTGTCTGGGCTCTTAAGTAGGAGGGGAGGGGGACTTTTACATGCCTGTGCCCAGAGGCCCATTTTCTTCTAATCCGTCCATGGCGAGACCAGGGTGTTGCATAGACACATTCCAACATGACAAGTGACCTTGAAAGTGAATTTCAGACTTTCCTAGGATGTCATTAAAGCAAGCCAAATCACACACAATAGTCATTTCCCCAAGCTCTGAGTTTCATTACACTTTGGTTTCCTCAGTTCTATTTTGGCAGGCTCTCTGTGTGCCCTTGATGTGATGAGAAATGTGAATTTCTACACAGGACATACAGCACTTTGCTGCCCTCTCAGACACACTGCCTCATAGTCATGGTTTACATCCCACCTTAAACATATGTTTCTGTCCTATCTGCAGCTTGTTTTTCACATACTCCCTTGCACATGAGCACACTAAAAGCACTATCATTACTCCATCAAGCTCTTAAAGCGGTGTATCTGACCCATTAGAGTGAGCTGGTGGGAGTAAGGGCTGTGAAATAATGATCACTAAGAATTCTATAAAAAGAAAACTGTTGCCAGCATTTGTTAGTCACAGCGGAGGAGCGATTAAGGCAGACTGATTGAAAGTGTCCCGTGTGAGTGGACGTGTCAGACTGCGAGAAAGTTTTGCGATCGACGTAATGGGCCAAGTATCTGCTCCGTTTGGCTCCTCTCTCTCCTCCACTCCGCAACGCTTTGCTCAATTAATCCAGAGCCTCTAAATGACCCTCGAAGGTGACTTGCTAGATAAGTGCAATTACACTGGAAACAAGGGTGCTGCCAATTAGTCCTCAAGTCTCTCTCCATCTTTGCGGCGGAAGCTGAGCACATCCCACCTGGTCGGCCTGTTTGTGACTTCATTATCAGGCTTCTAAAAGGGGAAAATGAACGGCTGGCCTAGATCACACTTCTGTGGTGTGCGGGGACCAACACCGCATTGCATGTATTTGTCCTTAGATGTTTGGGGATGACAGAAGAGTACGAGAAAGTGGGCATGGGCAAAACCTTGGAAACATTTCAACATCTCAAACTGTCCACATAGATTAGTGATAGTTCTGAAAGGTGGCAGCAGTTTAAATACTTTTGTTATTTAATGAAGAAAGACTCGAGGGAAGCCAAACTGATGTTTCATGATGATGATGATGATGATGATGATGATGCATCCAGTGACAGCAGTGAGGAGGTCTCACTCATCCTCATTCTTCCTCTCTCTCTCTCTCTCTCTCTCTCTCCAATGCCTCTTTGCTCGTCTCTAATTGCTCCCCCATTGTTCCTTCCTGAGCAAATTGTTAATGAGAATTTCCTGCTATGTAGACGTCAGGGGCAGAGTCACTTGTTGTCTGCCAGCACAGATTCTGTGAGTAATGGGTGTGACTAATGCTGCTTGGCAGCTTCCACTCTCGTCCCTCCCTGCCATCTGTCCCCTGCCACCCCTCTGGGTGCACTGGGGTGCTCTCAGCAGGTCTCAGTAATCATACACACACACACACACACACACACACACACACACACACACACAAGCACAAGACATTTGACAACATCCAATGATTGTAGAAATTATGTTATCCAATTCTGTTCTGAGTTCTTACACACACTACACTCTGCATCATGTGAGTCACAGTACATTATTTGCATTCACTAGAACTTATTTGGACTGTGGATTGATGTTTTAGTATTACAGTAGGCTATGTACATTTAAAATGCATCAAAGAAGAACAAACCACTCTCACTCTAACCCTAATGACAACTAAGAATTCTACTTTCTGTCATGGAGAATTCACATTCTTTTAGATAGAAAACATTCACACAATTTAAAGAAAATATATGTTTTGCCATTCCTGGTTAAGTGTGAAGAAACACACCATCCATGTAGTGATGCAATTGCAAATACGATGTGTGAGTGAGTGTAGGGGATACATTGATCCAGGATGTCAATGCTGGCTTAAGATAGGGAAGCAGCATGAATCTCATTACAAGTGCCCCTGGAACCTACCCTTGAATCACTCTGAGTGACTTTAAATTGGAGTCCAATGAAGTAGGAATTGATACTTGGACCTGTTCTGCTTCTCCGAGGCGGTTTTCACTGTAATCTTCGGAAGCTGCAGCCCTGATGGACTTGTGGCATCTGAGGTCATTTTATGATTGGAAAGCAATTCTTCTGCAGAGATATATACTTGCCTCTGCCTTAAGAGGTTTAAACCTTGCCTGATAATTTCTTAAATGCTATTTTCAATGTTTATGTAGCCAATTACAGGAAAATCTAAGACCAAACTGTTTCTGACTTGCTCTGAATGTAAGCGTTCATTTCAACTGAAATAAAATACATACTCATATGATCGCCATGTACAACAAGATGAGTTGAAGGTTGAGGGCTTGGCACTGCAGTCTTGGCACTTAAGTATAGTTTGCTCTGCTCCTGGTATAGTGGGAGTGTTTTTCACTCTCTGAATAGCCAGAGGCATAGTCACTCTCATTCTGCCTGCCAGTCATTAAATGAAAGCAGCTTTGGCAGGGAGACTGTCGCCCCCAAAAATATAATAGTCAGTTATTCCTTCTCAGCTTTTCTGTGCACGTTTTTAGCTAGAATAGTTCTCCCTTTATGTTGCACAAAAATAAATCTTTTCAAGCCTGAAAACATATTAGACTGGATTTAATCTCAGAAATGTATTATAAATGATTGTTGGTGCAGGTGTGATGGTAACCTAAACTGTAGTTGTAAGGATTTAGTTGCAAGCTAGTATTGTACATTATTATTTGTAAATTTACAGAATGAAAAGTGGTTAATTATTTAAATCAGCACCTAACCACCAGAATGCCAGTCAATTTCAACAAACAAGATTGTTGCTATTGGGTTTCAATAAAATATTTCTATCAGGTAGAGACTTTGCTCAACAAACTGACATCCCATGATCCCCATCTTGCTGACAGATGAAAAAAACTAACAATATCCCCTAAAATACAAAGGAAGAAACATCACACAAACAGGGTATTATATGATATGTATTAACCTCTAATCTAAAAACATTTCCTTCATTCTTATTGCTCTAATGCTCACACAGTGAAATACAGTATATATATATATTTTATGCTCCACCTTATAAGAAATACAGAGACCCTGTCATGCATCAAGAAATGGATTTGCTATGGATATTTTCAGGGTCACTCTGTTGGTCCATAATCTCATTTGGAGTGAATGAAATAAACATATCCGTAGGAATTGGACACAGTTCATTCTGAAGGGTGCAAATTGATTTTCTGTAGCGCTGGGTATGGAAAGAAGTTGTGCAGCATGAAGACACTCCAGTGATGAAAACCTCTATCTGGGGTTTTTCTTTATCAGGCAGCTTACTCTGTAGTGAATGGCAGGAATTATTGCAAGAAATAGATGAATACTCTGAATTTCTGCAATGACTTTATGTTGAAAGAGGGACAAAGTTGGAAATTTATCATTACGTTTTGAAGTAATGACGCAGCATTTATTTTACTGCTGATCTTGGCTCCAGCCTTGCATTAATGTCAAGAAAGAACATCCTGTTCTTTTTTTGTGTAAAGAACATTGTTTTTTTTTTTAAGTTACTTTTAAGAATATCCTGTACCTGTAAATCAATGCGACCAAATCAAATATTCTGTTGCTTAAAAAAAGGCTCCAGACTTAAAGCAAATCCAGTTGAATGACTGATTTGTAGCATTAAAATCTGCTTTGTGAGATGTTCAGCCTCAACAACCTGCTATTGAATATTCCACCATGCCTCCAAATCTCCATCTACGCAGCAGCGACAAAATGGCATCAGCACTGCATTTCAAACTTATCATTCGTTTTTAGAATCATTGAAGAGAGACTGCTATGGCAACTGGTCCAGTGGAAAAGTACTCTCATCACAAAGACAAGTTGCTTTACTTTCTGCATAACATGTTGCTTCTTTGCTAAGATGTAAATGTGTATAGCAAGATGTAAATGGACTGTTCTTATATAGCTAGTCTTACCAACTACTCAAAACACTTTTACATGGTACAGGAACCATTCACACACTGTGGCCGAGGCTGCTGTACAAGGTGCCACCTGCTCATCAGATAAACATTCACACACACTTACACTTCGATGGTGCAGCATCGGGGGCAATTCTGGGTTCAGTGTCTTGCCCAAAGACACTTTGACATGGGACTGCAAGGCCAGGGGTCAAACCACCAAACTTCCAATTGGCAGACTACCACTGAGTCATAGCCACCCCAAGATGTGAGGTACAGTTTCTTTGGTTTTCTTTTATTACAATATTCAATGCATCTATCTTTATATCTATCTATCTATCTATCTATCTATCTATCTATCTATCTATCTATCTATCTATCTATCTATCTATCTATCTATCTATCTATGTGTGACAATTTATGCTCTCAAACAAATCTCTACTAAATTTCTCCCAATCCTCTTTTCTTTTAGCTCCAGTATCTTCATAAAATCATCTATGAATAGTTTTATGTACACATTAAGTTGTCAAAGTCTAGCAATTGTGAAGCTGAAAAAACACAAACGACGAGTTTATGACTTAATAATCTCTCTGCGTACACAATCCTGCAGAGAAGAGCCTGGTCTGGTTCCTAAATTGCTGCAATCAATAGTAATTCAGCAGAAGCCAGAGGGAAGAGAGTTAATTATCTTGAGGTTCTCTGGTATAATAGAACAGATGTGTTTTGAAATTGGTCACCTCACCAATGCAATGCCAGTGGTAATATCCTCCCTCACCGGTATGGTCTGCAATGCAGAAACCAAAAGAGAGAGGAGAGAAGGGAGACAGAATTACTGTACCGTCTTCATGAAATACAATTCAGTTACAGCACACAACAGCCCACCACAGAGATTGCTGGAATGGCAATTAACATTTGACTTTTCTGAAACACTAGCCATATGCTGCCTTAGACTAGCTAGCTTAAATATTTTAACTTTACAGGACCCTGATTTGCAGCAGTTTGTGCCTGTTTTGAATTGAATCAGCTCAGCCCTGTCATACATCATTTATACCCTGTGTGTGCTTTGGTGGATACCCTGTGGTCTCAGCACAACCACAGTTCTCATCTGTGGAGGGCCCTCCAGCCACAGGCTGCTGCCAGTGATAAGAAGATGGCAGGGCCAGACCTGACGAGTGGCATCTTCCTATAGCCATCACTTCTCCCATTTCATTTCCCTGCTTTAAAGAGGAAACATCAGGATGTGCTGGCCTCAGGGTGCTACCTCCACTCCAGGATTGACTCTCTTCTCAGGCCAGTCTCTCTGCATCCCTCCCTCCTCTTTTTTCTTTGTGAGTCAACATGAAACATAGTGCCTCCCAGGGCTGTAGTACACTTTTCTGTCTTGGACTTGTCTTGAACTCGTTGGTATTTGGACTTGGACTTGTCTTGGACTCAGCCATTGGACTCGGCAAATATTCTAGTCGACCGAGTCCAGCGCTATATGTTTTTGTTCTAAAGTAACATCCTCCTTCAAAACAAAACTGTTATTGAAGCACGCTTATTCAGAAAACAGGTATTAGTTTAATTCAAAATCCATCTAGAACAGGAATCAAGATTAGTCGCCTTTAATAGACTTGGCTGCATCATATACCTCAATCATCAGGTATCAATCATTTTTATTTTGGCCACAGACATAATGTCAGTGAGCACGTTGTACTATGAATTCTTGAGAACATTTCCAATTCATATTTTAAGTAAATAATATGGCTTAATTTGATACTATAGTGTGTTACTCTGCACTTGCTTTTTGATTATTACAAATAATGAAGGAAAATTATAATCTTAATTGAAGATATACCGTCTGTCACATTTGAGTAACGGCACAATCATGAAAACTCAACCAATAAGGCAGTCATGCAGTAGCAAGAGACAATCAGAGCACCATACTTATCTATTCTCATTCTAAAATTCTGAAAAATGGATTTGCTTTGGATTCTTCCACAGTGGAAATTTTCCATTACTGTGCAGCATTTAGTATCTTAACTTCAGTACATAAAAGAAATAAAAAATGTATAGAAACATGTAGGCCTGGAAATAAATGTGTAAAAAGAACTATATAAATATATAATTAACTATAAGATAACCACTACACTGCATTTATATTGTGTTTGAAGTGCTGGATTGCCAATCTCCAACTAGAAAAGTGCAGTCAGTAGTGAAGATCTCCGCCAGGTATGACTCTCTGACCCCTCCCAAAACAAAGAAGAGTGTAATCTCACTCAATTGTCCTTCCCAGCTCCATTAAGGCCAAAATACACCGCTGCTCATGCCACTGTCCTATTTCAACCTTGTCACCCCTTCTTTTTTTCAGTTGCTTTCTGTTTGACATTCTGGCACCCATAGCAGTAGTAGGCCTGCACAATTATGGCCAAAATAATAATCACAATTATTTTGATCAATATTAAGATCACAGTCATTCATCACTTCAAATTATTATTTTATGTTAGGAAAGAAATGTTTTTATTCCACTAACACATAGAAATAAACAGTGAGCTGCTTTCACTTCAATATGTTGTGCTACAGTCCTGCTAATGAACACATCTTTGCATCAAAATAAGTAGGGCTGGATTGGATATTTGACTATTTGGATATTCGCTCTAGATATTTGTTTTCACACACACACACACACACACACACACACACACACACGAACAATCTCCTCCAGGATTACACCAGGAATTAACTATATTATGCTGAAAAAGAAGATTACTTGTTACCATTTACTGCAGTTACTGTCAGTGCTTAGCATTCAAGTTTAAGTTACTTTATTTGTGCCCGGAGGTAGATTTTGTTTGCAGTAGAGTCCTCTCTCACACACACACACACACACACACACACACACACACACACACACACACACTGGAGAAAAACAAAGAGGCACACATCACACATCATTCAACTTAAGACAGTGGAAATTAAGAAATGGCAAACATTTTAATTAAAAAGTTCTTACCGGTCCATATTATACTTAAATATTGAATTTAACTAAATACTTATAGTAAAAAGAAATTATAACAAAATGAATCAGTAAAAATGTGTTTAGGTTGTGAAAACATACATACATAAAAGCAACAATAAACAATAAATAACACCTGTGCCAAGTATCACGCTGACTTACTCTTATGACTTATGACTTAGGTAATGGCTGCAGGGACAAAACTGTTTTTGTGTCTTTTTGTTCTACACCTAGGGATTGTAAAACTACGCCCAAACCACCTTTTCATTTATTCTTAGATCAGGTAGGCCTTGGTGAAGGCAGTTGTATGCCTCTGCAAACTAGTTAGGATTAGCAAAAACATGATGGAAGAACGAACATGCGTTTCCTGGGTGAAAGTATTAAAATTATAGTATTAGATTAGATTTTGCATTACTTCCAGCTATAGCTGTTTCCCTTCCAGCTGAAATCTTTAGATGGATTTTGTCATTAGAAAGTGAAGCAGCTCTTCTCCACTCTCTGCACTTCTACACCACCTAAAGTGCATATTCCTCCTCATGCTTTTTCTATGCCATCCATTTGAAGCTATTCTTGAAATTGTGCACAACCAGTGCGCAATTCAAATGCTTAATTTCTCTTTTTCATGTGCACTCATTTACCATAGTGCATGTGTATGAGGAGTTTGTTTTGAGCTAAGATTTTCAAAGTGAAGGCATCAATCTCCCTCTCTTCCAAAACCACAAAGTCCCTCTCCACTGCTGCTACTTTCACCTTCCTCAGGATCAAGTGGCATTGATAAAAGCTGTGAGAGAAGGGCTGGGGACGTGTGGGCTGACAGGTCTGAGTGCTAATGTATGTTCAAATGTTTGAATGTGCAGCGCTTATGGTTGAGAACATTCAAAAGTCAGTCCTCAAGGTCATCGTTGCTCTTTAGCAAACATCTTTTGTATTTAAAAATGTTTTCTGTTGGAAGTCTTATTCAGCTTTGAGCTGGTTTGCTCTTTCAAATTTGCTGCTTTGCTCTGATCCATTTCTTTATACTTCATAATACTCATTACTAATTTGACCCAATTAATTCCCACTGACCATAATGACCTGTTCAACGGAATGGGTGACATATTATTGTTAAGCACAGTAATTTAATTTTTTTGTATGTGTTTTTCATGTTTTATCGTCAGGGGATCTATTAACAGCAGAGCTCTCTTCATTGTTTTTTTACACTTCTTCTTTTGTCTGGCCCACACTAATGCAATAGGTTAAGAAAATCTGAGGTAGAAATAGACAACAGATTATTATCAGAGGCTTTTAATGTATCAGTTGCTTCCCTCTGTTAATTGCTAATACAAAACAAAATCAAACAGAATCCACAAGATGCATTCAGGGTATCCTATATCCCACACCACTAGCAGCAGAAAAGAAAAAAACTCTCTATTTTATTTTTTCTCTATCTCTCCTTCTCTTGGTGCCTAATAAGTGTGATCAGAGCTGAATGGCCTAACAGGCTGACCCTCATTATAACCAAAAGTAATAAGGATAAGACACCAGCGAACCAGGCCTCATTAGGCCTGTAGCTGGAATACTTGTCGAGGGTCATCACCCTAGACATCTTACATTGCTCACAACTCTTCTGCTTGCACAATCTCTCACAGCTACTCAGAAACCATTGTTCCCCAGCCAACAGCATCTAAGGTAAATGGAAGGAATTGCTCAAGACCTCTGTGGTTAATGTTTTCCTCTGCTCTTCATTGCTATTAATATGCAATTTTTCTTCTACACTAAGTACGGGCTGCTGGACCATGCACCATTTTGAAAACGTGTGAAGCATTGCTGATGCATTGTTCACTGCAAAGCCCTGAATCCATTGATTTGAACTGAGCTGTCTATGGGCGATGACAAACAGACATGCCTGTTTATTAGACAGATGGCGGTTCTCTGCTTCACTGTAATATATTTAATAAGCCAGAGCATCTTCTGCCCTGTCCAATCACTATCAATCACTTTTAATTCTGGCCATGTGTGCATTCTTCTTGTGTCCTATTGATCCAATTTAGATATAAACTGAATGCCTTGTTTATGTCTTACCTGTCTCCCACATCAGACACAAGTTAGGGGTCCAGTTACATTGATTGCACTTTTGTGTTTTCATTTAGGTGCACCAGTACAACATTTTTTGTGCAACCAAAAATGTCTTAAAACCTTGTAAATGATTGTAAACAGGAATAAAAAGGTTCCGCTAGATGTGTTATATGTGTCTATATTAAAATTACAGCACAAACAAGAAATGGCAATAACATAAATTGCTTAAAATATAAACTTAAAACGTGCTAATGCTGGTGGAAAAACAAAAGAACGCTAAACACATATACACAGAGAGACAGACCTGTCAGGTGCACTGGTGCAACCAATGAAAATGTTTAGTCACACTTGACAGATTTTTGGTTGCATGTACTGTACTACTAGCTACGGTTTGTGGTTTAGGTGTGTATAGTCTGGATCAATGGAAGTACATTTCCAGGATAAAGCTTGATAAAACCTGATGTCAGCTCTCTGTGTGTTGCCATTCTCAAATCCCTTTGCTACAGGAAACAACAGCAATCTTTGAGCTAGCCAGCTACGCGCTAAAAATGCCAAGTTTTGAAGACAATTAGGATTGTGCAATAAGGCAGGCTTGCTTGGTTCTTTCAATGATTGTAAATGATTTACAAAGAATATGTTTACAGCATTTGCTATCTAGCTGTGATGTTTTGGGACAGATTGGTGGGGATCGCCATTTAAAAAGCATACATTACTGTATTGTGTGAACAGTTAATTTCATTTAATATTGCATGAGCAGTTTTCTTTTGAGGGGTCTAAATGTTCCCTCAAAACGTCCAAAAGACCAGTTTGCAGCGCTACCGTCGCTGTGAAATGCAAACAACCCAGATCAGAGCATTTTTGTCTCCTATCCTACAATGTATGTGTAGAAAAGCCAGACTTTACTTCACAACAAAGTTAAGGCCAAAATAAACTGCTGACAAACAGCATGTGTCAAAACAGCCATCCTTAATTGTGTGTGTGTGTGTGTGTGTGTGTGTGTGTGTGTGTGTGTGTGTGTGTGTGTGTGTGTGTGTGTGTGTGTGTGTGTGTGTGTGTGTGTGATGGCCACAACTGTTCTTTGAAAACAACAATGGTGGACATTATAGACAGATGGTTAATTCAATCACCTGCCAGATATTTCTTTTGAAAGTGCCTGCCCTTTTCCAAACTTCTCAGATGGATCTGCATCAACAAACCATATGGCACTTCAGGCATGCAATGATTTTTCCTCCTTCGTCAGTGACAAAATTCTGAAAATTAAACAAGCAGTCAGTGCCTCAAACCAACCAAAAATGTACTTAAATGATCAATCAACTATCAAAATACTTAATACACGGCAATAATTAACAATAGTTTCGCTGAGCAGGGAATGTAATAAAAACAAATTGAGGTCATGAAGATAAAGGTGAGTCAATGTTGCATTACATTTATTGTAATAAAAAAAAAGTTATACTACTTTTGTCCTAAAAGAATTATGCCTAGTGGGGCATATTGATCAAGATGTTGCTTTACATTACATTTAGGAGAGGCTTTTATCCAAAGTGACTTAGAATTGCTATATGTGTCAGAGGCCACATGCCTCTGGAGCCACTATGGTTAGTGTCTGGCTCAGGGACACATTGGTTGATGTACCACAGTGGGAATTGAACCCAGATCTCCCACACGATAAGCATGCGTCGTATCTACTGCACCATCACCCCCATTTTAGATTAAAAGTGCTCTAAGTGATGTCACGTGTGTTTTAGGCTACAACATTTGTTGGTTACAACATTTGTTGTCACAAACAGCAAACATCTCCTCACTTGCGAGCTGTCTGTCCTCAGAACACACTGTAAAAAAAACGCCATGTCCATGGTGCTAAATGATGCAGGCTACAACAGGCCGGTCGGCTGCATCACAGTTACTTCAGCTGTCTGCTCAAAGCAAGTCAGGTTGTATAGCACTGAAGCTGTTGGACCGTTGCCTGGGACTACAACTTTGTGGAGCTCCCCAATTAAATATTTCCATGTGAATTAATACAATAATGAAATGGTTAACGTGAAAGTTTATGAAAGTGTAAAATTTTACCATTTTAGATTAAAGGTGGGTAAGTAATTGACAGTCTACAGCATTCTTTGGATACTGGGACAGAAACGTTCAGCTCATATAAATTCTGCTTGAGTGCTCAAGTTGGTAAGATGTGTGCTTTGTGTGCACGCTAATAAATCAACCAAGTGGATCTCAGCACACTCCCAGAGAACCAAAGCCAATCTTGATGTGACAGAAGTCAATGCAGGTGCTCAGTGTTGACACACACTGTCCACTCAACAGCGTTCTTCCAAAAGTCCTAACATGGTTCACTATGCTTGTCTTCCTTGATTTCCTAACCAAACATGCCTAACCTTAACCCTCATGTTGTCCTCCGGTCAAATTGACCCGTTTTCTTATATCAATGTTCTTTTTAACTACCCAATTTTAATTACCCAAAATAACACGATTGATTCCACAAACACCCTTTGGCAAGTACAAATCTCTACTTTTATTAATTTTGGAGTGTCATATTAATTTTTATAGCATTTGAAAAAAGAAATTGAAGTGGTTTCTTATTCAATTTAACAGCATTGGCCCTGCCCCGCCCTCACCCATTCAACCCTGCGCTCGCTGCTGAGTCTGCTGGACTTCTTTCAATTTGTAGTCTTAGCACGTCGGTGGAACAATGTCTTGAAAAATATGTTTCTTTGGGTGTGAGGGAAAGTTGTTTTTCTTCGGCTTGCCAAAAGAGCCAGGCTCAGAGGGAACAAACCCTGCATTTTACCAAGGGGTTTTGCAAGCGTTCGTCACCTTTACCCTAAACTTAATAAAAAACAAAACATTTTCTGACCTTAAATGTGAACAAAACATTGGCCTCAAACACTTATTATTATAACATTTTCAGGTTTTTATACAATAATACTTGTTATGGTTTGGGGTTTTTGTTGGGATTATTTTTCCTTTTTTTTTGGCCTCCTTGTGTTTTTGTCCTAGTTTCTCCCTGGTTTTGTGTGACTGGTCTTGTCTCGTGTTCCTTGGTGAGTGTCTGGTTTCCTGTCTTGTCTTGTCTAGCTTTGCTTTGTTTGCTTTGCCGTTTTTTGTTATCAATAAAAGTTGTTCTGAAGCTCGCTCCTGGCTGCTGCTTTCTGCATTTGGGTCCTCACCTCACCCCCCTGCTGTAACAAATACTACTACTTTTTGTTTCATACACTGAAAATGACAATTTGTTCTGAATTCTTATACTAATTACTTTCTCCAATAAATGTGTTTTTTGGAGCTTGGGTACTTCCATGTGGCCAACAAATGTGTTACGGCCCCTATAAGTGCCCCACACTACCTAGAAACTAATGACTCCCAGGAGTTTAACTCAGAAACGTTTTTCAGGACATTCAGGCTTGCAATTAGACCTGTTAAGAGATGGCAAAAGTACTCACTTCCCATACTCAAGTAGAAGTACAGATACTTTTGTTAAAAAAATACTCTGGAGAGTGCAAGCTGAGAAACTTCAGTGGACATGGAAAAAAGGCTCTTTATATGCCATTGCCTACATTTGAAATGGATGCCAATAAGCCCAAAACATCACTTATATGATTATTGTGACAGAGACTGGGACTCCAGGTTAATAAGATTCTGACTGATTAGCAAGAAATTAATTCAATTGGGATTCTGTGAGAATTCACAGATCCAGTTTTACCTATTATAATCTTCCCCTTAACATATAACCCTTATAAAAATCTACATGTATGTGTGTGCTCAAATATGGCTTCTGAAAAGAAAATATTAAATATGAATTACTAAACAGACATTAATTAAGAAGTTCCCCCTACTTTTAGGGGTACTTTGCCCATTTGTCAGGAGTCATTCTTGATGCCTATTATCTCCGACATCTCTCTCAGATAAGGACAAGGATGATGGGGAATGTCTTGCTGCTGGTCTGCCAAAACTCTGAAATCTCTGGTTTCTTCATTTTCAATAATGTCGCCATCCATACTACTATGTGCTAACATCATCAAGCCGCCATGATTTGCTGCAAATGAATGCCGCCGTGGCTGTTGCGTCGTTTTGTAGTGGTGCGTCAAGTGCAACATATTTTCCCATCCAATTAGATTGACTTATTAAATTGGTATTAATTATGCAAAAAATAACGGTAACTCCAGTGAAATTATTTGGAACTAAAGTAACAAGCCAATTTTGTAAAATGTAAGGAGTAGAAAGTACCGATATTCATGTTAAAATGTAAGGAGTAAAAATAAAAAGTTGTTCCAAAAAAATAGTTGAGTAAAATACATGAAAAATCTATTACATCATTACTTCCCATCTCTGGTGTTGGGACACAATTTTTGCGAGAGATAAGACATCCCATAATCATGGTGCTGTTCTTTTGTGCATCATGTTTTAATATACTGTATGTTTGAAAGGAAACATGCAGATGTGAAAAGGAAGATTAAAAAACAGAAAGACAAGACAGCGTTTTTTTAAAGCAACCCATATCTGTTTTTTTCTGTTTTCATACACAGCATTTTTTTTGTTACAGAACATCTAAAGTGCCATAAGTGTACAGTATCTAAGCTCATGTTTATTCAATGACACCCGCCTCAAATTTACTGCCACAAAATAGTTACTTGGGTATATACACTTGACATATTTTATGTTATTGACAGCAGCATGGTCACAGGTGTCCTTCCTCCTCTCTCTAATAGCCTCCCTACCATCAGCAAAGCTGCTGTCCCACAAAATAACTCTTGTACCAGCCATTGTTTTCTTGATTGCTTCCTGTACCTCTGAGTTTGGCCTTAAGGATAACATTGATTAGGAAAAGACCACGCTCGATTTATTGTTAGGTTTTTTTTCCTCAACCATGTTCTGTACAGAGAACTTTTGCTGAACCACTGGAGACTATTAATGTCCAAACAGATGTGCAATGCCATGAGCTAAGTTTTGTTGCTTGGTCAAGCGGCCTGAATCGAATCTAAACAACAGAATTACATTTCCTCCATCATGGCCCTATACCTGCTGACTTGCTCTCGGGCCACAAGAGAGCACACAGCTTTTGCATAATCACATGTCATTGCAGTGGAGTAACTCTATATAACCTGAGAGAAGCAGCGTGTGGGTAACTGATGACATTGTAGTGGTACTGGGCTTATGGCTGTGACTAAAACTAAACTGACAAAAATGGAAAGCGAATAACGTTTTAATGAAAAGTGCCTCCATTCCATTTTATTCTTAATGTGTCATATGATCATGTCTTTGATGTGCATTTCCATGTCTTTCCTCTCCTCATTTCTTTTTTGATTTGTGTTTGCAGAGAATGGAAAGGGAGATACAAACACAGAGAAATGAAGCACCTGAGGCAAAAGTGGGACTTTACACTTGAAAGTGGAAAGCATTACTTATGCATTAGGTATGTCTTTGAAGAACCCAAAACATGCATATTTCCCTATTCCTTCCACCCAAATAATACAGATAAAATCAATTATTCATTTGTAAATGTTTATTTCACTTCAAAAACAAGTATGACATGGGCCTTGATGTTGGAAAAACTGTTCCTGCAGTAACCCACACTCACAATGCCCTCATTGGAAGTTTGTACTTCTGTTTTGAAGTTATACAGAACTGTCCTACAGCATGAATAAACAGAGATTACCAACAAATACATACAGTCGGCCCAAGTTTTTGTGTTAATGTTATCAACCAACATTTTATTGTGGGCAAAATGTCCCCAAAAACATCAGTTCTTTTTTAAAAGGAAAGTGCAAGAGTTCAAATGTAGGCAAGAACCTACAGAAGCAAACAAGATGGTAATGTTTTTTTGTAGCCATGGCTTATTACAAATTCTCCATTTATCATTGTAGGGATTATTATTCATTTTAACACCAGTTATATGCAAAATGATCCATAGCACACATGATATTTTTGTAAATTGCATGCATCGCTTTATTGGAAAAATCCTGATGAAAATACAAATATACTGGAAAAACCTAATACTTAATTATGTAAAGATACTGATTTCAGTATTAAATACTTTGAACTTATTAAACTCAAATCATCAGGTGAACTTTTGAGAGTAGCCGTGGATCAATTGTTGGAATTTATTCAACAACATCATTATACAATACAAGCTTTTGATTAGTTCCTGATGGTCTGCACAGATAAATGAAAATATCTGTGGTTGCTGTTACATTTTCATTACTTTAGATGCTCTTGACATTGTACAGTTTCTTGATTAGTAAGTTTTTTAATTTGTAATTTTTAACCTACCACACTGTATGTATCAGACACACACAGAAGATTAAAGTTAGCTTGTTTTACATTGAATTGTCTCACCAGACCATCCTCCAAAGCATTCTGGAGGAGGGTCTGGCTACTCCACATAGCATTCTAGGATGGGAGGAAAACATGCTCTGGTTTATTGGCAATTCTTTACACCAATCACGTTGTGTTGGGCGGTACTAAGCACCGGAGAAAAGCTGCGGTGACGCTGCAAAATAGGCTTGGAAGGAACTTGTTTTGGTGGAACATGTGTATGTTTAAAAGTTGTTCTAGTCATGCAACAGAAGAAATCGATGGGAGTTTAAAATCAGCTGTGGCAGTCCTGTACACATCAGCTGTCATCCCAATGAGCACAGACCCTGATCACCCAGTGAGCCAACTCATCCAAAAGGGATGGAACCATAGACTGTATAAAATATGGACGTAGTCTCCCTGACGTCACCCAAAGGTTTTTGAAGAGACAAAATGAAGTTCAAAGTGGGCAACTTCCTGTGGCTTTGGCGTTCTCCATCTTGGCAGTGCCCGTCATTGACTAACTCCCAGTTAATACAAAAATGGGCAAAGAGGTGGGGCGTTGAGGGAGCTGAGGCGGGCTGAGGAAAGCCGACAGTCTATGCTCGGCTCCTGTGACGGCAGCTGCACTGTCACTCAAAGCAACAAACTCTTAAGTATGCAGAACTTTAAGCCTGTATAGAAGTTATATGGGTGAGTTGTAAAAAATGTCAGCCCTCCTCAGAGTTGTTATGAAGGGGGTACCTAGCTATAGAGACCAAAACCTTTTTTTGCAACACGCTAAACCTGTTTAATTCTGCTGTAAAGCATTTTAACATGGGTGTCTATGGGGATTGATTTCCTTTTGGAGCGATGAACTACAGTTTTTGGCACTTCCGCATGGCTTCATTTTTTCAGCACCAGAGGTCGCTGCTTGGTTGGAACAGTGATTTCTGCAAACCGTGTTCCTTGTGAGAACTGTCCTCCTAAGAAGAATGACCGCACCAGTCAATTTAGCAACTTCCCCTAAACTACATCGCATATGTAAAGTTCAAGTGGGAAAGCCATCTACTGGCTGAGGGAATTATAATGAGAGCAAAGGAAAAAGCCAAGCAACCACATCATTGAGCAACAAAGTCTGTGTAGGGATAAGGTCAGGGTGGATGGACTGGTCATCAAAACATTGGACAGCATGGCTACATACACCAAGATTTGGAATGACATCCCACATTACATCAGAACATTATCACCCATCACATATTTCAAAAAGGCATACAAACAGCTCCTTCTTAACAGTTACACTTGCACACATTAATTGCTCATGCATTGTCCAAGCCTTGTTTGCACTGTTTGTCTAGCCATTGCTGATGTCTGTAAATGTTTCTTTCCTTATGTGCCAAAACTGTATTGTTGTTTTAGTTGTCAGAACTTGTCTAGTCCATATCAATCCAGCCATCCATCCACCCATCTTCATCCGCTCATCCGGTATCGGGTCGCGGGTGCAGCAGCTCCAGCAGGAGCCCATATCGATGTCCTGTACAAATGTTCGTCCCGACGTGCTGTAACCACGTTCAATGTTTTATGTTTCTGCAGAACAGGAACCTGCTGAAAAATTGTTTTTAAACTGAGTCAGGCCTGTTTATATTGTAATGTAATGTTACTTTTTTACTTTCCTGTATATTAAATATGAATGAATGAATGAATGAATGAATGGATGAATGAATGACAGACACTTCCAATTTTGATATAGATTCATCTGTCAATTACTTATTCAATTATTTATTCATTAAGTCTGTAAAATAAATATTACAATTTAAGCTCTAAATTCCTGGTTGCTTTGTTGAATCTTGTATACACACATATTTGTATAGTTAGAATATTTTGCCCTCCTCATGTATGGAAATGGATAAAAGGACCATTTACAGTAGTATGCAGTACAATGCAAGACACTGGAACAAAATAGTATTATACAAACTCCACAAAAATAAGATGTATTGCAGGGTACTGGTGCTGTTGTACTGGATTGCATTACATAATTCAGATGTGCCTAATGAACTAGTAGCTCAGTGTAGGCTGGTATAGGAAATATGAAGGGTGATTTTGTTGGTTGAGAAGGTACAGTTTCAAGGATCTGTACATGGAGGATTCTGCTTAATTGATTATATTAATAGTTACATATTGAGGGAAAACGAACCTATTCTGATATTGCAGCCATCCAGCTCTGCTCTGTAATCAGCAACTGTCTTATCAATGATGTATTGTTATTTAAATCACAGGCAGGGTGGAAGGGGGGTCAGCACCTAAACACCAGTGATGGAAGTTAGCAGATAAAGTGACACAGTTGGCCATAACAAGGCCATTTCAGTCTGCAAGATCAGTTCATTTTCTCCGTAAATGTTTCATTCCACAATTCATCTCTGACACATAAATTGTATTTGAGCCTGATCTTCCAAGGGCTAAAACGAAGTCCCTCCTCTGCAATGTTAAATGACCTCTGGAACAATTTGATTATGATGTCTTGCTGACAGACAGATTTATCACCGGAGTGGAGCCATGTAATGGATATTAGCACAGCTCTGGTGACAGGAGAGAAGACAGTGGGAGCGAGGGATGAGGGATAGAGGAGTAGAAGCAGGAGAGAATGGACTCTAAAGCCTGGCTAAGTAATCCATTTACATGTGTGTCATATGATAAACAAATGACAAATGACTCTTCTTTTCGTAGCCCTAGTAAAAGTGAATTATGGTTTTAAAGTACCAGCGGCATGTTAACTTCACTCAGCGCAAATGGATCCTGAAGGAGCGGTTTTACAACAAAACTGTAAACACTGATTACATTCATGCCCCTTTTTGAAGACAGAGTGCTAGACATCAGTCCTGGCAACTTCCTTACTGATGTTATCAATTACATTCCCACTCGGCAGGTCTAATGAACCTGGATGTGTTTTCTTTAGCTCCAGCCAGTAAGCTTGACACATTGTTAACAGTGTTGACATATCTGCAAACACAGCATAGAGGTCTTAAAGGCTTGATGAGCCACAATTCAACACTACAGGCCAACAACAAAACACGCAATTTCAAAATGTCACCACTGAGGCTTAACTCTTCTATATTCACCGCTTCATTCGGTTTTTACCAATTGTCAGTCTTGGCTGAACTCCATAACACTAGGCGCAATGGAAATTCAAGAAAGACAGACTCCGGTGACATTTGTTTGGAGACCTGCGTGATGTCTGGAGCCTTCCCACGCTGGATAGACGACCCATGTTAACTGTGCCACTGATGGAGACCTCTGTCAAGCAACAAGTGCTGACATTATTCTTCTGCCTGCACTTTTCTATCAATCACGTTTTCCCAAGACAGGGGAGGACAAAGGTGAGTTGAGGAGGGGGAGTATGTTAGGACAGCTTATCTGTCAGAAAGTGCATCAGGACAGGAGAAATCATTTGACTGGCACTGACAGACCTTTCACTTTGCTTCTCTAACATAGGCTGTTGTCAAACTGTTTCCTTGTCGCAAGCTTAGGAAAGTCACTGTCAGACCACTGGCATTCAAAACGGAAAGGGAAAGTGATATCAGAAAAAAAAAACTGCTGTTAATATCCTCATGAGTAGATTGAAATCGTCTGATTTATTAATTTTGTTATGTACAAAGGGCAGTATAAAGAACAACGTATTTAAGATATTAAAAGCACAGAAAAAGTTAATTGTGTTGTTTCTGTGCAATTAATCAAAATTGTCATTCACTTACAATTTTGGCTCCTAATAATCACAAAAACACAATAATCGAGAAAAATAATTATTTTGCACATCACATTTTACGTTTTGTCTTGTGTTCTAAATGGAGAAAAAAAAACGGGAAAGGAAATTTCACAGTTCAAGTTGTTTTCAATCTGGATTTGTTTAACTATTTCACTGTTATTTAAGCTCAATAACTGCATCATCTTTCCAAAAGTGAATGAGTTTTCCTGTAAAATAATCGTGATTTCAATATTGACCAAAATAATTGTGATTATGATTTTTTTCCATAATCGAGCACCCCTGGTTTATGGTAAAATCCAAATGCGAGGAAAGTGTAGGTGTTTTATTTAGATGCAAATAAAATCATAGAAAACCACGGAAGCAATCTATCACAAACAATCCAAATGGCTTGATTGCTAAGGTGATGTGCAAACATGGCACACATAGAAATATCATGGTCATAAACAGTATATTTTAGCCAGTTTGTGCTGAACACTGACAGATTATCAAGACAGATAGAGAGGGACACGTTCGTTTAAAGAGGAAAACAAGCTGTTTAACGGTACTTGACCACCCAAGTTAGCTGTAAAAGTAAAACAGTAGGTAATAGGCTAGAAATTAAACAATCTGAATTCTAAAAAAAACTGTCCAGTTTGTTTAGTTTCCACTTTTGGCTTAAATTTGTGCACACAAAAATCAATTTTCTAATAATACTCCTTTGTACAAAAGAGATTTAAAAAAATTATTCACAGCAACATCCAGTTTATTGGCCATGAATTGTGGCAATACTCAGCTGTGACCAGGCTTAATACAAACAGGATTGTCTGGCCTTTAAACAGGACAGCATTTTCTGATGCTTGAATCAGTGTTATTCATGTCTTTGATGGCGTCAGCGATAATCAGAATACTTAAACAGATATTCATGTGGTAATATTTTCTACAGCATGAAGATGGAGGTTGAATCACCCTGCTTTCTAAGGAAATGTGTCTAGTTGATGCACTGCATGTCATAACATTTTAATGTTAATGAAATATTAAATTTCATGTTGGAAATCTTCTTACATAGTTTTCTGTTGTTACCTTAATAAATCATTGTCATTAATCTGCTATTGAGGAAGACATCATTTGAGACACCGTCTCCAGAGATGATGGTAATGAGTCTCACTGAAAAAATGTTTGCTGTCATCAACACATGCACCCATTAAGAGCAAACGCAAACGCACACACACACACACACACACACACACACACACACAATTGATGGATTTTCATCTTCAAACAACTTTCATATCGTCAGTGTGTATTGACCATGTATTTTAGCAGCTTATTTACTCCTCCAACCACTCAACCATTGCTGCTGCTCCAGACCCATCACTCAAACATAAAAAACAGCTTCTTATGCACACACATCTCAGCAAAATTAATGACTTGCTATGATGCAAGTGTTTTGCCTCTTTTGCACAGAATTTTCACACATTTCTTGCATTGACAGTTTTGTGGGCTTTCAGATAAATTTGATTAAATGACTTACTTAACCACTGAAGTGAAACTTACAGTTATTATACTGCATTCATCGTTACTAACTGCATGATTGTTAAATGGCTCTAGTGACATTTCTGAATTTTACCTTGTGCCATGATGTGAGCCTTTAATGGCATTAAACATTAGGTGGCCTCACATTGACAGACCTTCCTCCACAGCGCTGCAAAGGAGGGTCGTGTTTGTCCACACAGAATTCCGTGATGGGAGAAAAACGTGCTCTAGTCTATTGGCATGTTTTTAAACCAATCACAATCGCCATAGGCCACGCTACGCACCAGACGGTGCCCCAATGCCGTTGAATAATACCCTTAGGAAGGAACTTGTCTTGGTGGAACATGTGTACGTTCAAAGGTTGTTTTAGTCGTGCAACAGAAAACTCAGATTGGACAGATAGTCTAGCTAGCTGTCTGGATTTACCCTGCAGAGATCTGAGGAGCAGTTAACCATAGTCTTCATTAATTGACTATTAATTGAGTCAAAGTCAAACGATTAATTGAGTTTAAAATTCCACCACAAAGAAAGCGGAAGGCAACAGACATACGACCGTAAAGATTGACATTGCGCAAAATTTCCAGCAGCAACAGACCAATCCCGGATGTGGAACGTCGTGGATATAGACTAATCATCAGGAAACACACACTCACAAAATGCTGACTACTTTCTGTTACAAAGATGTCTAAAATTACTTGATAAATAGACCAGTTAATCACCTCGCAAACTAAATTGATTACACTCTGAAGTCTACATTCCAGCAATCAAAATGCCCCTTGAAGGTCACAAGTTAAAACAACCATTGAAAGTAAAAAATAAAAAATAAAAATAAAAATCCTATTGATATTTCTCTCATTGTTTCTTGGTTGTATTCCCTAAGTGTTTTTCCTTCTAAGAGCCAACAGAGAGACTGCTGACAAGGCAGCTGGCCCAGATTTGGCTTCATGCAGCAGTATGATCAATAGATTGCAGTTCATGAGGACCAGTGAACGGCGGTGTGAAACTGCACCCTCTTCACCCTCCCAGAATTGCCCGTCTTGGGAAAATCAGTCAATTAAGTTCAAAAGAAAATGTGCAGGAGATTGATTAAGCAGGCAGAAGTGGGCCTTTCAGCACTATCGTAGGTCACACCAGCATGCTCCAAGCGCTAGAGTCAATGTGACAGAGGCAGGATAGTTGTTGGAGTAGTCTACTGTATATCCTTGACTTCCAGGATTGCTCTGTTGCCGACAGAACATTTTTTTCACTGATTTAGGCTGGATATCCATTGCCTTGGGCTTCCTTTGTGTTGGCATTTTAAACTCCTACTGTGGCTATGGTTAACCTTTTCTCAGATCTCTGCAAGGTAAATCCAGGCAGCTAGCTAGACTATCTGTCCAATTTCTGTTGTATGACTAAAATAACATTTAAACGTACACATATTCTTCTGAGCCTATTTTGCAGCAGCACCGCAGCTTTCTCAGTGCTAAGCCCCGCCCAAGACAATTGTGATTGGTTTAAAGAAATGCCAATAAACCAGAGCATGTTTTCCTCCTATCCCGAATGCTATGGAGTAGCCAGACCCTCCTCCAATGCACTTTGGAGGAGGATCTGGCAAAGCAAGGCTATTCTTGGAGTAACCAACAGCATGTTCCAATCAAAACATGTGGTGTGTTGAAAAAGGAGATTGAACTGCTGTTGAATAAAGAGCTGTGAGCAAATTCCAGCATGCTGACTGTGACTCAGACAGAGGAGCTTCAGAGATGATCAATGACCTGCTGGTTCTTACGGACAAATTGGACTTAATGTAGTCTGCTTCCTGCCCTGTTGTGATATTGCCATACACTTCCCCATGTTTTTTACTCTTACAAACCGAACACAGAATAAGGAATACAGAATTATTTGGGACTCAGCTCATCTGTCTATTGAATTGGTCACAGGTTATTATATGAGGGTCCTGGGCTCACACACTATAACCTCCAGCCATATGTGTTTTTATTCTCAGTTGAGCATAATAGGCAAATACAGTGAGCTGGGGCAATTACTTATGGTTCTGGGGGCATCACACAATGTAGGACTGTATCTTTAGAGTACTCGTAAGTGTAATATGTTTCTGAAACAATTTGTTGCCAGCATCAGAAAACAACACAAACTCTTAACTAAAAATAGTCACACTTTACATGCAAGCCCTGCACATTATTGCATTTTATCCTTAACTATTGCACTACTGCTTCCACAGTCCAAACAAAATACTGCATCTGAGGTGATGCAAAAACATGAAAATTAGTAATGAGCTGGCAAATTCAAGTTTGGTTTGTTTCCGTCCAGGCAGTGGAACAAGATGCTGCCAGCCTGCAGTGGCACCAGCGGTCAGACACAAGCTGCCTGGGCACTGCCTCTGTCTTGTCCGACTTAGCTCTGGCTCTGCCTCTCTGAGTGTGAACTTCATCCACTGCTTCGGCAGAGGACAAATTGGAAGTAGTTTCTTGATCTAATTGAGACACTGTATCATTAACAGGCAGCCCCTTTGGCAGTAACCTCGTGATTTATGTGCCTGAGACAAACAGAGGCGTATGCCAGGGATATCAGACAGTAACAGTAGCAGCTGCAAAGCAAGATGATACAAGAAGTTGGAAATGTTGTAAATATGAACAGTTCATTATGCATGTGTTGTGTGCTTATTTTTATTTATTTATTTTAGGCACGCAGTGTGGCTGCAGGAATGACAATGTTGGTCTCCAACTTTAGCTATATGATGGATTGTCATAACATTCATGAGCCCCAGAGAATAATGGTGTTGGTGATCCCTTGGAATTTCCATCTAGTGTCATCATCAAAGTTAGACTTGTGTCTAATACTTTGGTTTGTGACCAAATTCCTGCATTCATGACATTTCCATCAGTGGTATTTAATGTTTAGTGCTAAGTAGCACATGACTAACATATTGGACATAGTTCACCTTATTCAAGGTAGCCTGACCAGTGGTCCAAATTCTGTCCTCAAGCTAAAATATTTGGGCCCTTGACAAAAGCTAGGCTGGATCCGAATATTTGATAGATAGGTATTCGATTTTCAATTTGGGGATTTAAAATTTAGTTTATGTTTTTTTAAATGTGCATGCAATCTGAAATTTACTGGGGTGTTTTGTTGGTATTAAGCCACTAGCTGCTGGCTAATTTATGTCGTCCATCTCTCAATGGAGAGTAGTTGAGTTACAAGACAGCAGTCTGACGTTTGTAGCGCTCTGTATTGTTACACCTTAGCAGCCGGTGTCGTTTTCAGGCAATTTGATACAAGGTAAACATTTTATTTAACCGTTTTTTAATTTAACGCTCTAGTGAGGCACTGGCTGACTGAGCATTCATTCACCAACACTGTGTTGTCTTCACTCGTCAGACAGTCTGGCAAAAACACAGGTCTTTTCCTTTATTTTGAATGTCTGCAGCAATAAATTAAGTCAGATTCAACGTTTGGAAAAAAGCAACCATTTTACAGTCGACACATCCAAGTGCCAATGTGACGTCAAAATGACGTAGATCTCACTGGCATGCCAGATTTTAACAGGGCACACACCATTCTATTTTTTTTCAGCGCATGCAACAGGAAGCCTTAACGAGGACTGCAAGTCTCTCTTGTAAATTTACGAGATTAAGATGATTTCTTTTATGGTGAATGAAAGACTTGATCCAACAAAGTGGGTCATTGAATCAAATCGAAGCATTGACGGCAATGCTGCTGCCAGTTCTGCCGAAGCACTTTTCCAGTGATAGCTGAGTGTTACTGCGTAGCCTCCAACTGAGCTTGACGATGTAGATGTGACGTGAGCAACCTGTCTGAAAGTTGCAAGTCTTCTGGTAGCTGTGTCAAGAGAAATCTCAATCATTCCCAATCTTGCAGAGACGTAGAGCATGGGTATATGTTAGGAGATGACATAGGCACGGGCTAATTACTACTAACTAACATGCTAGTTAACATTAGTAATTAAACCTAAACAGCTAATGTAAGTCGAAACTGTCTGCAAGCTTCTCCTGACAATATGATTTGTCAACTATGCGACAGCAAGTCACTTGGTCATGACACAATCGTTAGCCTATTTTTACAAAAATGTCTGCTACAGAGCCATAATGTGAGCTACAAGGTAATGGAGCCTTTTAAACATTGTTTAATATCTAAAATGAATTATTTCTTTCTTTATTTAATAAACAACAGAAGAATAGAGTCTTAAACACTTCAGATGTAAAGTTATTAGTTGTCAAAATGCACGGCAGTAAATGGAATGCAAACGGCAGGCGATGACTTGCTAACATCAAAATGGTGCCATAGGGAGCTTTGCTTAGAGAGGAGAGGCTTACCCCCTTGGTCGCAACCACCACGCGGGAGTATAAACAGTTATGGCGCTCTCATGATGTCACATTTGCGCATGCCAGGTTTGCTGCGGCTACTGTAAAATACCTTTCACCTTGCAAGGGACAATCGTGTAGCTGGAGATCCAACTCGTCAGTGCGTATCGCAGCATGAGAGTCCATTAAAGTTACCGTAAACAGGAAACATCACTTAATCCCAGATTTTTTATTTTGCTTTAAGGATGTTTTCTTTGGTATGTTTCACTTTGAAGCGGAATACGAAAGGAAATACTTCATTATAAATCTCTTATTTCTATATGCTAAACACAACATCCATAGAAATAACTTTTTTCTTTTTCTGGTTTTATGACTGAGTTTAGAAATTATATTGATTCAATGAAATACTCAAAAAATACCAAGGTCATAAGAACTCTGGGTCTATATGAGTCGTGTTTGACTTCGAAGATTTTTCTTTTTTTCTCTGCCTACCAGCTTGTCCACCTAAGCCTATTGAGACTGGGACTGTACCCCTGTATGCTATGTATATGTATTTGTTGTATTCTACTTGACTGTAATGATCAGTTTAAATAAATAAATAAAACAGGAAACATCACTGCCTCTTTCACTGCAACAAAAGGTTTTTAAAACTATGAAGGTAAAAACATGAAACACGAGCACTGAACTGCCCAGGAGTTTGTGAAACAATAGGTGACTGTGTTCTGCAATAACAAAGCAAAGTCGCTTCAACTCTCGCTTTTCTTCATCTCCTCTGCCTTCACGTGCAGTCAAACTTTTTGACAACCCCTCTGGCACTGCCGCCGAAGCTTCTAATACATACTGTTGATAAACTGTATGGCACCTTCAAAGCTTAAAAAATTGTATTTGTACTGCTCTAACAAAAGCTTTCACTTTTCATAGTTCATCTTACATCTGAAGCCTGCAGCCTCTCCAGGAACATCACCTTTTCGTGGTGGAGAGGTTTGTGTGTCCTTATGAACCTGAGGGCTGTGTTGTCAGAAGCTTTGTGCTTCTGGTAGGGTCGCTCTTGGCAAAGTGGTCTCAAGTGAGGGGCCAGACAAAGAATGGTTCAAAAAAGAGGCAGTTGCAAGTTACTGAAGGGCCCGAAGGGATGCAGCCTCTGCCGTGAAAGAGGCTAATCAGCGGGTGTGGGAGAAGTTCAGAGAAGACATGGAGAAGGACATTTGGTCGGCACAAAGATGCTTCTGGAAAACCGTTTGCCACCTCAGGAGGGGGAAGTGAGGAACCATCCAAGCTGTGTACAGTAAGGATGGGACACTGTTGACCTCAACCGAGGTTGTAATAGGGTGGTGGAAGGAGTACTTTGAGGAACAGCAAGAGCTGTGTCCAGGTTCTCGGCAGTAAGTCTGACTTGTTCCAGGTGAGGGTTGGCCTCCACCAGGGCTACGCTTTGTCATCCATCCTGTTTGTAGTATTTATAGACAGGATATCGGGGCGGGGAGGGTTTGCAGTTCGGTGGGCTCAGGATCTCATTACTGCTTTTTGCGGATGATGTGGTCCTGATGGCATCATCGGCCTGTGACCGTCAGCACTCACTGGATTGGTTCGCAGCCGAGTGTGAAGCGGCAGTTTTCGTTCCTACCCTCACCTATGGTGATGAAGGCTGGGACATGACCAAAAGAACAAGATCCAGGGAACAAGCAGCCGAAATGGGTTTCCTCAGGAAGGTGGCTGGCATCTCCCTTAGAGATAGGGTGAGAAGCACAGTCATCCGAGAGGAGCTCGGAGCAGAGCCGCTGCTCCTTCGTGTCGAAAGGAGCCAGTTGAGGTGGTTCGGGCATCTGGTAAGGATGCCTCCTGGATGCCTCCCAAGGGAGGTGTTCCAGACATGTCCAGCTGGGAGGAGGCCTCAGGGAAGACCCAGGACTAGGTGGAGGGATTATATCTCTGGCCTGGGAATGCCTCGGGATCCCCCAGTCGTAGCTGGTTGATGTGGCTTGGAAAGGGAAGTTTGGGGTCCCTGCTGGAGCTGCTGCCCCTGTGATCGATACCAGATAAGCGGCTAAAAATGGATGAATGGTTTACATCAAAATATGTTACATACCTTTTAATATAACTTCCAAAGACCTGGAATGAAGTCTAATTAAGTTGCCAGATGAAAAACACATACATAATATAGTTCAATTCATCAAAACAAGATTAGTACCATGTGAATTAAACACAATTGTAATGCCACAGCTTTAGTGTATTTGACAAGGCAATCTGTGTTTTCTCAAACAACAGTTACATCAACAGAAGCTGCTGTGACTAAGGGGAAATGACATCTGCTCTTGGACACAATCTTACACCAAAGAATTTTGTTTTATCCGCAAATTAATTAAAAGAAATATGCAAAATCTATTGGAAACATATAGTGCACTAAACACTTAGCCTCTCAATGAGCAATGCTGAAATTAATTGGTCCCTTGATTTATCTAATTTCTTACCTTTTTGCCTTTTTGTAGACTTTGAATGTTGATTCAAGTAGTCTTCCATTATAACTTCAGTGTAGCTTTGCTAAAGCTAAACGCAAGCAAGGTGATAATGAGTCAGGGTGGCAGGTCTGAGTTTGAATACTTATCAGATCAAAAAACTGCACAATGGACATTCTTACAGCTCTATAATAATAATAAGTTTATTTGACAAAGTCACAAAGTGCTTCACAAGTTAAGCATTTGTGTAAATACAGTACAATCCACCAGATAATAAAAAAGAAAATAATTTTCGAATGACCATTCAAAATTATTTTATCAATTTAAACCTAAAACCCATAGTTTACAAACAGGACAGTAAAATCCAACAGAAAGTAAACAAGGTAAAAAAGAAAATAATTATTGAATGACCAATGAAAATCATTTCAACGATTACCCAAAGTTTACAGAAAAGAGGAAAGATCAAATTTAAACAAATCATTCTTGAGCTGCTTTTTAAAAGCTTTAACAGAGACTGCAGAATATAAGACAGTAGCAAGGGGCGTTTCACTGCTTCAAATGAATGTCTAGTAGTGATGTGCCTCTTGCAATGCATGCACTGAAAGCGCTATATTTCAATTAAACTTTTTATTGAAGTGCCCATATTATGAAAAAATCCATTTTACTTGGATTTGGGGTGTTATTTGTGTCTCTGGTGCTTCCACATGCATACCAACAAAAAAACTTGCTGGTCAGAATCCGCAGGGCCGTCAAATTCATAGGCCGAAACATTTGAATATTAGCACCCACCCCCTCCCATCAGAGCATTTGTACTGTGTCTATGTCTCCACCCACCAGATACAGCAGTAACTTCTCGGATGGCCGCCATGTTGTTATTTATCCGGAAGCACTGGTTTAGGAGACACCATGTCAAAGCACCACAGAAAGTGTTCTGTTGATCGCTGTAAAGATGAGCACAAAACACAAAATACTCTGCAACTGACTAGCTAGCAGTACTCACTGCGCATTTGCGACTCCCAACAAAGATGGTACAGAAGTGAGATGCCTCACTCGGTAGCTAAAACAGAGAGCTTAACACACAGGGTGAAAAGAGGGGCTACAGCAATGTGCGATAAAACAAAAATATAGTGTTTTCTGAAAATTAAACCACAAAAACCTATTATGGTACAAGTAAAAACAATTATGAACCTGAAATTGAGCATAATATGATTGAATTTTTTTTACTACAGTTTAATGCCTATTTTTCCACCATTAACAAGTTCAGGAATATATCATAGGGAAGAAAAAGAGACAACCTTTGTGAAAAAGTTTAAATATAAAGGTTTGCATTTCCAACCTGCAAGTGCTTCAGGCTGCTCTGGCAAACCCTAGACACAAGGGCTGCTGCAGGCAGCTCAGAGGGATTCACTCTCTTATCGCTGCTTTAAAGAAATGGTGCAGAGTGAGTGATGCTTAGGGTTGTTGTGGCTGGCGTGCTGGGAGAATTCATATAATAAATCTCTAGCTTCTAATATGATTTCAATATGTCATATGTTTCAACCTGTTCATATAGCTAACACACCTGGTCGATTAGTAAAGTTTGGACATGTTTCACATTTAGCATTTAACCTCAAAAGTTTAAAACCTATGTCATTGTGGACATGCTAAACACTGTTACCTTGGTTAGATTCTCCAAAATTCAATCTTTTTTTTTTTTTTTTTACTGAAATCATAAGCACCAAAGCATGATACATAATCTTAGTGCTAATGAAGACTACTTACAGTGTATTCCTCTAGTCCGTAAGTGTCTACCAATCAAAAAAATCAAAAGGGTTTTTCAAAAAATGAATCCGTTCTGATTATTGTCCTGTAGAGTCCTTTGCTAACTGTCTGCTAACTTTGTTTGCTTGAATCTTTCTCCTCTTCCTGCAGTGTGTGGCTGGGTACGCTTGTTTTAGTTAGGTTGCTGCCTAATGATGCCATTGCCACCATGGATGTATTATAAGACCATTGCCACCTTTTTTCCCTTTTTGTTGCCACCCATTTAGTTTTCACCCCAGGACAGCCCCCAACATCCAGCCAAGGGGGTAAGCCTGCCTCCACGAAGCGTAGCTCCTATGGCACCATTTTTATGCAACCTGGTTAAAAAAAAATCACATATACCCCCTGCAGTATCTAAAAGCACCCCTAGTGGTACGTGTATACCAATTTGAGAAACATTGATGTACATAATAAAAATTTGAAAATTTAAAATATCATCATTAGACAATAAACGCTGAATTTGCACGGGGAAACCTGCCTCTGCAAAATTATTTTTTATCCCGAGTGAAAGTGTTTTGTTTTTGCCATGAAGTGAACTCCGCTTTGTGGTTTGAAAGCGCTGTTTATGTTGACACCATGTTGTGCTATGTCATTCTGAAATTATTTTCTATTGGATTTTGAAGTTGATAAAAACAAATATTAATGCAAATAATTTTTGCATGTTTACTTTTGTTGTGCATGATCAAAAACATCCCCCTCCTCTGCTTTCTTCGCAAATCACACCCTGGATGCATCTCTATCATGTGCCTTGACTTCATGAATCTGCTCAACCACAAACTGGAAACTGGACCAAAGGGAGCACACTTTAATAATCTAAGCTGGACACGCTATTTTGTCAGTCATGAAATATCCTTTGCGTTCCACTTGCTGGGATTGCTCCGGTGCTGCAGTGAATTCTGCCAGATGCATGTATTTTCTGTTTCCTTCCGCTTTTGAGGACTATTGTTGACTTCTCCTCAGATCTCTGCATGGTAAATTGAAACTAGACTATCTGTCCAATCTGAGTTTTCTCTCTCTAGACTATTTTCCAGTGGCTTTTTGCGGAGTTTAGCACTGTTCATGACTATTCTGATTGGTTTAAAGAAATGGCATTAAGCCAGAGCACGTTTTCCCTCTATCCCCGAATGCTGTGTGGAGTAGCCAGAATCTCCTTCAGCACACTTTGGAGAAGGGTCTGGCAAAGCGAGACTAGTCATGGTAAGGCCATCAAAAACATCCCACAGCCACTTCTTTTCAGTTTCTGAAGACGTCACTGGGCCAAATGGAATATGACATTGTCACATGTAACCAGGTATGTACTGATTCTGCCATATATTTGACCATCATTAAAGATGTGATATTTAAGTTGTAAATTACTTGAATAATTTCTAAATTCTTGATAATTAAAACATCATTAATTTCACATGAATTTGAATGTACATATTCAGACCCTGTCTCAATCAAGTAAATAGTCATATAACATTTTTTTTCTAAAACATAGTCTAAGAACGAATTTCTGCAAACGGTACTTCACTGGTGCCCCATTCAAGTCCGCATTCAGACCGACAGTGGTGGACTGGTAGCTGGAGAGGTGCCAGTTCACCTCCAGGCTATTGAGCAAGGCACCAAACCACCACCTGCTAAGGGCGGCTGTCCATTGATACCTCAGCCCCCTTACTCTGACATCTCTCCATTTGTGCATGTATAGGTACTGAGAATGTGTCTGTTTTCAGGCCTGTGTGTAATGTGTGTTCTGCCAACAGAGTGGAATACACCATAGTATTATCAGGTCCACATTACAGTCACACAGGTGTTTTCACTTATTGTGCCTGATTAGACCTCTTCTCAGAGGTAGGAAAGCACAGATGTAAATGATTAAAATGAATGATGGCTGAATTCCAATTAGCTGCTTCCGTATTAGGGACACTGTCCCACCGTCATGACTTGATTGAGATCCTTTAACCATTGTTAATGTTTTTGGTAACACCTTTAATTTCCTTCTGTTACAGTCATTCTCATTTGGTGCATTGAGTCTGTTAAATGCATGTAATCCATAGCATAGCTCCACCCAACTTTAACCTGAGTCTAATCAACCAGAATAAAAAAGGCCTGTCTGCGTCCAACCGTCAACATTAGTTTCTTTTAACCACGACGACAAAGGTCCCTGAACCTTAACCAATAAGTTATTGTAACTCAAACAATGATGACCACGATGATACTGAAATTGTGTCGTAGGTATCTGTTGTTGCTTAAATATTATCAAAGTAAGTTCAAGCAGACTTACAGGTTTTTTACTTTTCTTTTAAAAAAATTCCTTCATCATCATTGATACTGTGTAATTTTGATTAAGCCTTTTTGCTTGGTATAGAGGGTTGACAACTAATTAAAGTTACAATCTCAAAGATCCCTGTTACGTTCTCTTTGGCGGTACCTATGGCACCATTTCTCACCTAAACAAGCTCAGATAAAAGCTGAAAATGTGCCGCAGTGCTCCATCTGTCTGAGAAGTGCAATGTAACACTTTACTCAGATCTGACATCGTATTGTATTTTATGATCATGTCTAATTTTTTTAAATTATTATCCTGTTCATAATTGATACTGTGTCATTTTGATTAAGGCTGTTCTGCTTGGTATAGTGATTTTGACAACTACATTCAGAACAAACTGCCGGTGATGCTAAGTAGTACTACTTAGTATTTATTAAATGCATCAATTCAAGTTCATCATTCAGTGGTGCATTTAGATGGGTAGGACCGCTCCCAGTACAGCTTGGAGAAGAAAAACAGACACCACATCATATGTGTTGTGTATCATTAATGGGTACGCTACTCAATAGCTATGATACAGGGCCAGTGTGTGTGGAAGTGCCTTGAGTAAATAACTTACTATATCTTTTACTCTGGTGCCATGTTTCACACACAGCCTTCAGTCACATATCCTCTTAACACCAGAGGGACAGTGTTTCTGGTGATCAGCAGGTTGTGCACATACTTTTAAGAATTAGGGTTATGATGTAACCTCATTTGTTTCTTTAAGAACACACAGTACTGTTCTGAGTGCACCAGCCTCTTCCTCCATTTGCAATGTAAACCTTTGACGGTGCAGAGAAGTGATAGTACATTAAGGTCCACCCTTGCGCCTTAAACATGTTCATTTGTTCGTTGTATTTTTCATCCAATAATATTTGGGTTATCACAATGTCTTTTGTCTAAAGAAGACAGAGAGAAGTCAACATCCATACAGTATATTCACTGCTGTGTCTCCCTTTAGTTTGTTATCTCTACACCGAACCACAGACCCTCAGAGAGTTCAACTCCTTTCAATTCCTACAAAGCCTCCAGACAGGCTTTTCCTTCCCATTTTCTGTCAGTTCTCCCCTGCTCTCTCAGTTGCCCCTATCTTTCTGTGTGAGCAAATGAATTCCCCCCTGATGGTAGGGGATGTGATGTGAGAGCAGCAATCGGGGCACTTTAATCTCAGAGATCCATCCTGGAGGTTTGTGCCCCGCCTCATCACTCCCTGTTCAAACACTGAACTTCCCCACCAAGACGACAAGGATTACAGCACAATCGTTCCCCCTCCATCTCCTACGCTTTAATGCTCTTGCTCGTTTTATCTCTCTCCATCTCCGTCGTATCATTACATTTTTAAAACACAGGCACAGGAGAGTATTAAACTTTATGCGAATGACTGAGACTCAGACACAAAGGCCAATTATATAACAAATTTTCACACAGAATTGCCTCTTTCCTGATCTGATGATAGATGATGGCGCTCACACACGTACACATCACATGTACAATCATAATGTGCACAGTTTACTGTGTGCATAAAACAACTGGAGATCTGATTATTAGTACGAAGCACAAAACAACATTTTGATGTTATTTTGAAAAATGAGATCAGTGAGAACCATGACAAACAAGGTTACAGGAGTGCAGCACTGAAATAAAACCCCATGAGCTGTGAAATTATCTTTTCAGACATCTAACCATCTAAATGAGACAGATGGGGAAAACTGTTTATGAATAAGTTGCTACAATTCTTGTAAAACTCCTGTGTGGATTTGCGTGTTGATGCATTTGTATTTTGAACTTAAGGTATGTTAAGCATGAATCTGAATATTCATTTTCTTATGAGTGCTAAGAGTGCTGTTAGTTATTTTAAGTGTTAGATTTCACCTTTTCTCACCCAAACAAGCTCAGACAGGAGGTGAAAATGTGCTGCTGTGTCTATTTGTCTGAGAGGTGTGATGTTAGGCCTACCCAAAACTTCACTGCATAATATGATTATATGATGATATATTATATTATCAGTACATTTTTATCATATTTTAGGCCAGAAAAGAAGATATTTCTGGCAGGATGGAGAATGTTTTGAAACAAGCAATTTAATACAGTAAGACAATCATGAAAGAAAATATACTGTTACATTAAAACTGCTCACATGTACTAAAAAGATAACAACAAAACAACAAAAACATAGGTAGAATTGAATTAATATTGTTACGGATTGTGTTTTACCCACAACTGGGGTGAACTTTGATGAAAGTGAATGCAGAAACATGAAATTATATTCATAGCAACTCTTCAGGTGCTGAGGGTGATAGGAGTGGGTAGATTCTGTGATTAATGCTGTGGTGAGAGGGGACAGAAAGGGGAAATTTCAAAACAATTTCAATAACTCATTGACAGGCATTAAAACCAGCTGTGAGTTATGCATCCCCAGGCTCATGCACAGCTTCACTCGTCCTCCTCTTAATCCCGTAGAAGTAGGGCGGCACGATTATGGCCAAAATCATAATCACGATTATTTTTATCAATATTGAAATCACGATTAATTATCACGATTATTTGTTGATTTTCACCAAAACAAATTTTAGGCTATTTATAATTGCTTTCACATCTATATTGTGCTACATTATGTTGAAGTTTTTTGTTGTACACACATACAGCTACAACACATGTAAATGAAAATGATCTGAAATAAATAGCCTAGGATATATATTTTATTCACATCTCTCGCCCAAGTCCAGCAGGCTCCGTCTCACACGCTATTATTCTACAAACTAAAGTTAGTTGCATTCAATAACTTCTTCTGTGTTTTTCGCCGTGGAGGCCACAATAGCAGAATTACCAGCGGAAACACTGGTACAAATATAGGTTTCCCTCTCATGCTTAACAATTTACAACTGTGTAAATAATTAAAATTGTGGACAAATGTCAGAACCGCTGTGTCTCTCCATGTTGCTGGGAGCCGTGTGTGAGTGAATGGGGGCGGGGCTGCACGGAGAGTAAGAGGAGAGATCCAAACACAGCCACGCTTTACAGAAGAAATGGGTCATGTAACGCAAAATTAAACCATATCGATATAAACAACATTGCTTCATTTGTGGAGAGGCAGCGGATGAGGACAAATTAGGTGCACCGGTGCAACCTAGGAAAAATGTTACTCGCACCCTGGAGCCCTGTGAGGTAACAGACACTAACTAGCACCCTAGAGCCTGTGAGCTAACAGACACTAACACTGGTCACTGCTGTTGTCTGAAAAACAACACAGACGGGACAAAATGTTGCGTTTACTAGTAAACTGGTAAACCTTGTAACCGACGTATGACCGACTGCTATCTGTTGTGGGATTTTCCTTACATTACTCCTCTGTGACTGTCTACATCTAGAAACTAAGCTGGTGGAGGGAACAACTCTGACTTGCACATCAGACAGATCAGACAGTGGTTTACGCAGCAGTAGATTGGCTTTGCAAAAAACCCGAAGCGTTCTATGAATGGAATGATCCATTTCAAATATCGCTCAATCACACAAATTTGAATTGAATTACTTGTTTGATTTGATGTCTTTTCTACTTGTTCTTATTGGTGGTTAACTGGCTACCAAGGGGTTGGGGGTTATACGGGACAAGACAACATTGACATTTGTTTTGAAAAATTGTTCATTCTGGAAACAGGAAATGGAGACTTATTTTGTATGTTGGAAATATTGTTTGAATGCTGTATCCAATAATATATATATATTTTTAAACATGTAAATTTGATCGTGGGAAGCCAAAATCGTGATTGTGATTAAAATGTGATTAATTGTGCAGCCCTACGTAGTAGTGGTGTCCTCTACAGGACAGGAACACCTGATTAATGTGTAGCGGAAATGAACAGCTCTCTTAGTCAAAGAGCTAATAATAAAACCCATCACATCTTCGTCTGAAGATATTATATCTCTTGCTTGGGGGCAACTTGCAAGTATGTTATTAGCCCAGAACCCATCAATATAGTGGATTTGTATTGTACTGTGAGAGTAACAGTCATTTCTTATTACGCAACATATTAACATAATCCCAAAATGTACATACAATTAGAGATATCAGCCATTATGAACCAAGTGAGCAACATTTCAACACCTTTCAGAGACAGAGAGAGCAGCATTAATTAAAATACACTTAATTATGTTGGGCTTAGCTTCCCTTTAACTGCTGCTATGAGTAATAGTAGACAGATAATGAATAAACCCTTCTAAGCACTTTACCTCTCAGAGCGCCTCTTATCATGAAATGAGGCCCCATATCTGTATGTAGCAACCTGTTGACATGGCCTCGTCACAGCAGGAGATGGAGTCTTTTGGTTTCACACTGTACGCGCCATTAGAGGGGGAAACCTGCATGAAATCAAACAGTGTGAAATACATAGAGTCAGACCTCCTTCGCTATACAAGGCCCAGAGTAAAATTTCACATAGAAAACTCCACCCAGGTGCCACTGGTGCTGTAGCTGCCTGTGACAAATCTGAAGAGTGAAGGCAGCGTTGTGGAAAGAAGGGTCGATGTGAAAACACACAACCATTTGGCTGCAGATACATCTGCTGTGTAAGTGGTAATCAGTGGTGACCACTAGCTATAATGGATCCAAGCGCAAGGTTTTTTTATGGCAGGACATAACATTGCAAACAAGCTCACATGCATTTGTTTCAGGCCTCAAGCATGAGTTACCTGTAAAGAGATGATGTGTCCTGTTTCATACAGGAAGAAGAGACAAAAGATGTCCGTTGTCAATCAGCAAACTGTTTCTGTTGAACTCATCTCCTTTTCTCATTTAGATGAATGTCCCATTTCTGTGTCAAATTTCACATTCAGGTATAAGGAAGGTTCAAACTTACTGTGAACTGCTGAAATAGCTAACAACTCAAAGCTTCTGAATATACAGATCTGTTGTTCAGTTTAACAGTAATACTCAAATCAAGTAAGGTTTTATGTGTATTACAGCTCACATTCAGTTAAAGCTACTTTAACCAGCTTTCGGAATATTCTTATTCAGTAGATTTTATATTGTTTTTAATTCAGCCTGTTAACCTATCTACCATTTTACTGCATACATAAACAAAATATTAACAACAGTACATACCTTATATAAACACCTATGGCCATTTAACCTTATAAAAATGTAATTACAACCATTTTACTGCATTACTGTGGTGCACTGACCTGAATTAGTGTCCATAAACATTAAAATATCTATATACCAGTCATGGAACTCACTCCAACACACTTTAGCTTGTTGTATTTCACATAAACCTAAGCTAAACAGTTGTGTTGAGGCAGAGATGTTATAGAGCCACAGTGACGGTACAAAATAAGTGACAGTAACGGCACCATTTTGCCTCACCTGTTTTCTAACCTGACCAGACGTGATTTTCTACATCAAAGAACAGCAGAAAGGTTTTAAACGTTCCTAGAAAATAAGTAGCAATTGAACAACACACACTACTAACCTGTATTGTACAGGAAAAGAGAGAGACAGGAGACGCTAGCTGTGTTCATTCAGCATGCTGTGGAAGAGGAGGAATGCTGTTGAGTGCGAGGCTAACTGTGGAGAATCAGCCTGGAGGACACAATAGACTGTTCAGTGGTTTGACTGAGTTTCTCCTTCTCATCATAAGAGCAGAGGATTTCCCCTAGTTGTCCATTGCATCATGATTACTGAAGAAAAGTGAATAAGTAATAGAGAGAACATGGCTCTGCTATAGAGCAAAATGGGCTCAACCTGATTAAACTGAGCATATAGATGAAAACTTCTTGTGGAGATAAGGCGATAAGTGAAGCCTAAAGAGCCCCATTAGATGGGAATATCAGTGTGAAATAGAACAGTGAAGTGTCTTATTATCCCCATGCATATGAAGGATTGAACATCTTTATCATTTACACATTTATACCAAGCAACATCCCACTGTACATGCAGCATGACCGAAAATCCATATCTTAGAAGGTAAAAAACATAATTTTACTTAATCTGCATGGTCGGGCTTATTGGACAAATCGTTTGATATTTTGAGATATACGCTTACTGCTTTCTTGCAAGAGTTAAAGGAGAAGGTTGATTCCACTCTCATGTTCATGCACTTAATATAAGTCTACAGCTAGCAGAAAATTAGCTTAGCATAAAAGACAGGGAGAAACGGCTAGGCTAGATCTGTCCAAGGGTATACCTTCAAGCATCTAAAATTCTTACTAATGAGTGGTATATTTTGCTTGTTTAATCTGTACAAAAATGCATACATTGACATGTTATAGTTTACAGGTTGTTACATGATAATTTTTCTCCAAATGGCCATATTTTGTTGCCTTTCATCAGAGCCATGCTAGGTGTTGCCCAAATTTGTGCTAAGCTAACTGGCATCTGCTTGTAGCTTCACATTCACCATACAGGCTACACTATCAGTCTATTCATCTAACTCTCTGCAAGAAAGCAAATAAGAGTATTTCCAAAATGTTAATGCATCCCTTTAAGAAAAAAATATGGTTTGTTTATTAATGTTGGCCATTTGTTATGTGATTGGGTGTTTTGTTTTGTAGTTTGCCATGTAATAACTTGTGTAATGTTTTATTTATTTCATGACTTTCTCATTTGGTTCATGAAGTGCAGAGCTCCTCCTGGCCATAATATTGTGGCAACAACTTTCATCCAATATTGGAGGCAGAATAAATATTCTTTACAAGGCTTATATGAAGCAGATGAAAAAAGTATTTTTTCTGTTTTTACAGAACGTCTTTTCATCCAAACTCAATTCCTCCCAATAATGACCAAGTTCATACTATCATGACAGCAGCATCATATTCATCAGATGAGCATCAGTCAGCCAGTTCATCGTTGCAGTGAATCGAACAGAGGAGGGAGAGAAAAACAATAATGTTTCTGAGCTCTAAATTGTGTTTGCTGATAGCGCTACTGCTTGGCTGCCTGTTGATGGATATTACTTTCCATGCCGTTCCCCAGGCCGCCATGTGAAGCAGTGCCTTTTGAAATGAGCGATTGTGTGATGCTCCTCTTAAACTAGTTCAGCATGGCATCATTCATCATCTGCGGCATAGCCAACGGGGAGCAGCAGCGTCCCCATGTCTGCCAGTCACAATGGGGTTACAGAGAGAATTGCTGTCTTCAACCTCACAATGCTGTGCTTTGCACTGGACCACTAAGATAGCACTACTTTTACAAGTCAAATACATCTGAAACAACTGAACCACAGTGGAAGCTATTTTTAGAGCTATTTTAAATGTACTGCCACCCTGCCTCTATCCTGTATTATGGTAACACTACAGATTTGCCAAAGGAATGGAGAACATTTCAACAGCAACGCATCATCTATGCAAAAACTGGGACTAGATCTTCAAAGGGGGTTGTATTCGATTCAGAACACTAATATGGCCCCAAACAAATATATGTAGGATATAGTGGAGTAAAGGCGTCCTGAGCAGAGAATGAAGTCACACTCCCTCTGTGTGTGTTGTAATCTGAGCTTCTCTGTTTTGATAGCCAGTCCAGCCGCACATGCATACTGGCGCATGTGAGTGCCTTGTGCGTCGGAATCTGACGCAGAGGGCCATGATGGAGCGTCAGTATTTGGCGAGTTGGGGAAACAGTGTGTGATAGCCTTGTGAAGCCAATCCCAGTCCACTTTTTTCTGAATATCAAGAACAGCCCCTTTAAAAACATTAATTGCTGTTTTATACATTATTATTATTTACAGTTACTTCCCAGTTATGTGAATATATATGAATTGTGTGTGTGTGTGTGTGTGTGTGTGTGTGTGTGTGTGTGTGTGTGTGTGTGTGTGTGTGTGTGTGTGTGTGTGTGTGTGTGTGTGTGTGTGTGTGTGCCTAGACAGTTAATTTAAGGCTGACTTTGTATCGCCTAGTATTGGGAAGCATTACCCACAGCGTAAAAGGAAAAGCTGACCTCAGCATTTTCCAGGCACATCTGAATTTCTAATTTCCAAAAACATTTTCAAGTCACTTTTCAACACATAATTGTCTATGAATTTAATGGACTCAACCTGAAGTGCTTCCAAAGTTCAGCTGCTGCAACCACCACTTTCTTCTTGCTGTATACATGGAGGACAGCTTTGTGGGTAGAGCTGTTGTTGGCCACGAGAGACTGGCAAACCACCTACATAAAACTGGCTGCCAATTTAATGTGCTGCAGTTTCAGAGTAGTTCAAAAAGAACAGCCCCAGTGTGTGTAAGAGTAGGCTACAAAAGACTTAAAGCCTGGTTACACCAGCATTTAGATTTAATTTCAGTGGAATTAACGCGACCAGTAAACCACCTTCACAGTGCTGACCTCAGTAGGAACAAAGAGCCAGAGAGAAAGAGAAATGGTTTACAGACTGGAGACCATGGTACAATAATTCCACTTGAGTAAATGTGTGAATTTATCGTCCTGTTCTCAATACCCCTCGCCACGGGAAAACAACAACAAACTTCAAACCAAGCAAGCTACACGCTAAAAATGCCAAGTTCTGAAGAAAATTTGGATTTTGCAATAGGGCAGGTCGGTTTTGTTCTTTTCAGGAACTGATCGTAAAGATTTACAATGAACACGTTTACAGCATTTACCTTCTTACTGGGACGTTTTGGGATTGCTATGGACGAAGCACACACGACAATACACTGGTCAGAGCAAATTACGTTTAACCACGTATCTATCTAATTTAAATAGCTCACGTTACTGTATTGTGTGAATGGTTAACTTTATTTAGTATTGTATGATGAGTATTATTTTGCAGGGTGCAAATGTTCTACCAAAACAAGTTCCTTTCCGAGAACATTTTGCAGAGCTCACCTAGCTTAGAGCTGCCAAAGACGATTATGATTGGTTTAAAGAAATGCAACTAACCCAGAGTGTTTTTTTCTGGTGTTATTTATCTGGTGTGTAGCCAGAAATTATTTCACAGCGCTGTGAAGATTAGTATGGCAATGCAAAACTAGCTGTTTTTAAACCTTAAATTATTAATTGTGTTACAAAAAAAATAGGTTTAGTTATGGGCGCCTGGTTAGCTCACCTGGTAGAGCGGGCACCTGTATATAGGGATCTACTGCTTGACGCAGCAACCGCAGGTTTGACTCCGACCTGCAGCCCTTTGCTGCATGTCATTCCCCTTCTCTCTCCCATTTAAAGTCTAAACTGTCATACAAATAAACTGTCTATACAAATAAATGCATAAAATGCCCATATTAGTTTAGTTAGGTACCCTACACACATATAAACATTTGAACATTGTTATGTAAATTGCCCATATTGTAAAGTTCATGTTATTTCGTAGGGTGAGAAACAGCACAGAACGAGGTGGTTTTCACTTTAAAATAACTGGCATTTCATTCATGATGCATTTACTGGTATTTCCACTTATGAGCCACTGAAAAGCTTATGAAAATAAATGGGGCACAGTTTTATTTTAGCAGCATAATGCTTTTTGTTTGTTATTAAAAAAAATACAAGTTGCTGGCTCAGTCCTTCAACTCAGTGCCATTAGGCACAGATAATCATGATTATGATGATGGTTTAAGGTTTATAAAATTGATTTCACCCTGTGAGGCTTGGATGAATCTTTCCACACGTAGAACTCAGTCACTGGCTTGGAAGACCATCCAGGAAATGTATTTTCTTTTTTAAAGATTTATGACTCAAATTTTTCAAGCTCAATAATCTTGGAAAACCCTTTTTGTTTCTTTATTTCTCAAACTGATTAAGTGAAAGAAAAATTATGATTACTTGAAATTCCAAGCCCTTTTATATATACTGTATTGCCACTCACTCAATTGTTTAAATAAAGCATGTTTTTTCTGTAATATAATTCATAATCATATGTAAAATAATATAAATTTGACATAATAAATTAATTATGTAATGGCAGCGGATTGCATAAATGTCTTAAGCAACCATATGTTTTTCATAGAGTATACACATTGTACCGAGGTGCAAAAACTGACTTTAAATTATATGAATATATTTAGAACCAGGTGTAAATCTTTAATATAAAAACCTACAAGACTTTCTCACAGCTCTGCTGCTGAATGTTGTTAGCACACACCTCTCATATCCCTCAGCTAGCGCTGGTGAGCAGGAAGCATTTAATCAGATGACACCATTGGTGTTCAGCATTTCTTTTCATTAAACTATATAAGGAAAGTGTGTCCTTTTTCTGGATGTGCAGTAGAAAACAATGTCTGTGAGATGTAAAAGCAGCAAGAATGGGGCAATGCCATCTCTACCTGCCTTTAAAAATCATTTACAGCTTAGCCTGAATGTATGGGGCCCGCTAATTATCAGAATGTGATAGTTGTTCTGGCTAAAATATAGAAAAATTGGATTTTTCTCTTACCGCTCTGCATTTTTACTATTTTTATTTACTGCATCCCAAAACAAGTATAGCTGTGCATTGATTATTGTGGGTACAATGATATATAGCTCCAGCCCTCAAAGGTCATTTACAGCCGTTCATTATAATTTGCCAAATATTTTGCATGAGCACAATGAAATTAAAATGCATGTTCTTTTCCCTTTTACTCTAGGAGAAAATGCCCCTGAAAATACATGCATGCAAACACACTCAGGGGTTATATGTTTGAACATTTAGTATAATTGACAAACTATATTGCAGAGCCACAGATAAAACTTTTCTAAGATGTTATGCCATTTCATTGTGGCTTCAAATTTCATTGTATCAAGTCTGAAGTTCAACTACTTATAAGGGCCATCATCTGACAGCTGTGAAGAAAACAAATACATACACTCTACATAGATTCTAACTTGCACAAACCTCGGTCAGAAAAAGGATCAATGAGTCAGGCAGCCTAGACTTACATATTACACATAAATACAACTAAACCCTTCTGCCCTTGCACTCTCTAGGGGATGGAGAGTGGGGATGGAACATGCATGATGGTCCTTTTGCTGACAAGGGGCATGGCATCCCCCCTCAAATTATCTACTTCAAATAGCGTAGTAAGACAATGACATTTGACACTACCACAAACTACATACGTGAACAAGCTATAAACTTTAACAAATCCAGTCTACGTAGGCAGGGTGTAAGTTGTTTTTTTGTGTCCAGGGGGACTGAGTTACAAAGTCTGGGAGTTACAATCTCAAAAGAGTGATTGGCTTTGATGGTCTTAAAGTCTGGAGTGTGATACATGAAACAAGCCCTGGTCAGATGACCTCAGTGACCTACTAGCAAGATACACCACCGTAGTCAGTATTGTGAGAAGGAGTCAGACCATAGAGATAACAAGGACTTTGCCATTGTTGAATTTAATGGTGAGACAGTGTAAGAATATAAATATGTGGGATCGGAAATGTATCTACGGAAAGCATTTGTGAATCTGCCATTTGCGATCTCCATTTAAGCAGTGTTTGCTTTTGTGAGACATGACTCCAGAGATGACCTACAGAGTCAAGTAAACAGAGCTGAAACGTAATATAAGCATAAGTGATCATGTTCTCATTTGGAGCAATAATAAGCTTCATGACATTCCTCAGCTGGTAAAAACATAAGCAAATGTCCTATAATTTCACTGTGCAATGTGATAAACATGATATTCAAGAAAAGATCAACCAAGAAAGGTTGATATTAAGCAGAACAGTGACATACGTATCCTGCGAGACTGCAACAGAGAGAGACCTCTGGCTCTCAACTCTGTTTAATCACCTCTCCAAGGGATACACAGCTCTATTGAGCCAGTTTAGCTGCAGGTGTGACGCGCACACACACACACACACACACACACACACACACACACACACACACACACACACACAAAAACATTTGATCCAAACTACACTGCGGTCAACAAAAATAAGGTGACCTGACAACTTGAGTTACACTTAGGTTGTATATTCTGAAATTAAGGAACATATTAAGTAACATACGCAGCTCTTACATGGACAAATGATTGACGGTCATTATCATTGTTTTTGGAGTTGTGTTGTCATGTCCACCCCCAATATTCATTCTCTTTTCACTCTCTACCAACTCCTGAGGAGAGTATCTCGCTCTTTTGCTGCAAAATGCACCACAGTTATGACAAGCAGGAGGTGTACAGGTAAAAGCCAGTAAATTAGAATATTTTGAAAAACTTGATTTATTTCAGTAATTGCATTCAAAAGGTGTAACTTGTACATTATATTTATTCATTGCACACAGACTGATGCATTCAAATGTTTATTTCATTTAATTTTGATGATTTGAAGTGGCAACAAATGAAAATCCAAAATTCCGTGTGTCACAAAATTAGAATATTACTTAAGGCTAATACAAAAAAGGGAGTTTTTAGAAATGTTGGCCAACTGAAAAGTATGAAAATGAAAAATATGAGCATGTACAATACTCAATACTTGGTTGGAGCTCCTTTTGCCTCAATTACTGCATTAATGCGGCGTGGCATGGAGTCGATGAGTTTCTGGCACTGCTCAGGTGTTATGAGAGCCCAGGTTGCTCTGATAGTGGCCTTCAACTCTTCTGCGTTTTTGGGTCTGGCATTCTGCATCTTCCTTTTCACAATACCCCACAGATTTTCTATGGGGCTAAGGTCAGGGAGTTGGCTGGCCAATTTAGAACAGAAATACCATGGTCTGTAAACCAGGCACGGGTAGATTTTGCGCTGTGTGCAGGCGCCAAGTCCTGTTGGAACCTGAAATCTCCATCTCCATAGAGCAGGTCAGCAGCAGGAAGCATGAAGTGCTCTAAAACTTGCTGGTAGACGGCTGCGTTGACCCTGGATCTCAGGAAACAGAGTGGACCGACACCAGCAGATGACATGGCACCCCAAACCATCACTGATGGTGGAAACTTTACACTAGACTTCAGGCAACGTGGATCCTGTGCCTCTCCTGTCTTCCTCCAGACTCTGGGACCTCGATTTCCAAAGGAAATGCAAAATTTGCTTTCGTCAGAAAACATGACTTTGGACCACTCAGCAGCAGTCCAGCTCTTTTTTCCTTAGCCCAGGTGAGACGCTTTTCGCTGTTTCTTGGTCAACAGTGGCTTGACACGAGGTATGCGGCAGTTGAAACCCATGTCTTTCAAGCGTCTCTTGGTGGTGGATCTTGAAGCACTGACTCCAGCAGCTGTCCACTCCTTGTGAATCTTTTTTCACAATCTTGACTAGGGCGCGGTGATCCCTATCGCTTGTACACTTTTTCTGACCACAGTTTTTCCTTCCCTTTGCCTCTCTATTAATGTGTTTGGACACAGAGCTCTGAGAACAGCCAGCCTCTTCAGCAATAACCTTTTGTGTCTTTCCCTCCTTGTGCAATGTGTCGATGGTCGCCTTTTGGACAGCTGTCAAATCTGAAGTCTTCCCCATGTTTGTGTAGGCTTCAGAACTGGACTGAGAGACCATTTAAAGCCCTTTGCAGGTGTTTTGAGTTAATCAGCTGATTACTTTGTGGCACCAGGTGTCTTCAAAATGTAACCCTTACACAATATTCTAATTTTGTGACACACGGAATTTTGGATTTTCATTTGTTGCCACTTCAAATCATCAAAATTAAATGAAATAAACATTTGAATGCATCAGTCTGTGTGCAATGAATAAATATAATGTACAAGTTACACCTTTTGAATGCAATTACTGAAATAAATCAAGTTTTTCAAAATATTCTAATTTACTGGCTTTTACCTGTATGAGAGCGGTGAGAGAATCAGATTTCTTGCTGCATATCACCAAGGGGGTAAGCCTCTCCTCTCTAAGCGTGGCTCCTATAGCGCCATTTTAATGCTATGAAGCCATCACCTGCCGTTAGAATCCCATTGACTGCCATTCATTTTGATGTCACTTTGACAGTGAATAACTTTACATCTGAAGCATTACATCTGAATATATTTGTCCATTGTTTATTTATTATAAAGAAACATGACACACTATAAAAGGCTCCATTACCATTGTGTCATAACCAAGTGACTTGCTGTCGCATAGTCGACAAAATCAAGCTCGCAGACAGTTTCAACTTACATTAGCTATTTAGGTTTAATTACTAATGTTAACTAGCATTTTTAGTTAGCAATAATTGTAATTGCAATAATCTGTGCCTATGTTATATCCCTACATATACCTAAGCTTGCTGTCTCTTACAACTTTCAGACAGGTTGCCCACGTTGCATCTACGTCATTAAGCTCAGTTGAGGCTGCGCAGTAACACTCAGCTATCACCAGAAAAGTGCTTCTAATATCCTTCACTGGTCTCCGTCTGGAGCAACGGGATCTGTTGGTCAATTTCTTTAACTGTCTATGCATATCACATCCATCCAGATCTTCAGCCATTTGTTTTTCACCCCTTCACTACCTAGACTTCATCGGGAGTGTCCTGTTGAGCTCATGGCATCAACGCAGCCTTAAAATAACAAAGTCACGATGGGGTCTAATTGCCAAAGATTCCTCTCAAATGTCCCCCCGTATGTTTGTGTAGATTTCTCCTAAATTCACCGCCAGTTATCATTAGATAATGCCTAGTTTGCATATTTTAACTAATTTCCATATTTAAACAACAAAAAACACCTGATTTCTTATTCTACCTCTGGCCTCCACCAACCTGCATGTCTACAGTGAGTGTGAAATTCAAGTTCCATTATGCAAAACATAAAACACATTTATCACTTTCCCACACAGATTTCAAAACACTGTCAGCATCCTCAGCCTAAATTACAAGATCTCAACTTTTTTGTGTTTTTGTCCATGTACTTGTTCTTGTTAGAAAGGGAGTGACTTAGAGAATCTCCGCAGGTGGCGGAACTGTTTGGGGACAATGAGCGATGGTGTGTTTTAGGCCCATCTTTAATTCAGATGTCTTGTGGTTCTGTGGTGGAGAGAAAACCAGAGTCTTAAGATACAAGATTGATGCTCAAGTGGGAGGCATGCACAGCCAGAGTGAGTCACACAGCTGAAGCATCATGCAACAAAACAAGAGGTAGATCTGCAGTTTCTTTGTCATGCTATATCGATCAACTGGGCTGTCTGGTTTAGTTGTTTTATTCATAAATCACATGAAATGTGACACATGTGTTCAGTAAATTCAAAGGCAATCTGCTCATTTTATTATGAGATATTTTGTGTTTAAAGTTGACATTTTGAACTTGGAAATCAGGGGTCAACAAAACCAAGCAAGAATCTCATTCAAAAATTCAGTGGGTCAGTTTGTGGACACTTACCAACATGGTGTCTTGTGTTCAGGTCTTCTAGCTGAAGTCTGGCCCTCATCCAGCATTCCCTAGTGGTCAAAACAAAGACATCCTTCAGAGGATAAAGGGAAGTGTAACTTACACTTTTACTGTAGTTGTTCAAATGGTATGAATGGAGCGGGACTACAGGTGCTTGAATTAATTGTATGTACAGCCGTTCCCATGCTCACCCTCAGAGAATCAAACACAAAGGAAGCACATATGAAACACAAATCAGAATAAAACGTTTGGTCTTATCTGTTAAACAGATTTCCGCCACATATATTCACATTTTGGCAAACTTATTTGAATCCTGCTTTTTCCATGTCCATTTAAAAAACTATTGTAAAAATGGATTGAACAATAATACAAGGGATATTGTGCCTATTTTAATCTTGTAACACTTCACCATCAACTGATGTTTTTCTAATGATTTCTTTTAAGTGATTACTAATTTATCACTTTACTAAGCACTGAGAGGCCCCTTGTCTTAATTTTAATACAGTTTAATATTCTCTCTTGCTGCTGTTTTCTTTGATTCGCCATTGTGCCTATGCTAACTACCCAGTTATTCTATTTTATTTGAAGTAAACCACTGTTGCTGTTGTTGCAAAGATAAAATCTTCAATAAACTGGAATCATTACAATGATATTCATGCTATTATGATATAAATATGAAGCCATTCATGATAACTATTATATAGTAGAGGAAAAGGGGTAGGATTAAATCAGTTTCCACTTCTTCCTATTCCTTTTCAGAAATGTTAAATTAATATTTAGTATTGTTCTCTTAGTTTTAATTGTATTGTTTTTACATGTTTGACATAAAGCATTCATTCATTCACTCATGCTGGGATATCTTTTGTAGTAATATTCAGTTATATGAATTTATCATGGATTCATGATTATCTATTTTGAATCCATAACTGTACATACATACACTGGCCACTTTATAATGTACACTTTGCAAGTACCGGATTGGATTTACCTTAATTCTTCATGGCATAGATTAAACTAGATGCTGGAAACATTCCTCGGAGATTTTGGTCCATGTTGATATGATAGCATCACACAGTTGCCAAAGATTTGTCGGTTGCACATCAATGATGAGAATCTCCCATTTCACCACATCTAGATCTATTGGATTGAAATGTGGTGACTATGGAGGCCATTTGATTGGTAAAGTCATGGTCATGCTCAAGGAACCAGTTTAAGATGATTTGAGCTTTTGATCCTGCTGGAAGTAGCCGTAAGAAGATGGGTACACTGTCATAAAGGGATGGACATGGTCAGCAACAATACTCAAGCAGGTTGTGGTGTTTAAATATAGTTGTGTAACGAGTGGTTATAGGAGTCCTGTTGCCTTTCTTTCAGCTCAAACCAGGGCCGGTTCTAGCTTTTGGTAGGTCCTATGCAAGATGCTTTTTGGGGGCCCCTATTTTGTCAAAATACAATTGGGGGGAATTCAAACCTTGATCATGATCTGAGGATACGCATAAATCTGTTACAGATTTGTAAAAAAAAAAAAAAAAGAAAAACACTCTCAAATTCAAATTAAACATCTCAAGTTGACCCAAGCAATTTAAACCTACATAAAATTATAATAAGTAGTAAACAATGAGGCTCCTCTAATTCAATAACAGGTTTATTTTAAAATGTTTAGAACAAAGAAGGCTACTTGCTAGTGGCAGGTAATTTTATTTAAATATATTGAATATAAATATATTGAGGCTAAACTTGAAGCTTGGGGCCCCCTAGTGGCTGTAGGGGCCTTATACATACGCACAGTTCGCCTATGGGAAGTAACAGCTCTGGATCAAACCGGTATGGCCATTCTCCTCTGACCTCTGCCATCAACAAGGCATTTTTGCTCCAAGAATTTCCGATCACTTAATGTTCTTCTTCTTTTCTTTTTTTTATTTAAGACCTACAGTGGGGACATTTTGCAGAATGTTCTCAATGATTTAAGGTATAGTTTGAATAGCTGTGGTGGATTGACTTTATAAGTAGAGAAATGCCAGTCTGTAAATTCTCAGTCCTCAGTACACCCTCAATCACATTCCATATGTTAGGATCGACTGTGATGGCAACACAAACTTCCCTTAGCAAACCAATTTACTCCTGCCACCAGCACTCTTCATAGTTGCCTTGGAAACAAAACTTGTGAAGCCTTTCTGTTTAGTGAAAGTGAAGTAATTGATGCATTATATGCTAATCAGAACAGTGTGGGTAGGATGATGTGGATGTTCACCCAGTTGGCATACCAAGCAGATGCAGATGAGTGTAAAGCTGTCTGTTTCCTGGGCAGACCTTTGATGATGAATGCCAGGCGCAGCTCTGCTGATGGAAACGTCTGCTTCCTGCTCAGCAGACCAGCAAAGACATTCAATAGAATATTAAAATTATTATATCAGAGAATGGGAAAAAAATATATAGAGTAGTAGAGGGGCGGAAAATGGCGGTGCGATAAACAGCAGTGATTGTTCAAAAGGAACCATTTCATCCAACTGGAATATCTCAGATGTTGCTGTGGTCATCACTGATCTTCCCAGAGCAGGTGAAATGTCTCTATTTATGCTGGACAATGAATCAGCCGTAATTATAACTTTAATTAGTTGTGAGAATGTATAAGGTCTTAATAGAGAACCATAGACACATGAAAAAACTATTAAATACAGTAAAATGGGTCACTTTTTTAGGACTTTTCCCTTTAATATAGTGACAGTGGATAGAGATAGACACATAGAAGGGGGAAAGAGATGGGGAGATGACACGCAGCAAAGGTCGGAATCGGGCCGCTGCAGGATTCAGCCAACATGGGGCTGGGTGAGCTAGAGGCCACCCCTAAAATGGATCACTTTTAAACCATAGTTTACATGGCTAAAAAGATGATGCCTTTTTGCCAAGTTTCACTTGGTTGTTATCACCTATTCCCAAAAGGCTGCCCCTAATGAGCAAGGCTCCATATGAATAAAAAGAAAATACAGCAGAGCCTCAAAACATGTAGCAAGGATTTTGGCTCTTGACAGTTGAAAGGTAGAAAAAAAAGATGAAAATGGAATAAAACTGAAGTGCAGTATTTTGAATTATTTAGTGCAGGGGCCATAGCAAAGATCTGACTACTTGCTCATTTATGAAGATTAACAGATGTGGCAAATCACGCTGTTGTCAATCTTTTACATTTCAGAGCTGAAGAACTATGAATAAATCAAATGTCATATCTCCAATGGGAACTATTCTTTATTAGTATTTTCCTCTCTACCCTGCACAGTATGTCTCAAAATAAAAAAAGGCTGCATTTGTCATCCAACTCGACTATGTTGCATTTTTTTCTGTGGCCTTATCTTACTTATTTAAATTATGCCCTGCCAGCGACTTCTGAATCAGTCTTTACCTACAGGAGGAGAAACATTTCTGCAATTTCTATGTAGAGCTGCACATAATGAGAAAAAGATGACGCTGTTGGGCAGGAGATAAGTGTGATCTGTACAACACTGAGAGGCTACTAGCCACAGATTTTATAGGATGGACAATGTCTCTTCAAACTCAGAATATATGCAGAGTCATTTTGCTGTCACGATAAGAGCCCCACCTCACCTACCTGAGGAGCACTTAGACCCAATTAAGGTGCTTTTACACAGACATTAATCTGCCACTGGCCACAGCCTTGATTGGGCTCGGATATACTGGAGAATGAGAACTTCACTGTGCCACCAGTTCCTCCTCTCTCTCTTTCTCCCATCTCTCAATCCATCTCCAAGCCACTGTTTAGACAGGAAGCAGTGTGCTCAGAGAAGCTGTTGTCTTGTTAAATGGTACAACTGAGGAGGAAATGGATAACTGCCAACCTTGATCATTTTAAATCCCCTGCCTCAGACAACAGACTGAATCACTGGGAATGATTTGCCTCAAAGGCTGCTGCTTTATTAGTTAGCATTGTCATGCCTTATACAGCCTTAACATTTAGATTATCTCAAATTCACTATGGACTGCTAGTGTCTGTGTGTGGCTATATGCTAACATCAGCATGCTAACATTGACAATGCTAATATGTTTAGCAAGTATAATGTTTACCATGTTCACCATCTTAGTTTAACTCATTAGCATGCTAATGTTTGCTAATTAGAACTTAACACAAAGAACAGCTGAGGTTGAGGATGTCATTAGTTTTGAAGGTACTTGGTCGTAAACCAAAGTATAGGATGAATGTTAATTTTGAACTGATGATCCTGCTGGAGGAAAAGTTAAGGGATCACCAAGTCATTACATTTCATCATGAGGGGACCTTGATTATCTGTAGCAGATTGCAAGTCAATCCATCCAATAGTTATACAATAGTAATAGTGGCCTCACTTTTCCTCCAAAGTGCTGCGATAGAGGGTCTGGCTAGTCCGCACAGCATTCTGGGATAGGAGAAAAACATGCTCTGGTTTATTGGCATTTCGTCAAACCAATCACAATCATCATGGGTTGGGCTAAGCGCCGGACAGAACCGCCGTGCAGCTGCAAAATGGCCTCAGGAAGGAACTTGCTTTGGTGGAACGTGTACGTTCAAAAGTGGTTTTAGTTGTGCAACAAAAAAACTCAGACTGGACAGATAGTCTAAGTAGCTATCTGGATTTACCCTACAGAGATCTGAGGAGCAGATAACCATAGTTCTTATAAATTGACCAGAGTTTAAAATTCCAACACAAGCATAGGGTAACGGCCAAAAAAGAACATACGCCGGAATTTCGGCGTCAACAGCTCAATCCCGGAACTGGAACGTTGTTGATATACAGTAGACTATAGTAATAGTGATAGATATTTCCCTCTGACCCACAAATGTTCACCTAAGGCTGGCGCTAGAAAAAGAGTCATGAATTACTGAAGTCAGTAGGCTGACCAAACAATTGTCAAACACTTTAGCTTCTATTGCAATAGAACGTATATTCAGTGGGACATTTTGCATTAAAATGGAAGGACAAGGGAATGGTTGACAGTGTCATGTTTGACCAGTGAAAGTCAAACACCCAGAGCACACTAATTTGGTTATTTGAAGGCTCGGGTCTACTACCTCCAAGGTGATGTGGACATTATGAGCAAACATCCATTTTCAACATTCACTTGACTTAATTGCCAGTTTATGATTTCAAATTTTTTTTAAAAAGGATGTTTGCAGAGATGCAGGCCTTTTGAATAGAATCCAAATCATCATAGTTTGCCTTGGTCTATTTGGTGCATACAATAAACATTAAACATTAAAATTACACAACAGGGCAAGGTACTGCTAAGAATTACAAGAAAAAAGTATGTATAAAAAAAGACACTGTAACAAAATAACAATCATAAAAGGGAATGAAGGAAGGCTGTAAGGTCTAGTGCAGGTGTGCCAAAATATTGATCTGGGGATGTGCAAAACTTCCGGTCAACACTGTGGAGTCCATCTGTTTCCTGGGCTCCATTATTTAGGGGGTGATTAAAGACATACTTTATTATTCTCTTTGACACAAAATGTCAAAGAGACACAGTGCGTCAAACACAGCTACTGATTGTAGAAGACAACCATGGAGTAAAAACAGCCTTTTCACACTGTTCGACACAAGCCCAGATTGCCTGGAAATTAAAACTAATGAGCAATTACCCCACCAATGAACTTCTATTAATGTCTGTTTTCTCAATGCTCTCCAACTGAATCCGTGTTTCTACTTATTTAATCAATCTGAATAAACATGACACTTGTGTTTAGTTCCTTAATCTTTTATTGTGTTCACTGTGAGCCACAGAGAATGAGCTTTTGGATCCTGATACACATCCAAGACAATAACTCCCAATCTCCGAGCTCCTCCTGAAAGACTGTGAATGCAGTGTACACAGACAAACGTATTTCTCCACAATCCAAACCTGGCAACCACTATTGGTTCATTTTATTTTACATTCATAAATACTTAATTTGCATGCAGCTTCTATTATGAACCTTTCTGTTTCTGCTATATAAAATATATTACAATTTACCCCTTTGGAAAGAGAAGAGCTGCACTCGGCGTGAACTGGCGGCTTATTTCAGATTTAATCTGATATCCCCTACCATGCACATGCAAGACTCTTCAACACACAACAGTAATGACTTAACAGGGTGTGTTCGCAGAGAGAAACCTCTAACATTATAATCAATTATTCACCCACTCCCTCAGCCCTGAACAACTATGATATAGCAGAGGATCAGCATGTGTGCATTGCTTTGATGATGGAATTCAACTCTGTAATCAATAAACGGTGAGATAAACTGAAGGTTATTGTTTTGTTTTTTTATAAACTAAAGCATTGTTGTGTGTGTATTAACATTTTGAATTACAAGTTTATAGATTTGCAGTCATTTTCTCTCCAACAGAGCTGAGCATAATGTTACCTCTGCAGAGATTATTGACGAACCTGTGTGGAGATTCATCGTCAAAGAAAACCATTATACCAAAATGACTGCACTTCCCACAGAACTGCATTTTTTGTAAATGTGAAAAAATGCTTGTGTGTGTGTGTGCATGGAGACGGGACTCACCTGAAGAATGTGGCTGTTCAAAAAGAACTCTACTGCCACCTGTAGCTTGAAGCCTGTAACAACATCCATTATATGAACATAAATTATAATATTTTCTTTCTTATCGTCCTCTTAGAAAACGGCTAAATGACTGCCACTCACTTTGCCACATAGGAAGCTTGAAAAAGTTTGATCTGTGTAGCACTCTTCGCAGCTGTTTTGTAACAGGATAAAATCAGCATACAAAAGGTCTTTGCATTTCATTTGATATTACCATTTGATATTACCTCTTCTGTGTAATTGTATTTGTAGAAAGATCTGTGTAGATAGTTTTCAATACTTTCCGGCTTAGACTGCTTCAATCACAGATATGAGGAGGCATCTGAGGAATCATAACAGAATAAAGTGAAGGACCATTTGCGATATTAATATGGTAATAATGCAAATTAGATAACAGCTTTCATCACTCACAAAAAAGCAATATTTATGTTCATTGTTCAGACTTCTCCTTTCTTGTTCATGATGTTGATAATGCTGGAAGCTATGATGTCTGTACGCTTGACTGGAAAGCTTGTGCTTGCTTATCTAGTATCTGTAAATCTTTTCCCACAGAAGTAATCTGTGTCATAGTTAATTCTGACAAAAAAAAATCCTGCTGTTGTGCTTTAATCCATATACTACGCTGATGGCACACAGCAGGTGTTAAGCTATCTAATGACAAAGTGTTGTCTCCTGTGCTGTGGAACACACACAGATAATATGTGTATATTGGGTGTTTTTACACTAGTGTAATTCTTGAGGTTCCATTAATTCAAATTTCAAAACGTTGCCATACAAAGATTACAGCAAACAGGCCTTGTTGCAGAAGTCATCCTGATGTTTATGTTAACCAATACTGCTCTCTAGTGTCAGAAATGGAATAAGGGGAAATCAAATGCAAGTCCAGTTAATAATATATTATAATGCAAAACTTGAGTGATCTTTAAATTGACCCTCCACATGGAGGTCAGAGGACAGGTCAGATACAGATTACTGAAATATTAACAGGAGGAGATAATAATTGCAAATGAAGCCATCTTGGGGAGCTGGCAGTGGGCAACCTTTTCTGACCTTTAAAATCAGCTACCGAGCAGCACTCCTGGAGCTTTAGTGTTTTTGTCATGGGTGTTCATCAGGGCAAATGTTTCCAATGCATGACCATGGCTCCTCTGGTTAATGTACCGTCCCTAAACCACTGGTTCTTCTTCACAACATCAAATGTGAGGTGTAAATTGGTCGATGATTTGTTTGCTACAATTGCAATTGAGGACAAGAATTTGAAAACGGCTGCTCTCAACACTGTGTCACCCTGCTGTTTAAAGTAGAAATGAGAAGAAATGTGAGGCTGCAAAGGAAGATGACTACAGAACCTGTTTAAACGTGTTTCACAGATCTGAGATGAAACTATAAACAACATTCTCCTCATTCTTTATACTACTTGTGCCAGACTAAACACTGAACTACAAGTGAAATCAGAGATTTAAAGGGTCACTCCAACAATTCAAGAAAGTCTGGTAACTCACAAAATTAAAGATGCCAAGCTTTCCGATTTCCTCCCCTCCCAAAAAAATAGGTAATTTGTACAATCAGCAATTACATTTCATTTGTTAAGCGGCGTCGCCTTCTAGTGGCCGTAGGTAGCAAAGCAGGGAGTAATAGAGCGCCAGAATCCGCATAACCCCCTATTTCCACAAGATGCGGAACGGCTGCTGATCCGCTCCGGAACGGCATCAGAGTCATTAGGTTTCCATTAAAGTCAATGTGTGTATTTCCATGGACTGCGGAACAGCTGCGTTCCAGCTCCGTCCCAGCTACAGCGATCCGCAGCCCTCCAGAACAGGTACGCAGAGCTTCTATTTTTTGCAGGACGCAGGAGAGCTCCGCAGCAATTCAGCACACGGCAGATGTGTGACAGGAGGTCGAGAACAGAAACAAAATAAAACATCCGGTTAATTTTCAAAATAAAATAGACCGTGCTCACGGCGGATCATATTTCCCTGCACTACACCTTGAAAACACAGAACAGAGTTGTTTCCTCTCTACTCCTCTGGATGGAAACAAACTGTTGTTGTTTTTGTGGTTCTATTCTACATGAATTTGCGAGATCTCGTGGGTCCTCGAGACTTCAGCTGTCAGTCATGGCCGCAGCCGTTCCGCAACAAATCCGGACCTGGTGGGTGTTGACGGATGGCGGAGCACGGAGCCGTCACGCAGCGGAGCCGATCTGCAGCCGTTACGCATCCTGTGGAATTTGGGGGTAAGGAAGTAGGGTGGGGTGGTGGGCCAAACAAACTTTTACCCAGGCTGAGGCTGGGTTTTAACTTTGCGGAACAAATGGAACTGCATCACATGCATATCCAGAGGTGAAGTAACAAATGTACTGATTTAAACAAACAATCTTTTTCTAAATTTAACTAAGTAGTTCTGTTGCCTTAATCTAACCAAACTGTGACTGTTACTAAACAACCTGTAAACTAACCTAAATGTGTAAAAAAAAAAAAAAAAAAAAAAATGTGGCCCTTTAAGTATATTTTATAAAATGTCTTATTCTCTACATTAATCAAATATAAATGTATTTATTTCAAAAATTTAAAAAAGTATTTTTCTTGTCTCATGGTTAGTATGTAAATCTAATTTAAATTATTTGTGATTTAACAACACATCTTTAAGAAGGCAATTAAACACTCATTTGGAGACATTTCTAATTTGCTACTTTTAGTGCAACTGCTCATTTTCCATTCTTTGTTGACACACTCATTCATCACAGAGAACTTGCAGTTTGGACTAGACGCTGCCTTCAGACAATTACCACTCACTGTACTGTACGTGTCTGTCTCCAGCTTTCCACTGCACTAAGCAATGAGGATGGAAACGTTACCAAGGGAACCAGCCAGAGCCATGGAGTGTACTTTCCTATTAGAAGACACTGATAATTACTGACTGGAAATAACTGAAAGTCACAGTGACCCACAGTGAGTCATTTAAGTTGTGAAAAATGTGTTGCCATTTTTTGTGTAGTTAACTACAAAACTACAAACAGTGTTTAGCCATACAATGAAAGGAATGTTTTTATTTTTATTTTACCATTGCTTCTCTACTGTAATTGAACCCCTTTTCATCGCTGTGATGACATGCCGAGGCAACGCATTCATCAGACAGCCATTTCTGTCAAGGACAGGTTTAGGTCTCAGTAGGGCTATAACAATATGCGATATGAAACTGAAATCGCGACACTCAGATCTACAAACCTGTGTCACGGAGTGAGAAGGCAGAATTTCACCAATTGAACCGTCATCAAAATAATCATACTAAAAAAGCGTGTTGAACAATATTGTAATCTTATGTTACCCACCAAGAATTACCTAACGTTATTAACCAAGCATTAGCATTAGCTACTTGTCAACCAGCACATTCACAGTCGGCACAAAATCACTTTACCTCTTCGGTCCCCCTACAGGTTGGAAGCGGAATTGTTCATTAGTGTTACCATTACCATTATTCTTATGTCTCATTCGAACAAGTTAATAAACCACTGAAACAATTTTCTAAACATTTTTTAAGATAGGCTACAAAAGAATCTTTGGTGTTGGATCGATTGATATTGAAATCAATCAATATCAATACATAAGGGCTCTGTTGTATTACTGTCTTGCAAAGTGCCATGTAATCAATGACAAAACGATGCCATGCGGCAGAAAAAGAGTTGTATTACGTTTACTACTAGTTTTACTAAAGGTTAAGAGTATAACTTTTTTGATGGCATGGGATTTTGTTTTATATCTTATTATAATTTTCTAGTAAATTTTCAATTTGATTTATTTTTTACAAAGTAGTTTGAACTACTTCTAAGTAGCTTTACTTAACCAAACTAGATTTCTTTGCCGTATAGTTCAACTTCTTCCAGTGAGAAGTAATTAGTAGCTTGCAAACCTTTCAAAGTAGATTCCCTAAAACTGCACATTTTTCACATAGTTCCTTTCAATGCCTTTTATATTACATGCAGTACATGCAGTATATTGGGACAGAATAACATGGTTTTATAGATATCACATACTTTAATTAGTATTAATACTTTAAATATAATTCTCTTTAGCGGTAATATTTATTGTAGAAAAATACATTATAAACTGTAAAGGATGTTTATGATATGCTACATTTTTATCCAGTAGCAAGTATTGCTACATTCATGACTAGGAAACCACTGACCAATTTGTTCCACCAAGAGGAAAATCAGAGGGTTCTGTGGTGTGTACAAAAAGTCCAAAACAAAGGCCACTAGGTCAAAGGGTGCAGAGTGTTATAACGACTTCCTCCTGGTGTGAGGATTGTTCTTGCCCAGACAGAGAGCTATGCTGCTCGGGGAGGCCTGTGACGACGCGGAGCAGGAGCTGTACGAGGCCTGGTCCACTCTGTAGGAGATGGAGTTGTAAAAGACGGGGTTGTTGTGGCCGCCCGCCTGGTCACAATGAGGCGGAGAGGAGCTGTCGTAAATGTCCAGGCCACAACACATGCAGGAAAACAAGGCCCTTAGTCTGCTGGGTTCGGAAAGCTTTGAGTGCTCAGATAAAACAAGTCTGCGCTCCTCTACAGGAGTGGGGAGGAGATCCATACAGCTGGTGCCCCCCTCCATGGGAAGGCTCAGGTTGAACAGGCTGCTGTGTCCATCTTCGTGGTCTTTAAAGCTAACTTCAGCAGTTTCTGCTTCTGCCTTCGACACCTCCCTATCCCCCTGCGTGTCCTTAGGCTGCGTTCCAAGCTCCTCTACCCTGGCCTCAGGCTTCACGTCAGGCTCCTCAGTGCTGACAGTGAGAAACCTCAGGACCACCAGGTTAAGAAAAGCCCCAATGACTGTCAGCCCAACCAAAATGTACATGAAGCTAAATGCCACGTAGGGGGGGCGTTTCTGCAGAGCATCCGTCTTCTGCAGAGCCACAAAATCCCCAAATCCAATGGTGGTGAGTGTGATGAAGCAGTAGTAGTAGGAATTAAAGAAGGTCCAGTCCTCAAAATGGGAGAAAGCTGCAGCTCCGATACACAGGGTACTTGTGCACGACAGCAGACCCACGAGGACCATGTTCCCCATGGACACCTCCGTCTTCCGGAAACCCAGACCCTGCTTGGCTCTGCGCAGGAGGTAGCGGACAAAAGTGTTGATCCTCTCGCCCAGGCTCTGGAACATGACCAGTGTCAGAGGAATGCCCAAGACAGCGTAAAACATACAGAAGGCCTTGCCAGCATCAGTGCGTGGAGCAGCGTGGCCATAACCTACAAAGTCACAGTATATTGCAGGTCACATAATGTCCAGTATAATGTCTAGAAAGATTTACAGTCATCAAGATTACTAATGCTTAATGCTCACTAGCACCCACTGTAAAAGTCAAGTCTAAAGTCTAAGTCTCTGGTTCTGAGTTTAAATTAGGTCTCAAACATGGGTTAAACCATCACAAAATAAGTGTACTGGTTTCCATGGTTAAACCTATGAATCAATATTTTGAGAGGATCATTTCATTCACATGCATCTGTTTAGGTGAAACTGCTCATTGTGAAAACAATCATTGAGAATTATCACCAAACTTTGCTGCTATATATATATATATATATATATATCTCGACCCCAGAGGGCAGGCATTTCCAGAGCTAGCGTCTGCTGTAGCTGCTGAAAAAGGTCAAACATTTACCTAATTGTTTTGATATTTGTCTGCTCCCTACTAGCCAAAAAGTGATTAATGCAGCTTTAAAGAAAAATGTAAGGTAGATATCCTACAAACAGAGAGCAAATGTGTGTTTAAAATCTGTAAAACAAGACAATGAAAGTCCAGCTTTCTATTATTTAAAGCTCTGCACACACCCAGAGGTGTTTTCCCTTATTTTGGCTAATTCAACCTCTGTTCAGGTTAGTTTTATTGGCTCAATTGTAATGCAACAAGCACATGCCTGCTCTCAAGTTTGAAAGGGTTTTGCATGAAATTTAAGATGGGGAAAGTGTATTGTGCACCATAAGCATATGGATGGAAAGCATAAAAGTGGAATTTATTAATGAAAAGATGAGAGAAATGTAAGAAGTGAAAAACGTTTCTTGTTTTGATTGTTTTTTTACCCATTTTCGTGTGAAAGCTGGTCACCATGAGAAATCCTTGTAACTCTAAACCTAAGCACGTAACATTTTGGGCTTATATTAATTACTTTACCAACTACTACTTTACTTTAAAAAGTTTACCATACCATACAGACTCCAGGCCCAAGGTCCATAGTTTGAATCAGGATTTTTTTGGTTGTTTTTTAAAGTAACAACGGCCAATAATTCAAATTTCCCTCAAATGAAAAAAAGTATCTAAACCAAGCCAAAGCCCTAATCTAGTTAAAAGCAGCAATTTTGTGAATGTATTAACTGGCACAGGACATGTAACAATCTAAAGTCTAATTTATCAATAATCCACACAAGTAACTTTATGCACTCATAACAAATGTTTGAGGCTTGCGTGTGTTTGGGCAGAAAAGCAATTTCAAAACATTGTAGTAAATATTTCCGATGCATCAAAAAGCATGCTCGTTAAGATACCAACTAATACAACAAAAATTAGTGGTTAATAAATCTCTTAAAAATGATTTGAATTAAATACAAAATGAGGGGAAAACTGCAAAAAGGTCCCTTCCACTCAGCAGGCTACGAGCCTGGACTCAGAGAAACATGTGCAACAGTCTACTTTGAACTCAGAGAGAGTGAGGTTGGGTTTACACTGTCTTGCCATTATGGTGTTGATTACAGAAGATGATTCAAACACAAGATTGTAGCTCGCTTATTACCCAGAGCAGAATACTGGAGAACGCTACCAATCAAGTAGGGTTACTGTAAGAAACCACTGTGAATCCTTGTTGACTACAACAGTTTGTTTTATGGCCAACTGCCAACCCTGCAGGGAATAATGCTGCATATTAAAATATATGATGAAGGTTTTTGGTGGAATATCCCTTTAAGTGATTGCATATGTCACGATGCCAGTTACTAAGTTGGCGTTTATTGTTTACAATGTGCTAATCAATTTGAGATAGTTCAATGACAATGGCAAAATTCAGTTCCCATTTGCAAAATCACACACCTCACGGTGCACCGCAGCCCTGCAAAGTTTCACCGGTTCCTCAGATAAGTGACCCCCAAAGCTTGGGACCCTATCACAGGGCTGGCTCCCGTTTTAAACCGTAAAGAACGCCGAAACACATACACACACATACAGTGACACAGAATGCTGCTTGTCTTGTGTTTTTCACTTAAGAAGCGAGTATGGAGAAATCATAAAGTGTAGCCTACTTGCCAATTGTGGTGATAACAGTGATGGCGAAATAAAACGAGCCGGCGAACTTCCATTGCCTCCCGGCGCGGTGCGGCTCCGACTGGAGGACCACGCGCTCAATCTCTCTGAAGTCATCTTCGGTGAAGTCGTACTTGTTCTTCAGCTCGTTCAGCCTTTGCTCCAGCGCCCTTTCCCTTGTACTCTCGCTGTCCGATTCCAGTGCGTCAAAGACGGCGGCTCCTATGAGCAGGTAGAAAACAATGGAGAGGATGAGAGAGAGGGTCCTGATGTTCTGCGTCTTCATCCTCAACTCCGGAGTGCGCGCGGAGCGGAGGAAGGGAGGGAGGGTGCTACTGCTCAGAGGAACGGACGCACAGAGGACACATGATCATCCTCCGTCAACTCCATGCATCTTATACATCCATAGTGATGTGTTGAGGCCCCTTTAGCCTGCTAGGCTTAAAGCATACGGCCAAAATAGGTTGTGTGCTGAAGTTGTAGCCTGTTCTGTTAGCTTGTCATCAGGTGAAATGGCACCAAACTGCACCTACCTGAGCTCAGCAGCTGGCAGCACCTTGCCTTTCCACGGGATGTTAGTCTGACCTTGTTTACTGTATTTAAAAAGTCAATTTCAATTCAATTTTATTTATAGTATCCATTCATAAACAAGAGTTGTCTTGAGACACTTCACAGATAATTTTAAACCACACTATAATTTACAAGGACCCAACAGTTCTAGTAGTTCCCTTAGTAGTAGTTGTATCTTACAGGTGCACTCACATGTGCACCCTGTCTACAGATGCAAATGAATTAAAGTCCTTTTCCACTCAAAATGTGTTTTGCTTACTGATACATCACGATACATGATGTGCGTGCAGTTTGACACTAGAAGGCTGTTTTTACATGTATCTGCTGAAGAGGAAAGGTTTCTCAGTGCTCACTTTAAATTTGACCATGCATGAGTGGGATTTTGTGACATGCCAATTGGGATCTAATATCAACTTACACAAGTTTGACGTCAACACCTCCAGTGCACATACACTGGTGATGGACTTCACAGCATTATAAATGTATTCTTTTTTTTTCAGAGTAAGAATGTTGGAAAGGAAATGTAACTTTTTTGTGGGGACAAAAACATAGATACATAGTATTAGTCAGAGTAAATGTGTTAGTTATCAGTTGTCATTGCTTTCCCTTCCTCTTTATTATCCATTTTGGTAAGTATTTATGTTGCACACTTTCTCAGACTTACTCTCTGTTAATAACTAATCCTGTGTTTGGAGAGATTTTGGGATACACAAGTGTCAGCGTGTGTGTGTTGTGTCTACCACAGAGCAACACAGCAGAAACAGCTGTGCTTTCCATACTCTACTCTCTTGATTATTTTGCCCTGTGAAGCGTTCATGTGCAGTCTATTCACAATACGCTCGGCTAAAGTATTACTCTGAGCGATGAAGCATTAGCTGGTGGCAGCGCTGACCTTTATCAAGCACACTTAGTCACTGAGTGATCCAGCAAGCTTTCGTCATTAACTAAGTCCACCACACATACTGCGCGAGCGAGAGACAGTAGAGATGATCTGTGTCAGTGTAGCAACGCAGAGGCCTGGCTCATGGAGCCTCGCTTAGGTTCACTGTGGCATCTGCTGTTTTTTTTTTGCACTGGGTCATGCTAATTGGGTTCACAGCAGAGCAACCAGAAAACAGGCAGATTGCTGTATAGGTTTATACTGCAAGTTATTTCAGTTTCATATCCTGCATGAAGTTTCCATCCATTTCAGGTCTACATTTTAATTTGTGGGACCCATTCATGCACTAACCAGGGCCATAAAGAGCCTGAATCCACATTTATTCCCTCTATTCCATAAAGAACATATGGCTTTATTTACACCAAGTTTTTTTTTTTTTATCTTCCAGAGACCTTATCCCGCTTTAGTGATCACAAATGACTATTGCCGAGCAGATGTTAACAATGTAACATGCAGACAAGTCTTGAGTTTCTCCACTGGCGGTAAGAGCAATTATCACCTTTTGAAAGGAGTCCCGGAGAGATAATAGCCATGCCAGAGTCCGCCTAAGGAGAGCACACAGAGCTTATCAGTATTATTCAACATCAGTTTTTTTTGTAGATTACACATTGTAGGTATAGGGAACATGAACCCGCAATACAAACAGCACTGTACTGTGCAATCACTGTGAAGGACAATTGACTTTTTCACAAGGATCCCAGGGTTTAACAACTCTCCAGCCATGAAATAATGATGCTGTATCTGATTTGCTCATCTCATATCTGTCTGCTCTACAGGACGCTTCCAGCATCCCTTTATCTCACACAGGAAGACATTAAAAGCAGGATGTCCACTGACTGGAGTCCAGACACTCATCTGTCCAAGTGCCATCCCCGTAGAAGATTAGGCAGGGACATATACTGCAAACATGATGCTATCTTTACACTGATAACAGCTGGTAATGGCAGCAGAGACAAAGATGATGATCATCTTACAGAGACACAGTGTATTTTGGTAAAAAAAAAATCTATACTTTTCAAAGCTGGTGTAATTAAAAAAAAAAGCTTTATATGACCTTGCAGGCGTGTGTCTCTTTGGTGACATGTCATCAGTGTCACAGAGGGAAACAGGCCTGAACTTTGCAGCTAATGTGAACAGTCCTTTGAGCCTTATTAGCCAAAAGGGCACGGACGTGGGCTGTAAAATCTACGTCGCCTTAAGAGAGAGGTGCATCATTCTGGTTGACGCACCTGGTGTGAGGATGATTTTTGTTATATGGATCTCTGCTTTTTCAAATGATGGTAAATTGTAGATGACTGCAGTCTTTGTTTTTGAAATGATAGTAATTGTGTCATTTTCTGTACAAGATCACAGAGCTAAAACAAAAAAAAATGTCTGTATTTTGGCACCTAGGTAATTTCCTCCTGTGAATGTCCTGGTGAGTAGACTACCTCGGCTTTGTTGCCCACATGTTATGTTCAAATGGACTAATGACTTACTAGACAAACAACACGTAATCTTAATCTAAATGAAGGACTTTAATGTGTTAACCAGAGATCCTCAGATGTCCTTCAAACCCATAAATGTATCAATAAATACACAAATTCGGTGCTTGACCTGAAATTTAGTGTTAATTAATGAATACATTGCTGGATTGTAATATATTTAGGTATTTTCAAAGGATTGTCTGCACAATTTAGGGGATTAAACCCCCATCCTTGAAAATGAATAATAGTCCTTTATAAGGGATGGCTATAAAAAAAAGCTACCTTAAAATAATACACTTCATTAACATATTCGTTGATTAGGCTATCCAATCAAGACTCATTAAAAATGCCTTGCAAAGGCCTACATTCAATTTACAGAAATATGCATGTAAATTAAAAGGAGTTTTAAGGTAAAATTGTGTAATGACAAAGGAATGAGGCCACGGCTGCTCATATTTCTTGAGCTACAGTAATTGTTTGTTATAGCCAACTCATAACACTCATCCACTCCTGATGTGCACCCTGTTTTAGATTTGTAGAAGTGAAAGTATCAGTTATGTAAAAAGTAACTTCTGTATAAAAAAAAGTAGGCTTACACCTCTTAACATCTACATGTTAACTTTTCAACCACACTTTAACCTGCATATACCGATAAATTATATTCTTAAAATGTCTCTTTCAAACTTAACCCACGAAGGAGTTAATACATATTTCAGTTTACTTCACTTTAACCACAAGAAAGGAGCCTGAACCTGATAATCTAATTTATGGGCGTTAGCTGTCAGAATAAGTTTCTGTTTCCTGTAAAGAGAAGTTCAGAGAAAGTGAAAGTGAAACAGACGAACGTGTAGGCTACAGCACATACATCGCAGGTGAGGACCATGTCTTCTCCCTTCAGACGACTTTTGAGTATCATGGCCGGGTTTAGCTATAACCGAGGTTTTGTTTTTGGGTGGCTATGGCGCAAACTCCAGTTTCTATGGTGCTGTGTAAGAACAGCCGGATTGTTACCGACACGTTGGCTTAAGAGCATCAAGAGCCAAGGTAAGCCTGAAAAAAACGTAGAAGCCCAACAAAATTGCACAGAGGTGGAGGTGGAGGTGGAGGAGGTGGTCGAGCAGTCTTGCTGTGAGGGTCAAAAGGAGAATGCCGCCGCCGGCAAGAGGGCCCCAGACTCCAACCAAGATCTCGCCTACAAGAGGCCGAGACTTAACGAAGATGGTGATAAGTTTGACAGCGAGGACGAGGAGTATCGAGTTGAAACCTCAGATGAGTTGTACTGTGGCTATGACTCAACCTGGGAGACCGAGGAGCACCAGAAGAGCACATCCCTGAGGACCAGACGACCAGCGGCTTCCAAATACGTGAGTTAACCGGAGACCTGCTGCACCGGGCACGGGCCTGCTGTAGGCCTACTGCGGTGTGAGGGGACCTGCATTATCACCGTCCATTGTCTAGGTTTTAGGTGTGATCTAACGGTGAACTAATTGTTGTTATAGTCTAATATTCATCATCTCACATGGGGAATTACTTTACTGCAATTTTAAGAGTTTTCCCCAAAAAAACAATTGGCAAGGGTGACTTGGAAAAATAATTGACCTTTTTTTCAAATGTAGACCTTGTAACCATTAAATGTCTTTAGTTTAAATATTGACCTTCGTTTATTTTCTGTGTACTAGTACAACAAGTTCAGCAGATTTGAAAATTCTGCAAGAGACATGCAGAACTACAGGCATGACTATCCTGTAAGTCACACACACACACACACACACACACACAGTCCCATGTTTTAAATTAATCAAGCACACATTGCTCTTTTTATATTTCGCTACAGAACCAGACAAGGCTGCAACGCTTAAAAAACCCAGAATCTGTAAGTACACACATGATGAGTGTTTACGTGACTTATTATGTGATGTGATTATTACCAAAAATATCTATGTGCAATTCTCTTCTCTCAAGTAGGATGACAAGCCCAATTTGAAGTTCTACCTCGGATTAACGTCCTCTTTACCTGATGGTAGGCCTACAAGCACATGGACATAAATTAAACAAGCTCTACATTGTGTTTTAATTTGTCAAATATGTGTAAATGCAGGATAAATCTGTATCAGAAAAAAAGGTTTTAATTAGATTAAGGATGAATTAAAACAAAGTGATATTTACATGTCACCCCTCATCACAGGAGGACGATGAGTCCATCAGCAGATGGACCAAAGTGTTTCATTTGAATAACTTTAAGAGCCCTGAATGTGTAAAACAGTTCAGTATTTCACTTGAGAACACCAATGAAACTAGAAAAGCAAGAAAAAAAAGATCATAGATTATTCTTATGTAGCAGAAACATCAGGCCTGGATTAATATTAATCTATGCAACTATTACAAATTGATCTACTTATGGTGTTTTCCTTTTTGTTATCAGGTGTCTACATACACCAGTTCCACAGTGAATGGTATGGAAAGTATGATAAACTGGAGTCGGTACACTCCTACATTCAATGGTAAGTAACTATAATCAAAGATGTAATGTAAAATGTTTTGTTCCTGTTCTTAACATTTTGTAATTTGTTTCTCTCAAAGGTTGTTCCCACTGCAGGAGCCAGGGATGAACTATGAGGCCAGTACACTGACAAAAGAAGAAATACAGGTAAACTGCTAAAAGCTAACAAGTTGAAAATCTTGAAAGACATTCCTACATATTGTAACAGAAGTTCTATCTTTCCTTTAGGAGTTTTGCCAAAATAGCACTGCAAAGGCCAATCTATTGAAGTCGTACAAGCTCATGTTGGACTTCTATGGTATCAGGTTGCGTGATGAAAACACAGGAGAAGTCGAGAGAGCATCAAACTGGAGAGACAGATTTGATAACCTTAACAGGTGATCTCTGAATTTTAGTAACGTATTGTTCACTTAAAGTAATAAAACCCATCTAATGTCTGTTTTTTTCTTTTACTGTTTGTATTCGACAGTCACACTCATAACAACCTGCGCATCACCCGCATCCTCAAGTGCCAGGCAACTCTGGGGTATCCTCACTACCAAGCCCCCTTGGTTCGCTTCTTCCTGGAGGAGACTCTCATCCACAAAGAACTCCCAAATGTCAAGGACAGTGTTCTAAACTACTTTGTTTTTGCTGTCCTTGATAAGAAAAAACGCAGGAGTCTCATCAAGTTTGCCTATACAAACTATGACCGTAAAGATGAGTTTGTGTGGTGCCCGAAGAAAATTCAGGTGATGTGGTCGTCAGCGTCAAAGCCACAAAAGCGAGTGAATGAAAGACTCAAATTAAGTTGCTAAAGCATAATTTGTCACTGTGCTCCAACTCCATTCTACATACTAATGTATGCTATACTACACAGTATGTACTACATACTTGTCGTCATAGATTCAGGAACAGGAAATTAATGTTAGTTTAATGTTGTTAAACTGCAACTTTGTAATGTCAATGGATTTTCTTTTCCTAAAATGTTATACTTAAGATTAGTTGGAGCTGGTAAAACACCATCAACAATTTGTTTTGTTTTTTACAGCAGTTATTAATGCAAATACTTTTGTTTACTCAAGACCCTATTCTTTTATCCAGTTTGGTTTGACTTTCAAAAACAAAGGTGCAATATTTTGAACTTGGTAACTATGTTTAAATCATAAATATGCATTGTAATGTGATTGTTTTGATGTGGATACATTTGGACAGATGGACATTTTTAAGAATAGCTCATCAGTTTGACGTTAAAATAGTTGTCCAGTTCTCATTGTCTAAAATGTCCAATAGTGGCCATGTACTCTCCCCCCAGTTTTGTTTAATTAAAAATTACTTGTTTCTACAAATAATTCTTGTCTTTCCCTGACCAGGTTTCTTCACCTTTTGCAAGATGTAAAGCTACATCTTCTGAGGTTTTATTAATATGATGATTTTGTTTGTGCTAAGATAAATGTGGATATGAACTGCAATGAAAAATTTTGTAGTAATACCCAGGATGCCAAAAAGCAACTAATTATTTTGGAGTAACAGCAACATCCTAAGAAGCATTCATTGGCATAAACGGCCATCACTTGACTCTTTAGCATGCAGAATCACTATTCAAAATCAAGCTAATCATTCCCTAAACATTACTTTGGGACCAATAGTTAATTCATATTTTAATTAACAACAGAGAAACACTCATCATCAAATGGGTTTAATTGGTTGAGCTGAAGCAAAATCAGGACATTTCAATGACAACCGTTGATGGGATGTATACTGTAGATAGTTGGAGTTTTTAAGGTCAATGCTGCTGTACATAACACACATTTGTGTGTAATCAGTGTTTCCTTAACTTTCACATTATCCATCTCAGATATATGGCTTTTATTTTCTCTACTTAGAAAAGTATGATTAAAAACATCAGTATATACACAAATACATTCATATTTACATATTGCAAATGGTGTGTTACTCAGTTACATTATTGTTTTCTTAAAAAAAACTGCTTGGGCAGGAGATACATGTAATAGAACTCAGTAGCCTACTTAATACATCTTTACACAAGCAAACTACATGGCCTTCAGTTGTTTTTTTCCCAAATGTAATAAAACAAAAAACCTTTAAGTGACAAAAAGAATACAAACATTGTCAAACTTTTTTTCTAGTACGAACACAACTGTGGAAATTTAACGAAATACTGCTCATCTACTTTTACGGTGATACAACTGGATTTCAACTGGTGAAAGATTAAAGTGTCTCTCAAAATTGTAATGTGTCAAAACAGAGACTAGAACCTGTTCTTGTCATTTGTCTGCAGTTATATCTCTCTCCTTGGGTGTATCATGTTTACTTTCCTTTTTCTCCTCTCTCTTTTCTCTGCTTCTGCTCCTGTCCCGACGATCCCTGTCTCTATCTCTCTCCCTGTCTCGGTCTTTGCCCCGGTCTTTCCCACGTTCTCTGTCCCTGTCTCGCTCCCTGCTTCGGGATCTGTCCCGTCTCCTGTCTCGGTCACGTTCTCGATCACGGTTTCTCCCTCTGTCGCGGTCGTGGTCCCTCTTGTCAGAATCCCTGCCTTTGTCTTTTTCCCTGTCTCTCTCCCGGTCTCTCCTCTTGTCTGGGTCTGGATCCCTGTGCCGCTCTCCCTCCGTGTCCCTGTGCCTTTCGCCCTCCCTCCCTCTGCTGCGGTCTCTTTCTCGGGTACGCTCCGGATCATGTTCTCTTTCTCGGGTACGTTCAGGATCACGGTCTCTTTCTCGGCCTCGCTCCAGGTGGTGTTCTTTTTCTCGGGTATGTTCAGGATCACGGTCTCTTTCTCGGCCACGCTCCGGATCGCGGTCTCTTTCCCGACCACTCTCTGGATCGCGGTCTCTTTCTCGGCCACGCTCCGGATCGCGGTCTCTTTCCCGACCACTCTCTGGATCGCGGTCTCTTTCCCGGCCACGCTCCGGATCGCGGTCTCTATCCCGACCACTCTCTGGATCGCGGTCTCTTTCCCGGCCACGCTCCGGATCCCGGTCTCTATCTCGGCCACGCTCCGGATCGCGGCCTCTTTCACGGCCACGCTCTGGATCGCGGTCTCTTTCACGGCCACGCTCCGGATCGCGGTCTCTATCTCGGCCACGCTCTTGGTCTCTTTCCCGGCCACGCTCCGGATCACGGTCTCTTTCTCGGCCTCGCTCAGGATCGCGGTCTCTTTCCCTGCTGCGCTCTGGATCGCGGTCCCTTTCTCTTGCTCTATCCCACTCTCGCTCTCTGCTCCATTGCTTGCCCTGGCCCCTGTCCCATGAAGGCCTGCCGGCATGGGGGACTTCCCGCTCTCTTTCCCTCCGGCGGTCCTCGGACAGCTCCCTCTGTCTTTCTTCAGAGTGTTGTGAGGGACCAGAAGCAGGTTCTCTGTGCCCTCCTTCAAAGCGACTAAAGCAATCGCCACTGCGGGGTTCTGAGTCCTCTCGGGTGCTGCTGCTCCTCCTTCTCATTTCAGGAGAGTGGCGGTGCCAGTGGTCATCTCGGTGCATGTCTGGACTGTGGGCTCCCATGCGACATGGAGGACCTATGGGTGCTTCTGGAGGAGTTGGCAGTAGTGGCCCACTGTGGCGAACAGGTCTAGCCTCATCAGAGTGCCTATCAAAGCGGTACCGTTCTGATCCTCCAAAATGCTGAAAAAGGTGGGGTCTATTCTCCTGAGGGGGAGGACCTCGGTTCTCATCAAAAGATCCTCGATGTGGTGGTGAGGATTGAGGTATGGAGCTCCCGTACTGGTTATGTGGATTGAAGTGCTGTTTACTCATCTCGCTACTTGAAGGTGGGCCTCTTCTGTCCTCATACTGGTTAGGTGGAGGTCCCCGGTATGCTGGACCAGGCGGGGGACCCTGATTGTCTTTAAAAACATGGAGATCCAGATTTAGCTTGAAAGAATTGGAACTGTCTTTGTTATAATGTTCTGCAGGGCCTCGAGGTTGGTCTACCATTGGGGGTTGAGCCCCATGGTCACCAAACTGAGACGGCGGGGGACCCCTGGGCCCTGGAAAGTGGGAGGGCGGAGGAAGCCGGTTTTCAAAGGGACCAGGAGGCGGCCCCGTAAAAGGCAGAGGAGGACCTCTGTTTGCAGGGAAATTAAATGGTGGTGGAAGCCCAGTGAATCTTGGTGGTGGTAAATTGTTCTGTCCGTCAAAAGTAGGAGGTGGGGGAAGGCCTGTAGGGTGACCTTGCTGTCCGATGTGCTGTGGGGGAATGGAGGGATCAAACATTTGAGAAACAGGGCCTCTCTGGGCCATTGGAGGGAATGATGGTGGTGGTGGACCTCTGGGTGGCATTATATTCTGGGGAGGGGGTCCAGGAGGGACCTGCTGCTGTAGTGGCTGGGGGCCTGGCCACTGGTTCTGATAGGGAGGGTATGCCGGTGGAGGAGGACCATATTGCTGGCTGTTTTCACTCTGCATAGGGAGAGGACCACGTACAGGAACACGGATGGGTGGAGGGGGTCCTTGCATAGGAGGAGGACCTGACATTGGAGGAAGACCCTGTATGGGTGGTGGCATAGACATTGGTGGAGGCCTCATTATCAGGCTTTGTCCCTGCATCCGATGGGGCGGAGCGAAGTTGGATGGTGGGGTAATGTCAGCTGGTGGTCTGTACTCGTTGTCAAACCCTGGTGTTGACATGTAATGCGGCATGTGATGGGACTGAGTGTCAACCTTTGTTGCGCTCTGAGTGAGTACTGGGATTGTTGAGGTTATTGTGGAGGTGTTTGCAGGCTCGTTAAAATAACTTGTGGTTGGTGCATCTTGGCTATTCTCCTCATACTCTGGCTCCTCACCAGCTTTTAAAATACTGGCAGCATTTGGCCAAATACTGTACTTGTCCATCTTGGCTTCTGCCTTGAGTGGCTCAGCTTCCTCAGTTTTCACTTCTTTTTCATCCATGTAGTTGAACTCCAGATCAGGTTCCACCTCCTCTCCTAACAGAGGGATTGCTACATCTGCCTCGTCTGACTGCATGAAGGGTAGCGTTTCGCTTATCACTTCATTATTAGGCTGTGATGTCTCTGAGCCTTGTAAGGAGTCTGGGAGTTCAGTTGTATTAGACAGCTGAAGCTCTTGACCCACAGGTTGTGAGGAAGGAGTTGAATCCTCCAACAGAGCAGATGTCTCCTCTTGCTCCTCTGGATCATCAGTCAACTTCCTGCCAGCCACAGCCTGGCGAGGATCCCTGCTCTGTCGGGGATCTCTCTTCTGGTTGATCAAGGGAGCAACCGTTGAGGACTTCACTAGTTCCTCAACCTTTTTGCCAAGCTGCAATAGCTGAGTATTGCCCAAAAGGGATTTGGCAGGTTGAGTCAAGACTGTGTCTGAAAGTGTTGATGAGGCACCAAGCGTCCCTGTAGATGACATTTTCTGCTCTCCCTTTTTCTGGATTGTCTGATCCCCAATTTGTTTAAAGCTCTCCAAGATCTTTTGTGGATCAGTTCCAGATTCAGTTGGAACCTTAGCTTTACCTGGTACTAAAGTTTTGACCTCTTCAAAAATTGAGTCATCCTCTGGGTCATATGCTACATCATCACCTTCATTTTCAACCACCTCAGGCTGCTTAGATATATCAGGTTTGCTTACTACCTCTACAGGCTTTTTAGGCACATTATAGCCCCTACTGGGGTCATACTCTTCTTCCGGATCATACGGTCGATCATCATCCTCCTCCACCAGCTTCTCTTTAGAGCTCTGTGCAAACTGCTGCACAATGGGGTCTAGCATTGTAGCGGGCGGGAGTAGTTCACCACCCTGATCAGTTGGAGAGTTGGAAGCTTCTGAATCATGCTTTTTCTTCCCAAAAAGAGTGTTGAGGATGGTCTGAAGAGGAGTGGCCGCTGCTGAGGAAGCAACAGAGCTAGATGAGGATGGGGAGTCTTTGCCAGTGGTAGTGGATGTGGTATTAACAGAGGAAAAGAAGGAAAGGACTGAGGAGGTGGCCACAGTGCTGATTGAGGTCTCAGAGGCGTTGGGTGGAGGTGACCCTGGAGGAGTCGTACTGAAGGGGATTTCAAGACTCTGCCGTGTAAATCTTTCTGCTCTGACTGAAGGAGATGGCTTTGGAAGGCCAGTGTCATCGCCATCTTTGGTTTGCATCTTGGACCGTTTTTCCTCAGATTCCAACGGCGCACCAGTACGCTTTCTATCCTTCTGGCAGATCAGCAGCCCCAAGAGGAGGTTAGGACGAACTGGTTCAAGACCTGCAAGATGGACAAAACTAGCTTAGAAAACATTTGCACTAACAAACAGTTTAACAAAAAGACCATTAAAACAAAAGATTTGATTATTTATAATGTATGCAATGGACATGGGTTAAAAAAAACGGGTGAAATGAGAGCCTCTAAAAACTGTTTAAAATTAAATTTGTTAAAAATTACAATACATGCATAAAAAACTAGTAGCACAGAAGTCTTTTTCAGATATATAAAAAAAGGATTTAAAAAGTCCAACTCCAAAGTCTTTTTATTCAACAAATGCTGAAGGTAGTTCAACTCTAATTATCTACAGTTTAGTCAGTAGTCATTCAACTTGTTTTGTGAAGTAAACATACTGACATCAGTAATTGAACAGTAAATGAGTGCCAGCTGCACAGAAACATCAGTGGGATTGTGTTGTTGTGTTGATTGATTTGTAGATATCCTGCCAGATATAACAGTACAAATGAATCAAATGAAACCAATTCACCAACATCACATGGAATTGCCAAAACATGACTGCAAGAAAACTGCAACAGACTGTAAACTTTAATCCACAGTCGGGTGCATACATTAGGTCTTACTGAAGTTTTATTTAGGATCATTACCAGCCTGGTCAGAAAAACATCATACAAATCCAAGAAGTGTAATTTTATTTTTATGAAGCTACTCAATTAATAAAGGAATATTAATATCCTCAATATTCAGGAGTAGATCTCCTGATCTTTGAAAACCCTCTGAGATGTACAACCTTGAGTTCAACTACTTGTATACTTGTAGAAATGTGGGTATTGTTAACAGTGTTGTACAATCACTGTAATGTTTACACCAAGTACTGCAAGTTACCATGTAAACACCAATGCAGTATACAATGGTTGTTATGTCATAGCAATTTATTGATTATACAGGTTCAATTATGTTTATACATGAGCCAAGTTTTAACAAACAACAGGCTGAGACTGGACTCAAAGCACCAACCTGCAATGCAAACGTCTTCCTTTATTAGAAATGTGTGATACAAAGTCAGATACACAGCAGAGAGCACAGCAGCTGTTACTGTAAATGCACAGAAGTGTGTTCTGGGGGAGAATCACCAAGGAGTGTGACTGCCCTCTACAGTACAAACCCATGAATCCACAAGCTCTAATTAAATAAGTCCAAAGATGACACTCTATCTACTCACCATATGTACAAAGACAAAAAAACAACTTTACAGCAACAACATTATAATAAATGCAACTACATTCATGTCACCACAAAGGTATATTTGTGTATTCCTGTAAATGCTTACCTGGCCCATCAAACGGTAAAAGTTTGGAGGGTAATGGGTCCTTTGAGCCCAGTGGGATGAGATAGAGGTCTTTGATACGACGGTTATTGTTAGCCACCACACCAAATCGTTTCCTGCTGCTAAAGTAAGAAAAGAGAGAGACATATGCGACCTCCTCTTCCTCTGTGGCTGGGTGGAAACGAATCAGACACAGTTCCTGCAAACACAGAGCAAAAAACAGTATGTAAGTGATGCGTGGCCTTCACATAAAGATGTTAAACACTTTGAAACAAATACATTTTTCTAAAAACAAACCTTGGAAAGTGAGGTTTTCAGTTTCCCGACGTAGTCCCACACAGTGGTTGGAGATATCCGTCCTCCAACATGAATGGTGTCTGGCAAATCCTGCACAAAATTGACAACATTAAGTATGATGCTCTTGCTTATATGTATGCCCAAAGGTTTTGCATTCAGCTTAATCACCAGGAAAAATTACTAACCTCCTTGAGGTGTTCAAAGGATCCTGACACCAAATAAGCCTTGGTCACAAACTTGGCCACAGCCTGCATGTTGATAAATCCTTTCCAAATCTTCACTTGACCATGGAGAAAGATAGCTGTCTCACCTTCAGGAGGAGGCTCGGATGTACTGTAAAAACCAAACAGTCTTACATTTAGAAAAAACCCAATACCCAAGTCCATACATAGTTTATCATGTACACGGCATTTCTTAAAGAACAGAACAATGACACTGCCCCATCTTACTCTATTGTACAACCACCAATCATGTTAAAAAAATTGAATTTTACATAACGGTATACATTTTCTCATGCAATTTTAGCACATAACAAATATATATTGCTAACAAATGTTAGTCCACCACAAAACCCAGTCGTTTTCGGGAAGAACTAATTTATGAAATTGTAATGAGATTGAGCACCTTGTTTTCACTGGTTTGGATGTGGCTACCGCAGATGGTGGAGCTGGGGGCATCGGCAGTGGTGCTTTGGGTGCAATGTCTACTGGAGCACTAACAGGAGCTGGGAGTGTTTCTGCTGAGTTGTTGATGGGCTTTTCTGGCGCAAGGTAGGTGACAGTCACACCAGAGCTGTGCCTGGCCATACGTGGGTCTCTGCGGGTGATGCTGACAGAGGACACAGTGGGAATGATAGGTGCTGGGGCCTGGGCTAGAGGAGCCAGCATATTGAGGTCCACCTGTGGCTGTGACTCTGGGACAGCTGACTCCATGTTAGACTGATAGGATGGAGGCATTGCGTGTTTGTAGGTTAAGGGGTCTTGGTGCTGGAAAGCTGTGGGGTCCTGTGTTTGGCTGAGAGGTGAGACAGTTTCAGGCTTCTTGGTCAGTTTGGCTCTCTTAGCTGCAGGCTCGTCTTCGGTTTTCTGACCTAGAGAGCAAAATTAAAAAAGTTATCTGCTGGATAACAAATCATTTTAAATATGCTGGATGAATATTCTTCTTCCGTGTGTCATTTACCTGTGCATATTTTACAGTTGAGGTCAAATAGATGAGTCTTGTGTTCAGAAGTTGTGTCTTTGAGCATGCTACTAAAAATGTCTGGCATGCTGCTGCCACTGTTCCCCTCCACAGCAGAGGGCTGAGCTGAAACTGAAGGAGTGGCGCTAGACTCATCTTGGTCCTGTGGACACAAAGAAGAGGTTCTCCATCAACTCTTGGTTGAAAACGAACAGTTGATGGTCATTCACATAATACCCAGAATTTGGGATTAATATAATGTACAACACTATACTTTTCGCAAAGTATATGTGAGTAGGTTTAATGCCTAACAATGATAAAGAAAGACAAAGCTTTAGAAATAAAGAAATAACATTGAAGGACAGTTGGCAAAATAACTAGCCTGCAATATCTTTGCTACGGTATTGACTTTGCCAGATTTGTGTTAATAAGCACTCCATGCACAGGTGAAAAGGAAAAGTGTGAAAGCTGAAGACAGCATGCCACCACTTACTGCAGCAGAAGCCATGCGAGAAGATGAAGTGGTGGCAGAGATACATACATCTGTATCGGATGTTGGCGGAGCATCCTCCATATCCATGCTATGTAAGCCAGAGTCATGCCTGTTGCCTAGTTTGGAATGCTCCGAAAGGACCCTTGAACTGGGAGACTGGGCCTGCAGGAAATAACCATATAAAGTATGCTGTAGCAATTTATGTATAACAATTCCAAACTGTCAACAGGAAACTATTTAACCATGTGCATAGCATTTAGTTAAAGATAAGTAACATTTACCTCAGGAGCAATGGGCTTCTTCCATTCGGATATCTCTTTGGAAAGCAACTCTTCCGCACTTAGTCTCACCAGTCTGAAGGGACTAACCTCACCACCCACCACCCTGTAGAACAAGCCCTGACAAACATAACACACCAATTTAACACCTCAATATGAGGGACATCAAGAAAGCTCAAAATCTCTTTTCAGGATGTAGGAATTTCCTTTAAATACACAACTCTGTAAACACAAGGTGTACTAAAGATATATATGAATATAAAAATAAGTGCATGCATATTTATGTTCTCACTTTGTTTTTAGGATCCTTCAGGTTGAACATAAGAGACCTGTATTTGTTCTTGTACTTGCTGTCAGTGCTAAGGCAGAGGTTGAACATTTCCTTTTCAATGGCAACTGCCAGCCTTGCCACTTCATTCTCACTCATTTTCAGATCATCACTGTCGCTCACCCTGGTAGTAAGGAACACAACAAATATTAGTGTTTGATGTTTAAATGAGCTTAGCCAAAGATTTACAGAAAGACTTTCAAAAACTTAAGTATTCTGAACTGGGTTTTGCAGGACTCTAACCTTTTATAGAGGATGTCTGTCAACGAGCGGCGGATGTTCGTTCTCATCTGGTTGTTGGGGGGCGGTGACATGGGGGACATAGGGGGCGCTGAAGCAGCTGGATGTGGCGGTCTGGAGGATAAGGAGTGGCTGGAGGGAGCTGAAGAAACAGGAGATGACGGGACTCTGGAGGATGAGGATACATTGGTATGGGATGGAGAATCCTTTTGTTGTGGCTGCTTCTTAGGAATGGTAAAGTTGGACTTTGTGACTCTAAGTGCTCCTGTGACATGGATCGGACCTGGAGGGAAGCGGGATGGGGTATGGACGGGCGTTGCACCTGGTTTCTTGGACTTTGCTGCAGTTTTATTCTGAGGTGTCGCAGGTTTCTTGGGTGGTTTTAACCTGGTTGCCTGAGGAGAAGGCTTCTTGCCCTTCGGGGAAACCTTTGTTGCTTTAGTTGTTGGGGATTTCTTGTTTCCTTTGACTTGTGTTGTGGTAGCTCGAGGTGGTTTCTCAGAAGCATGGGGTGGTTCCTTCTCTTTCTTCTCACTCTGCTTCTCTTCTTTAGGGGGGGCTGTAAACCAAGAAAAATAGCAAACATTTCAAAACATGCCATCATTTACAATATCAGCAGATATGACGAAGTGTGGACTTTACCAACACTGTAGATAGGTAGACATGATTATGGTCTAGAATTCAGACTTCATTGTGCCTGAAAAAGCTCTGCATTGGTTCGATATGACAATTAACTTTACAGCTGTAAGGAGGTTAATAAAAATAATTGTCATTCAGGTATTAGTGTTGCACACTGAACACATTGCAATAAACATTCTAAAATAAACACAAAGTTGACAACTGGGCAGTTAAAAAGCCCCTCTTTATTTGTGGCAGTGGATGGGAGATACATTGCGCTGTTTATGCAGGGCCACTTGAGATAAGTTTTTTTCTTCCCATTTAGTGGTAATTGTCTTCATACTCCCTTATAAGGCAGATTGATTCTTAGTACCCATAGATCCAAACAGGAGAGAGGGAACTGAAACAATAGTCTTGTGCAAACTTACTGTAAACTTACTATAAGTAGTTAATGGAAAAAAGGACTACAACTACCAGGTTCTCTTAACTTGAATGCAAGAGACAAGCAAGATTAACTTGTTATTCACTGGCTGAAATGTTTCACTGCCTGCTAAAGCACACATGGCATGAATGGAATATGTTAATCAGAATTAAAGTTATTGCAAGTAAAGTTCATAACTTTACTGTTAATTTTAACATTAAGTTTTGTGAGATTAGCTACACACCCTATCCACTAGCATCAGCTTATAAGCCAATGAGCTTGGACACCAAAAGTAACTAGTCTTGTTAATGGTTCTGTCATTTGAATAAGTTATTCAGGTATACATGAAAATATTTAAAAGAAATATTCAAATAAAATAAAAAATTATATATCAACCACTTTGAACCAAGACTTGAATACACTTCTCAAACCTCTCATTGTCAACTGCAGATGCCAGTGCATCACCTATTATGGCCAAGTTGCATGTAAACTACATTAGTATAAGCATGAACCCTACTTTAACTAACTGTACAACTACTTAAATATATAACCACAAAAATATTGTGCAGAGCAATAGTATTGAGACCCAAAGCAACCAGTCAACCATCTTTTGAAGAGAGATGGTCACACCAAGCGAAATATGCACTATGAAAGAACAACTCAATGAGCCATATCTTCCTCCCGTTAATCACAACAATCACAGGTCATACTGATCTCCTGACCTGAGACGATACATTTACTTAACATTAACACTGGCTATGTAATCAATGAAGATCCTTATGCCTTCAACAATCCCTTATAAAAGGAGAGATGAAAAGTATCCACATTTCATTGCAACAAACGATCCTGTCAATATATATCAGATCTCAGGTGCAAAATGTGTAGAAAAACTTGAGCATGGTCTCCCTCTTCTCTTTGAACTCAGCACAGGTCTTCAGCTGTGGGCCTTCTGAACTTCACTGTTGTACCTCCAGTTGGTCTGGTCTCTGCGGTAGAGCTTCCTTCTTTCCCGGCTGTTCACCATTTGGGTGCTCTTGACCGTTGCATCTCCATAGCCATAGTGTGGGTAGATTTATCAGTTGTATATGCTTATCTGAGCTGAACTGATCAGGATATCCTATAGCAAGCCAACACTGCTCACATAATCAATCAAGGCATCCTAAAATCTGTTATATCACCTTTTATTCAAAGCCAATTTTTCCCACGAGTTGTGATGCATCATATTCAATATGAATGAATAAAAAAAACAAAAACTTGAGTCCGCCTATTACCCACAAACTTCAGTGTAGAAAAAAAGTTGTGCATAACAGTTGATTGTATCAGCTCAATATGAGTTATGTTAGCGTCACTGGTCCACATTAACATGGGGGAATTCTTAAGACACCTACCTGCTGGAGAAAGGGGGAAGGACCTTTATGGGTCAACCGCAGAGGTGATGAACCAAGGAGGTGGCGAGACTTGTGCAGATCATTTGAAATATACTGGCACCAGTCCATTCATTACACCCATACATCTCATGGTAAAGCATAAGAGCTCTGATTTTGAGATTGCCCTCCTTTTAGCTCTACCATGTTGTTACGTTCTAAAACTTAAGGGTCGTAACACATGTGATCCTTCATACGTTCAGATCTACAGCCCTACATTTTAACTATGAGGTATTCAAAAGAGGTACTCCAACAATTGAGTGTTGCACTGGCAAAAGGTTGGGGGGGGGAGGGGGGAAATGAAAATTGATGCAGCAAAGGCCTGTTTCCTGACTTTTAGTCCAGCTCACTGGCCAAGATCTGGAAAAAGCTGGATCCTACATTTCCCAAAACACATGAGCATAATTTGTTAGACCCTCCTATCTGGTAAATGCCTAAATTTTTTTTTCAAACTCCTGCCTTCAGTTTATAATGCAGGCTTTCAGTTAAGAATTTAAAGTCTCCCAAGCTGAGATAACCCTGGTGGCATCAAAGCCAAAGGAGACATTATATAATTGTGTTCACAGGCTTAATACCTACTAAAATAATCTTGATAAGTGCAACCTGTGGAGTGCCCCTTTCAAAAACAAATAGCACTTACCTTATTCACAGCTCCAAAATTTCATTGAGTAACAAATCCTTATCATTATCAAAATCACAACACTTTGCAAATCAGTTTTGAGTCTAGCACACAACGGAGTTCATCTCCAGAGCACTCATGTTCACCCCCATATGTACGGATCATTTCTAAATTAGCACCACAGGAACCACATTTAAAATGGAAAAATAACAACGTGGTTTTAACAGCCCAAGACCTTCAAAGAGATACATACACTTTTTGTTTAACACTGTTGGTGATATGGGTGTAGTCTTTTCTGGTGTTACTGCAATGTAATTATGGTCGCTGGACCAGGAAGCAGTGGCCGGCGGGGGCGGGTGTTCCTCAGCATGCTCATCTTCGTCGTCATCATCCAAATCAGCACTATGGTCTTCTTCGCTGTCCGACTCCTCCTGGGTCTTCCTTGGCCTCTTTTTCCCACCAGCCACACTCTTCTGGGGTGAACGGAAAGAAACAAACATTCAGGCCTTTAAGTTACAGAACTCATCATTTATAACATTACAGGTAACTTACAAAAATGTTTGACTTGAGCCACATTGGCTTTTAAAAGAGATTCCCTCTATGAAGTACTGCCAAATGCCAGGGAAACGTGCATGGTAAACAGAATAATTCACTCTTACGTTCTTCTGTCTCGCTGCTTTTGGTTTTAGTCCTTTCTAACACACAGTGTATATAGTACAATTCAAAGTAAATTAATAGTGTTTCTACATACAGTCAACTCTGCATTGGTAGCCTTTTACATTGCTCTGCATGTAGCATCTAAGCTTCGGTAAACCTGGACATTATTCTATCAAAAATTTACATTGCATATAAAAGTATTCTTGGCAGGTCTATTTTAGTCTAGGCTACAGAGAAAAAACATAATTTCAGACATTGCCTTTAGGAACCTGTATACCAAAGCAAGATCAACCATATGAAGATTGTTTTCCCAAATGTACACATCACTCACAAAATTGCAATGCATGCAGGGTAAAAAAAAAAAAAAAGCCTCAACATTTAGACTATCCAAAACTGTAAAAGCAAAAATACTGTCCAGTTATAATAAAGCTTGTTATATACGGTTGATAATATAATAGTTACTTAGTTCCTCAAGTCTTTTTCCCCCCATTTATTGTCACATGTACGCACAGCACATGTAGGGAGAATCAGACCACACATTTAACACCTATCAGGAGCAGGTGCATGCAGTGCGAGTGAATAAAAAAAGCTTGAAATGCAAAACGGCAGTCAATAAACAAAACATTGCATTAAGTAAAAGGAGCTATATTCTTTAGATGTTCCTTTCGTTAAATAAAAACAGGCTTACCACTCACCATCTTAAAAAGAGCCCTTGGAAATTGATTAACTAGTACAACCTATGGCATTGCATCTAGAAAACAATTTTCAATTCATGAAATAACCACATTTTCTCTGGGGAACATCAGCACACCTATTGAGCTACAACATAGCATCGTATCACTGATATATGACAAATGACCTTGTAAAATAAAGTACACTGTGTTCAAACATATTGCTCGACACCTTGGAATACTTTAATACGCATGCATTGCCTTTGTCCATTTCACGATCCAGTTGGAATGATGACTCCATTGTTGACATGAGCTAAGTGGTCAGACAAGCCATTTGTTCACTTTGAGATGATCCGTAAAACTCAACCTGCTCCACTGCTGGTTAACAATAAAGTTTACCATTATGATCATAAATTTGTTAAGCAATTTCACTTCCAAGTAGTATTTTAGAGTTATATAAAAAAAAAAAAATCTTTCTGAACCATGTTGGTCAAGATATGACCTCTTGTGACATTATTAAAATGCAGAGGGTGCAGCCACAGGAAGGGAACCAGTAGAGACATGGTTGCAGCAGTATAGCCTACTGCTTTCACAGTATGCCATGTATTAAAGAAAGATGGTGATAATATTTTCAAAAAGTAGACTTTACACATACTTTTTATATTAAAAAAAAAAAGTAGGGCTGTGCAATTAATTGAAATTTTAAATCACAATTATTATTATTTATTATTATTTTGCACTTGCAAGTAATCTCCTATTTTGTCTCGGTCTGAATGGGAGGAAAAAATATTTCAAACTGAAAAAATAATTTAGGGAAAATTCACAGTTCAAGGTGTATTCACTTTCTATTTGTTTAACGTTTCAGTTTATTTACGTCAATAAATGCAACATCTTTGCAAAAGACAATGGTAATTGTGTTAAATAATTGTGATGCAATAATGACCAAAATAATCATAATTATGATTTTTCCCATAATCGAGCAGCCCTAGTTTGAAGTTATAGTTATATATTTATATTAAACCCCTTCAGCTTTCACTCCTAATACTAATCAGCATCATATAACCATATAGCACTTGGAGTGTGTTAATATCAGGTAATTGATGTATAAACAAATGTTTTCTATAATGCTAATCAACAGTGAACCAAAAGAGACTTTCCCAAGAAACATTCTAAACACATTTTAAGAAATAGTTTCTCAAATGTGATAAAGGCATATCTAAAGCCTAACTCTCAAATTGTCCAAGTTACCTTTGGTGTAGACTGTGTTTTTTGGGCCTTTGACTTGTCCTTCTGCTTGGGCTCTTTAACATCAGTGATTGACTTCATGGCCGCAGCAGCATGTCCCAGAATACAGTCGTTGCCACAGTACACGGAATCTGGCTGGGCATTATTTTCACAGCCAGGCCCGATACATTTGGGAAGGGAAGACTCTTCCTCAGCCTTTGGCCCGACCTTCTCCTCTGGCACCTCCACTATTTGTGTTGTTTTCACCTCCACATTTGATGCCACTTTCTGCTCTGCGTCTGGTAGTGCTTTCTGCTCTGATGTGGGTGCTGCCTTCTTTTCCATGGTTGGTGCTGATTTTGTGCCTGCTTTTGGTTGGGCTGGCTGCTGTATGGCCTGCTCCAAGTCAGTAGACAACAAAATTAACAGCTTATGATGAGCTATGTAATTTTCAATCTCAATCTAAATAAACATTTTAAGGTGTATAGATAGTCAATATATTTTTTTAAATGTAAACGGGTTAATTAAGGGTTTATTTTTAACCAAACCAGATTAGTGATCGTTGAAACAGTGAAAAGCATGACAGCTTTAATGGTTTTATTTAGTTTCAACTTTTTACGGGCATTTTTAAGACTTTTTTGGTGCATTTACGTCTAATTTTTGACAGGACATGTGACAAAAGGGGAGAACGCGGGGGAAGACATGCAGGAAATCATCACAAGTCAGATTCAAACCCTAGACCTCTGCGTCGAAGCATAAACCTCTCAGTACATGTGCGCCTGCTCTACCACTGAGCCAACCTGGCCACAGTCAACTTTGTTTTACAATTATAAAATTACTGTTTATTTAAGTGGAGTCTGGGGGGTTTGGCAATATCTTGTTCTTGGGGACAGGTTGGAAAAAATAACAAAGTTACCATTAACCATTTGTTTGTCCACTTAGATTTATTATCTAGAGCTACTTATCGGGGTCCTAATCTGCATTCTTGGAACACTACAACACTACCCATGCAGACTCAAATCACTAACTAATAGTGTGATAATAGCAGCTCTAAACTACAGATTGGGGGATTCATAATTCAAATTTACATTTCAACCACACATTAAAGCCCTTTGACAGTAGCTACGGTAAAATGGACTGGAAATTGGTTTACGTATATAAACTAGGCCATGGCATCATAGTTACATTATTAAGACACTTGACATGCACTATGAAGTATTGAATGGCAGAACAATAGGCACAGCAAATCAGACAATGACTTAATAGACTTATATAACAATAATAACACAGCAATTGAAAGCCTTTAAATTGAGATCAGTTGCAACCTACCGGCTGAAAGATCTTTATCTTCTTTTTCCCAGTTGGATTAGTAGCTTTCTCTATCCTGCCTTTGATGCCCATGTCCTCTGCCCCCTTCTCTTCGGTTCCAGCAGTGGAGGACGAAAGTGCCGCAACAGCGTGAACGCCACTGGTGTTAGTTTTCTCATCAGAGGTTGCACAAGAAGCGAGAGCAGAAGCCGGAGTCTTGGGCCTCCCAATATCTGTACTTGTAGCAAGAATAGATGTGGCAGGTCTGACGACCTGATTTTTCTTAGCGGTGCAATTGGGGCAGATGTAGTCTTCCCCATTTCTCTCCATCAGGCGCCCACGGGCCTCAGTGATGCCCACACAGTCTCCATGGAACCACTCCTCGCAGCGGTCACAACAGATCATGAACCTAATGAGCACAGAACATTTATAGTGCCACATTTCTTCAAATTATTTGCTCAACAAAAGCTCTGGCTTTCCTCATACTTTGGAGTATGTATACAACATGAAAAAAACAAGGCTGTAGACATAAAATGCAACTTAAGATGCAGAGTTTAAAGTGAAATGAAGAGCAAACGGTAATACATTGGTTTTTAAGAGGCTTAGGTGTAATTGAAGTCATATGCTTGTTTGCCTACTGATGACATCATCTCAATTATTACTACTGCTCTACTACATGTGGGCTGAAGCAGCCACTGTGTGCAACATGCATGGTGTGTGGCTGCAAGACTGTACTTGTCTTCTGCACACGATGGCTTGTCAAGATGCTTTCAACATTGTTTTTACCCTCATACGCTTAGGCCGTATGATGGCAAGGAAAGCTCTAATATGTTCATTAAAACAGCACTCCAGACTAACCTTTACACTGATTAATAGTTTTCTTCATTTGCAAACCCTCATTTTGGATTGATACAAAGATTGACATGTCTGACCCGGTTACAAGTTTTGATTTGTGCACATCATACATTTCCCTTTGTACTGCAGTCATAGGTATTGTTTATAGTGGTGTTTTCTTCAGTCTCTGCCTGCACTTTTATCAGTGGCATCTTGAGTTGGAACCTTTCACTGTCTCTCCCACCATACCACTTTGTGGAACACAATTATAGCTAAACAGATTGTTTCATAGAGTTCCGCAATGCTATGTCCACGCACATTATGCGCTGTGCACCAAGTGCTGGCAGGTGTACCAATGGTAATCATCATGAACTCGCATGAATGAGACCACTTGAAATTTTAACTTGCAAACGCACAAAAACATACTTTCATACGCAAGTGTAGCTCTGCATAAAAATGTACTGCATTATTAACACTTTTAATAGACGTGGCAGTCATTGTGATTACAATAACACCAATAATGAATAAAAACAATAAATTAAAAAATACCTTTTGTTGTGTTTCTGGCGACAGATGCAGTAAAGTGCATTGGGATCATAACCTCCCTCATCAGAATCAATGGAGGATGATGATGAAGATGAAGACGTTGAAGAGTCATTCTCATCATCCTTGTCCACTTGTGTCTGAGCCTTGTGTGTCATTCCAGAAGCTTGAGTAGTTTTAGGCTTGGTCTCCCTCTTGACAGTAGTGACTTTGTTGGTATGAGCAGGACCTTTAACAGGGGTAGTGTTCTTATTGGCTACCCTCTTTTTATTGATATATGTTTTTATTGGTCCACGTTTTACCAACATTGCTGCAGGCTTGTCTGACTCTGTGCTGTCCTCGTCAGTCTCTTTATCAGTCTCCTTCTCCGATTCCACCTTGTCATTTTCATCTCCGTGTTCATTCTTCTCACCAAGAACCTCTTTCCTCTCCAAGTCCTGCTCTGGCTGAGGCTGCACTGTATTAGTGCAAGCTACATCTTCAGGATGGGGATAACTCTCTTCATCTTTTTTCTCCTCATTTTTATCCGGTAATTTGTCCTTTTTGACAGCGTCTCTGCTGTCCTCCTCATTCTCAGAGCTTCCCTCATCTTTAACTGTCACGCCACGGCGTCCTCGAGTCTGTCTGCCACCTCGACTTTTCCTTTGGGTCTGCTTCCTTGCACCACTTCTAGTCCTTCTCTCTGGGGACTCTACCTTGTCCTCTACGGCCTTGGTGTCAGCATTACCATCAAAGCTGGCTTCTGAGGCAGTCTCATCAGTTGGAGTTTGGGAAGGAGGATCTCCACTTTCCAGACTAGGTGGGGCACTCTTTCTTGACCCTCTTTTGGCAGTCAAGAGGAATTCTTCTAGTTTGTCAGTACGCTTAGATTGCCTGCCACTGCGACGTACAGGACAGCGGTTATCAGGACTATCGGTTGCTGCCTCCACTGGCATCTCTCTCTTTGCAACAGTGGACCGTCGAAAACTCCAAGTCTTTTTAACTTCACTGTTGGCCTTGGAAGATGTATCTGTCTCTTCTAGTGTCTCTTTGGCCACATTCTCGCTTTCGGTTTGAAACTGTTCTTTCTGCTCTGTCTTCCCTTCTCCAAAACCTGTGAACAAACAATCAAAGAAGGCTGTGGGCAAAAAAAAAAAGAACAAACATGGCATGCAATCACCAGAGTGCAATATAACAAAGCCAAGAAACTACACAATATTGTGTCAAGGAAGATTTTAATCAAAACAAATTTAAAAATGGATTGTTTGACTTGGATTTGACCCTTACTTACCCTCACCCAAATTTAAAATTATTTAAAAGATCATAGAACCACAATGTGCCCGGCATTACTACAACGTTCCCACCCCTTTATTGTGTGGGGGAAAGAAGCTCAGCCAAGGTACCTTGAGAGCAGCTATCCATGCGGTCCTGGCTCTGCTCTGGCTCAGGAGCTAGAGAGAGCTCAGGGCTTGCATTCTCCTCCATAGATGATGGAGTCAATCCCTACTTTCAAACCGAATGTCTACAATTAGGAGAAGAGCACAAGAGACCAGCTATGAGTAACTCTTTTCAATTCATAATATGGCAAATACTGACGGCTGCCAGGTTTTTAATAATTAGGCAGTGCTGGGATTGCTCCATGTCTTATTTTTTTTAAAGAAATACGTTGCAAAACAGTGGCACAAATATAGACAAGTGTATTTGCATCATACTGTAACTCGTTATTGAAGGCATGCAATGTCACTTTTTTGCACTATACCACTATGATTGCTGAGTAGCTGAACAACCTTGTTATGACTGCTATGAATGGGGAGAGATTAAATAATTGTGGGGGAATACAAACTCATATCTTGAAACCATGAAGGCCATCAGTAGATAAATCACCTGACTTGCTTAGCTTATTGCAGATGATTTGAATAAGTGCACTTGTCGGCCAATAAATAACAAGAATTGCAGGAAAGAAATGCCAAGCTAGTGCGGTGTTACAGTCTCCATTACATAGTATGTCCAACAGAGAGCTCTGACGAGTTGATTCTTCAACTTTATAAATGTTCTGCTTAGTATCTTAGTCACAATCTAAGGGATCCATATTAAGATAGTTGTTTAAGTATGTTTCTTTAAAAAAAAAAAAAAAATGATCGGCTTATAATGAATATGTGATTAAATTTAAGTATTAGTAGGACCTCACTATGGACTATAAAATGTGGGTGAGTTTCCTAACACACAGCAGTGTTTCCTCTATGTTGATGGCAGCCCGCCACGGCAAATTCTCTGCTGCCATGTAATAGGCCAGACGCACAACAGGGTTTCAGCTATGTACACCGCCGCTCCTTTAGCTATTTATGAAAAGTCATAAAAAGGTGTAATTACACGACTCTGCAGAGCCGTCTGCTGCTCAAGCGAACTGTCATCCGCTCTCTCTCCCCGAGCAACTGGAGCAGTGAGAGAACGCAATCACTCGCAGTCATGGCAACTAAGTAACAGGCGGAGTACTACTTGTCACTCAATCTTAGGCAAAGTGACAACCAACAATGAAAGTCGTGACATGAAATCCGTACACACGTGGGTGCATACCGCTCAAAACCAACATGAAAAACTTAGCTAGTAAAGGTCACTCAGCGTTTCGTTTTGTTGTTAAACTGTAAAATGAGTAGTGGCGTTAAATTACGGGTTTCAGGTAACCTCCCTACGGTACCGTCTATTTGGTGGATGGTTTCAAGGTAACAGTCGGTTGCTAACTTTAGCAGATAAGCCCGTTGACAGCGACGTTATTGTTTATATTATGGAACAATGTTTCTGACCGTAGTGGTCAGAGTGACTGAAAGTGTGATGTGAGACGCTAAAAAGAAAAACTATACGCTGTTTTCAGGTAACGTTCATTTTTGACGTTCAACCCTGTATGTGCGTCAGGAACCAGAAGAGCATGTCTCGTCCCACTATGCCCTATGTCACATTTTCAGCCTAATCAAATCTGCAAGCTGTAAGGATAGGACATTAAAACATTTCAGGGGGAAATTTACCAATTTTTGGGGGCGTTTAAAAAAAAATAGTAATGCATGAAGTTACATTTATGTGAAATGAGCCAGATTAAAATGCATACATGAGTAAATAAAAAAACATCCTATTGCTATTCTTGTGCATTTATCAGTAACAGCTCTGTTTGTGTGAGTGTATGTTAGAAATGGAAATAAAATGAATACAATCAAATAAAAGAATGGCTTAATGTAGGAAGAGGACACTGGCTTAAACTGGCAAATATATTGCTTCGAAATCTTGGGGACAATTTTGCCCCTAGATTGTACTTTTAATCAATTATTTTTTTGTTGCATGAAATTACAACAATTGTGTACCATTACAGTGAAATGTTATGCCATCCTTAAGCGTGTGCTGCATGATAGGCCTGCACTATTAATGCTTATAAAATTGCAATCTTGATTCACAAATTCAATTTTTAAACATCTTTTACGCTCATTTCATTTTACGAGCCAACTGCATCACAAACGCTAGTACTTTCTTCTGCGAGTTTTAAACAGACTGTACACTCACCTATAGGATTATTAGGCACACCATACTAATACTGTGTTTGACCCCCTTTCGCCTTCAGAACTGCCTTAACTCTACGTGCCATTTATTCAACAAGGTGCTGAAAGCATTCTTTAGAAATGTTGGCCCATATTGATAGGATAGCATCTTGCAGTTGATGGAGATTTGTGTGATGCACATCCAGGGCACGAAGCTCCCGTTCCACCACATCCCAAAGATGCTCTATTGGGTTGAGATCTGGTGACTGTGGGGGCCATTTTAGTACAGTGAACGCATTGTCATGTTCAAGAAACAAATTTGAAATGATTCGAGCTTTGTAACATGGTGCATTATCCTGCTGGAAGTAGCCATCAGAGGATGGGTACATGGTGGCCATAAAGGGATGGACATGGTCAGAAACAATGCTCAGGTAGGCCTTGGCATTTAAATGATGCCCAACTGGCACTAAGGCACCTAAAGTGTGCCAAGAAAACATCCCCCACACCATTACACCACCAGCCTGCACAGTGGTAACAAGGCATGATGGATCCATATTCTCATTCTGTTTACGCCAAATTCTGACTCTACCATCTGAATGTCTCAACAGAAATCGAGACTCAGACCAGGTAACAGACCAGGCAACATTTTTTCAACTGTCCAATTTTGGTGAGCTCTTGCAAATTGTAGACTCTTTTACAAATAGAACACACTATGAGCCCCGCTCTTTGTGAAACATGCAGAGGAGAGGACAGAGACGCTTGCACATACGTGCTCTCAGGTAATGAAATTTGGAAGATTGATTTTTGAATTCTGCTCATGTACTGATATCGCAAGAATCTTAACCTGGACGATAACTATCTTAATGTTTTAATCTCGTCACACCCCTAGTGAATTATTTCTGAAAATGAGAATTATTCTTTAATTTAAGGACATAAAACGAAAAAAGCCAATGTTTGTACCTGTGCTTCAGCAGTGATGAGTAACAGGTTTGTTCTTCAAACAAAACAAGGCCTTGCACCAGTAATCATCCGTCTTGGTACAAGGTTGAAGGATCTGGCGGATAGAGGGAAATACAAGTTAGGATCAAAGTGTTCCGCTCCAGCTAAGATGCAACAATAATGCAGACTTGTTTAGATGATAAAAATAACAAATTATGTTTATTTTCTGGAAATGTAAGATATTTAGTAACTGGGGTATTTAGCAAGTCAACAACTGCTCAATCAAAGATTGATTATTTTTACACACACACACACACACACACACACGTTTGGAACCATCTTCTCATTCAATGCGATTCCTTTATTTTCATGACTATTTACATAGTAGATTATTACTGAAGGCATCAAAACTATGAAGGAACACATATGGAATCATGTAATTAACAAAAAAAGTGTTTAATAACTGAAAATATGTCTTATTCTAGTTTCTTCAAAGTAGCCACCCTTTGCTTTTTTGATAGCACTGCAAACCCTTGGTATTCTCTCAATGAATTAATGAGGTAGTCACCTGAAATGGTTTTCACTTCACAGGTGTGCCTTGTCAGGGTTAATTAGTGGAATTTCTTGCCTTATTAATGGGGTTGGGACCATCAGTTGTGTTGTGTAGAAGTCAGGTTGATACAGAGCCAAAAGCCATATTGGACAACTGTTTAAGGCTAGAACCAATCAGCTAAATAAAGAGAAACAAGTGGCCATCATTACTTTAAGAAATGACAGTCAGTCCAGAAAATTGCAAAACTTTGAATGTGTCCCCAAGTGCAGTCACAAAAACCATCAAGCGCTACAACAAAACTGGCTCACATGAGGACCGCCCCAGGAAAGGAAGACCAAGAGTCACCTCTTCTGCTGAGGATAAGTTCATCTGAGTCACCAGCCTCAGAAATCACAAGTTAACAGCAGCTCAAATTAGAGACCAGATTAATGTCACACAAAGTTCTAGCAGCAGACATCTCTAAAACTGTTAAGGAGACTGCAAATCAGGCCTTCATGGTCAAATAGCAGCTAGGAAACCACTGCTAAGGAGAGGCAACAAGGAGAAGAGATTTGTTTGGGCCAAGAAACACAAGGAATGGACATTAGACCAGTGGAAATCTGTGCTTTGGTCTGATGTGTCCAAGTTTGAGATCTTTGGTTCCAACCACTGTGTCTTTGCGCGACGGAGAAAATGTGACCGGATGGATTCTACATGCCTGGTTCCCACTGATCGAGTGCTGCGCCTCCACAGTCACCGGACCTGAACCCAATCTAGATTGTTTGAGGAGAGCTGGACCACAGAGTGAAGGCAAAAGGGCCAACAAGTGCTGAGCATCTCTGGGAACTCCTTCAAGACTGTTGGGAAACCATTTCAGGTGACTACCACTTGAAGCTCATCAAGAGAATGGCAAGAGTGTGCAAAGCAGTAATCAGAGCAAAGGGTGGCTACTTTGAAGAAACTAGAATATAAGACATGTTTTCAGTTATTTCACACTTTAAGTACATAATTCCATGTGTGTGCATTCATAGCCTTGATGCCTTCAGTAATAATCTACAATGTAAATAGTCATGAAAATAAAGGAAACGCATTGAATGAGAAGGTAGTTCCAAACATTTGGCCTGTATTGTATATGATCAAGAAACATAAGTGAAGTTTGAATTAATATGCCACAATGATGACTTATAGTAGTTATTCAAAACTGCAAATGGATAAAATAACCAAATATATGTGAGGCAACAATTTGACAATTGACAGTAACTTAAAACATAATAATCTAAATCTGTTGATATTTGAAAGCATTTACAATTCTTTCTAAATGAATGCATCATTATCTGCTTCAAAAACGAGGCATTGGTCAAAAGTGATGAAACAGGATTCCTCCAATGCTGTGCCTGTGGTCACGACACCTTGCCACGTGAATTGCAGGACAACTGTTGCCATGAGAAGTGGGAGGGCCCCGGGACGAAGATAAAATGTAACAATAGCGGACAAAGCGACGAAACCAAGTTTATAATATGTTCAGATTCAGCGATATGACACACTGACACAGATGCTAGGTTTGTAATTGCCGTGTGGCAGTTCAGTAGTGGCTGCTCGACACAGAAAGATGGAAGCTGCATAGGGCCTTGGTGCGCATAATATAGAAACTCCTGAATTCCGGTCACAACTGTACTTCATTATTGTATGTGACCTGTAAAAAATGTATTAATCAAGTAGGCCTATATCGGAGGAGTCTGACAACAAACTACGACAACAGGCTATAACGATACCTGCTGCACAGCCGACACATGACATAGATAATAGGACACAGCCAACGATGGCCGAGAAGCAAACGTTCCAAACCACTGAACAACGCTCTACCGTTAGCATTAGCAAACGTTTACCAAAGCACAAATTGTGTTGCATTGTTGGGCGGGTCCCACTCAACAACTCCATGTATAACGTTAAGCATGCTTTTGCATGTTGAGGCTTTTTTTTCGTCGTTTATCGTTCCGTACCGAGAAACAGAGCTTTATAAAACGTGCACTTGTAGCCAACATGCCTCGCTAACGCTATTAACGTTCGCCACCACGAGCATGGGCAGGCTAACTGTAAACTCAACCTGTGACGCTAGCTATTAGGCATTTATCTAACACACCAAATTAAAGCACATAACGTTAACTATCAAAAACTTTGGAGATGCATTCTTACAGTACCAAGAGCCATATCCAACTAACCGATGCGAATGACATAGCTATCTAGAATCGGGTAGTTTGGCTATAACGTTAACGTTACAGCTAGCTAGCTAACGACAGGCGCATCAAATAGCCTAACGTTAATACAAAACTGAGACACAGACGTACCTCAAGCGTATGAAACACTTAACTAGCATTGCTCAAATATTAAATTGTTGCATTCTACCCACCTACACGCTAGAAAAACCGACGATTTGCCCTCGCATGTCGGTCAGTCCTCCATTTTCCATTCCCGCTGGAGGTAGCTAGCTAACTGAATGCGGCAGATGGCTGACGGTTTAGATTATACGCCCAATGTGTCTACAGCGCCCCCACTGGTCAGGAGGGACACTGAGCAGGCACGGCAACAATGAAAGGTTTGTTTAGCTTGAATCATAGGTCCGGTAATGCGCAGCCTTTGAGCTGCATTTGCAGCTCTGCCATTTTTGTTTAATTTCAAGCTATAGACTTTAAATACCCTAAAAAAGCAAATATGAAGATTTAAAAACTAAAACGATTGTGGTTTATTTTGTTGTAAACAATCTTGAACTGAATTGGAATTTGCCTGAATTTGGACAAATTCAATTAGTCATCTACAGTAGACAATATACTGAACAATATCTAATTTTTAGATACTATTATACTATGGCTCAGTTTTGTTTTTTTAAATGTGTCTTTCAGGTAACCATTTGCATTTGTGAGCTGGAATTTGCAAAATTCATAAAACTCAATTCTTGACTTATATCTGTGCTTATTCTTCTATTTGATACATAACTGCAGAACTTTAACCTCTAATAACTCTGTAATTAATGTCCTCATACACCTCTTCTTCAGGACTACTGACATACAATGTCCTGAAATTTCAAAATGTGCTACATCTGTTAAGAGTTAAGAATACAGTCAGTGTAGAACAATATATACATTTAAATATAGCAAAATCAATCCAACACATAAGCAGGTTTCTCTAAGACAACTATAAGATTAAATTTAGGATGGGACTGCTTGTGACCATTGTATTTTCTGAAACTGAGTTTTAGAAATGTTCTGTTTAAAACCAACTTACCTACACAACCTAGTGCTGTTGAAACTATGCTTATTTATTGCAGACTGCTTCCTAACTAATTAGACCACAGTGTAACATAGAAACAGCTTGTTTAAAATGTTTGTATTTTTTTTGCAGTATACAGCAGGCAACATTAGCATAACAAATAAATTAACATATAATACAAAATAAGGAATTTACAGTCATTTCTGTCAACCACCTAATCTAAATCTGGGTGGTCCATTAGCGTGGGTTACATTTTTGCAGTCTTAAACTGTTTAACTGTTGTCCTTTACACTATGTGTATGTTCTGTGACACTCAGGCATGCTCTTAAGATCTTTATAAGGACAGTTATAGACTGCAAAGGAGTGCATGAATATGCAGTATACATTTTTTAAAACTGCCCCTCTAGTGGTACCAGCTGCTGCCAGTCTTGTTTCCACATGTAAAATGTAAAGACCACTGGGGGCAGTATGTGAGCCCTGAAAAGCAAACAAAATATATAAATTAAAATAATTTAGATTGCTCCCTTAAGAGCTGCTGTGCTGCAGCTAACAGAAAAAATGTACATAGACATATATAGGGGAATTTTTTTGTTTACATTTTCAAGTATGGTGAGCTTGTTTAGGACAAAGTGACAGCAACATTGTCCGTGCTCTTCTCCATGTCACAGTCTTTGTCTGATGGTGCAGAGACCGGCGTGTCTCTCAGAGAGTTTGGGGCACTGCTAGTCTGCCCTAAACCTTTGTGTGGGAGGTCTGTTGTCGACTCAGCCTCAGGTTCTTGCTGTGGGGCTGTAGCTAAAAATAGAACAAAAGTGCAAAATATATATTACATCTATGAACATGTCAAGTGTAATGTGGCTGATGATCATGCAGGCAAGCAAAGGACTGGAGACTTCTAGTAACGATTGCGAACTGCTGGTGTGGGGAAAAAAAATGTTATCAATTTGTGAATTGATCAACGTGTGAATGCCATCAATTGGACAGTGTTGTTACCTGATTGAGTGCAGGATTTCATGTGTTCTGGCCAGTGGGCTTGCTGACAGGGGTAATCACAGTAGCTGGTGTTCCAGCAGCAGTAGAAGATGGCCTCTTTCCTGCAGTTAGCACACCACTGTTTCTTCTTTGTTTCATCCACTAATTGCTGCTTCTCCAGCTCCATCTGTTTCTTCACCTCAGTCACCAACCTCTCTCTCTCCTGTTCCAGACTTTGCCTCATCTCTGCCATTGTCAGCTCTACATTGACGTATGCATATATGTGATCAAACATAAGTAAAACTCATATCACAGTTTTGGGGAATGAAGACTACATGCATAGTACTTTGCTGATTTACAGTTCTCACCAAGATTGTGCTTCATTTCTGACAACTCTTGTTGATGCAGCCACTGTAATTTTTCTATTTCGATTCTCAGTCGTCTTATCTGAATTAAAAACCCATGGGTAAGTTAAGGGTCACATGCAAAGCCAATGTTATGATCTGAATAGTATTCATTCACCACAGGGCCAAGAGCAAACACCTACCTCTGCTATTGTATTTCCTGAAGTACTCTTAGAAAGGTCATTGTAGATTTCAGTCATTGTACCTTTGATTGCATCCATTATCTGAAAGAGTATACCATAATATTATATAAAAAATGTTTTATGGATGGACATAATTGACAATACTAATCTGGTTTCTTTGTCTTGTCATCTTCAGGTCTCATTTTATGTACAAATCAAAAATATAGTTTGAAAGCTATCAAGGAATGGTATTTACTGTTTCTAACTGTATTAGACACCAGGAATTTCAACATTTCACCCCCAGAGAAATAAAACTAATTGCTCTCAGGGCTTGTTTTCATCTAGGTTATTTAGCCAAAGAATGATCAGTCAGTGCTAAAGTCCAGTGGAAAACAAATGTAAATGAAAAATTATACTAACTTTATTTGTGTACTTGGCAATGTCTGCAGCTGCATCCGCTGAGGCAGTGGGGATATACAGGTCGGTTGCCACCGGTGAAGATGTAGCAGCTGTGCCTAAACTTGATGCTGCAATCATGGCAACAGAAGCAGGACTACTGGATACCAGAGTGACAGCTGACGTGGATGTGTCTTTTTGTTGAACAGCTAGAATTAGAAAAAAACTATTATTCAGAAACATCATTATGGACAATCTGAATTTGTGAAATATTTAGTTTTATTATTATATATATATATATATATATATATTTGTTGCTGTAAAGGGTAAATTGTAATATTTTCGAAACACTATTATATGAAGGACTTTTGATAGATATATATATATATATATATATATATATATATATATATATATATATATATATATATATATATATATATATATACATACAGGTAAAAGCCAGTAAATTAGAATATTTTGAAAAACTTGATTTATTTCAGTAATTGCATTCAAAAGGTGTAACTTGTACATTATATTTATTCATTGCACACAGACTGATGCATTCAAATGTTTATTTCATTTAATTTTGATGATTTGAAGTGGCAACAAATGAAAATCCAAAATTCCGTGTGTCACAAAATTAGAATATTGTGTAAGGGTTACATTTTGAAGACACCTGGTGCCACAAAGTAATCAGCTGATTAACTCAAAACACCTGCAAAGGGCTTTAAATGGTCTCTCAGTCCAGTTCTGAAGCCTACACAAACATGGGGAAGACTTCAGATTTGACAGCTGTCCAAAAGGCGACCATCGACACATTGCACAAGGAGGGAAAGACACAAAAGGTTATTGCTGAAGAGGCTGGCTGTTCTCAGAGCTCTGTGTCCAAACACATTAATAGAGAGGCAAAGGGAAGGAAAACTGTGGTCAGAAAAAGTGTACAAGCGATAGGGATCACCGCCCTAGTCAAGATTGTGAAAAAAGGGTGTGGACAGCTGCTGGAGTCAGTGCTTCAAGATCCACCACCAAGAGACGCTTGAAAGACATGGGTTTCAACTGCCGCATACCTCGTGTCAAGCCACTGTTGACCAAGAAACAGCGCGAAAAGCGTCTCACCTGGGCTAAGGAAAAAGAGCTGGACTGCTGCTGAGTGGTCCAAAGTCATGTTTTCTGACGAAAGCAAATTTTGCATTTCCTTTGGAAATCGAGGTCCCAGAGTCTGGAGGAAGACAGGAGAGGCACAGGATCCACGTTGCCTGAAGTTTAGTGTAAAGTTTCCACCATCAGTGATGGTTTGGGGTGCCATGTCATCTGCTGGTGTCGGTCCACTCTGTTTCCTGAGATCCAGGGTCAACGCAGCCATCTACCAGCAAGTTTTAGAGCACTTCATGCTTCCTGCTGCTGACCTGCTCTATGGAGATGGAGATTTCAGGTTCCAACAGGACTTGGCGCCTGCACACAGCGCAAAATCTACCCGTGCCTGGTTTACGGACCATGGTATTTCTGTTCTAAATTGGCCAGCCAACTCCCTGACCTTAGCCCCATAGAAAATCTGTGGGGTATTGTGAAAAGGAAGATGCAGAATGCCAGACCCAAAAACGCAGAAGAGTTGAAGGCCACTATCAGAGCAACCTGGGCTCTCATAACACCTGAGCAGTGCCAGAAACTCATCGACTCCATGCCACGCCGCATTAATGCAGTAATTGAGGCAAAAGGAGCTCCAACCAAGTATTGAGTATTGTACATGCTCATATTTTTCATTTTCTTACTTTTCAGTTGGCCAACATTTCTAAAAACTCCTTTTGTGTTAGCCTTAAGTAATATTCTAATTTTGTGACACACGGAATTTTGGATTTTCATTTGTTGCCACTTCAAATCATCAAAATTAAATGAAATAAACATTTGAATGCATCAGTCTGTGTGCAATGAATAAATATAATGTACAAGTTACACCTTTTGAATGCAATTACTGAAATAAATCAAGTTTTTCAAAATATTCTAATTTACTGGCTTTTACCTGTATATATATATACTGGGCCTATACTGTCAAGTCATAATTGAATACTTGTTATCTACCTTTAACAGCCTGTCTGGTCTGATAGCGTGTGCTTTGTGAAGACTGCTGTGTAGACGAAGAGGATCCTGCTGTCGAGCCATTCCCAGTGGCCTGTGTCTGGGTCAGCGCTTGACCCTGGCCTTGCCTGGGCGACGATGCCTGTATCTGCGTGGTTGCCACAGGTTGCTGGTTCTGTTGCTGACGCTGCACCTTTTGCATGTGCCACTTCTGAGAGGAGGTCTGAAACTTGGCAGTGGGATTCCACACCACAGCTCTCTGCACTACCGGCACCGTCTCTCTGGGCAGCAGAGGACGCTGTTTTTTCAAAGCTGGTGTGGTGGAGGCTGAGGAGGATGAAGAGGGAGGTGTTGCGGTGGCACTGGACACAGTTGCAAGGCTTATGGTTGCGGGTGAGGGAGTAGTGAAAGAGACCATGGTGACAGGAATGGCCATAGGGGACTGTGTAGAAACACTAGAAGGTGTGGAGGGAGCTGTACTGTTTTGAGATGGGATTGTTGATGAGGTCAGGGCTTTACCTACAAGGCAAAGTACCTACATTATTTTTCAGTTTCGCCTGTAAAGTTAATGATGTTTTCACATATTACATATGCTAAAAATGAGCATTACATGCAGGGGGTGTTTGATTATTTCTAGTGGGATCAGCAGAGAAAAGTACAACACTCACCTTCAAGTTTACCAGCAGATGACTCTTTAACAGTGGCGTTGTCTTTCCTGCTCCTCCTCCTGTCCTTGCCTCCCTGTTCCTCTCCGAGGTCAATAACCAGCTCTCTTTCTGAGTCAGAGTCCTCCACTGGCACAGGCTGTTTTGCCTCTTCTTTCACTTGAGCCTTCTCCCTAAGACCAGTTGATGATGGAGGTGCTTTGGTCTGCTCTAGGCTCTCCTTTTCTGAATCTGTGCTCATTTTCTCTTTAGGTGAAGCATTTGATACTGTTGCAGTGGCGTCGCCTGCTGCAGTCTCGGCTGCCACGAGCAAATCAGCTTTACCATCCTTATCTTGGCTCACAGAAGGTTGGTCTTTGACTTTACTTTTGGTAGGCTCCTTCTGGGCTTCATCAGTGGGTGCTGCATCCCAGCCATCTTTGGTCTTTTGCTCGTCATCGCTGGCATACTCACTGTCACTGGAGTCAGATTTATCAGAGTCTTCTGAGTCACTGTGTTCCACACCTTTATACACATCAACAGAGATTTCATCTATACCTGCAAAACAAAGTAATAGGATGGATATAACAAACTGCCATTCAATATCTTATATGTTATAGGGTTCGGCTAGAAAGGAGCAAGCAAAACTAAGCAAGCACCTGGATCCAAATTATTCAATACCTCACCACAATACGACATCCCATCCCCAAAATGTGTTAAGCAACTCTTCCATTATGGCAATGATTGCGCTGACAATCAACAAATGCATTAATTCAGAGGAGTTAAAACAGGAATGTCTTCAAATGTTAAAAAAAAAAAAATAGAAATTGAGTAGTATTATTGAGTGAGAATGTAAAAAATAATGGAGATTATGATGATGAATATAATTATTATCATTATGGTTATATATATATATATATATATATATATATATATATATATATATATATTATTATTATCCTATTATTTAGGATATTATTCACCTTAGGGTGGCAATGTACTGTATATAAGTACTGGCCCTTAATGGGTATATGTAGGCGTGTATGTATGTATGTATGTATGTGTATATGGTGTGTGTGTATGCATGCATATGCAAAGACACTGTACGTATGCATGTATGTAGAAAGTTATTAGGGTAAGTGTTCATGTTCTTTAGTTTTTGTATAATTTGTTTTATCTTTCTTGTCTTAAGTTTTTTTCCTTGACAAAGTGTTTGTTACTCTTACAAATGTGAGAAGGGGGGGCCTGATATAAGTTGAAGCTTCTGATCCTACCCTTTGGTTAGGACCAATACAATTCATTCATTCAATCTTTCAGAAATTGCTATTTTTTTCTATGCATACTCTACTGACCCAACTGTGCCTTGCAACTCTCAATGGTTTTGTCCAAGTTCAGCTGGAAACGGCTCTTGATCTGTCTTTTTGGAGAGGTGAGGACTGGTGTGGCTCCTTGTTTCTGCTGAACCGTTTCACTAAGTTCCTTAAGGTCCATTTCTGCTTTACTCCGATCTGGAAGAAAAGAACATAAAATAATTTCAAACAGCAAAATATGCACAAAAAAAGACAATTATTCCTAGCAGAATCATGTCCAACGGTGACCTGTATTTGCTCACACAGAATGTATTAAGTACTTTAATGCATATAACATAATTGCCATAAAAGATTCACCTAGATTGAGGTTCAGAATGCTTCCTGTCGGTGGTGTCTTCTCCTGCTTGGACCCACCAGGAGCTTGAGAATGGAAGGGTTTAGGGCTGTCCAAGGAACTGCCTGCAGGACAAGGTCGAGGATGGGCAGGCGATGCTGTTAAGAAATATTTACTGTTAAATTAAGCCTCCTCCCATAAGACACAACATACTTGTTCATACACTTAAATGCACCTGGTGAAATACCTGTACAGTCCATGGACTCTTCTCCTGTACTGTACTGGCTGTTTGGAGCTTTTGTCTGGGACTTGTCAGCTGGGTCATGTTCCCCATCCGAACCAGTATGGGCAGAGGAGTTGGTGCTCATGGGGGAGCGAGGCATATCACTGAGAGGGAGCCGCCGGCCTGCTGTGCTCCCTCCCACCCCAGACAGCATGGTCCTGGTCAAAGGGATCTTGGGTGAGGCAGTCATATCAAAGCTCAGCTTAATCTTCTCCTGTTTCTCAGGTTTGATCGGGGTGGAAGAGGGATTGGAGGGATCCAGCAGCATCTGGAAGTTGTTGTCAGGAGTGTAGGGGGTCCTGAAGGGGGCATAGTTAAATACTCCAAACTTCTTCCTCATGTTCTCCACATAGACCTCCATCTCTTGCATGGCACTGTTAAAGATGCTCTTGGTCTTCTTCACAGAGAAAGGGATCTCTTTGGACATGAGGTAGCAATTGTTTAAAGGAACCCAAGCCCTGAATGATAAAGATTCACATCATAAAGAAAGATTGACATGTGCCTAAGTAACTGAGTAACTGAAGCACAAAGGGCTGATACCTGTCATGCTGACCAAAAAAGCGAGCATCTACTTGTCCATCTTTGTCCCGCAGAGCTTTAGCAGGCCAAAATGGAAATCCTTTCAGTTTGGCCCACACTAGGGGGTGTGGGTTACTCTGCAGACATAAAGAAAAACACTGAAACTAAGGGCGCTTTCACACCTGTAGTTTGGTGGACTGCTATTCGGGGGTGAAGTTGCAACATTGTTGCATTTTTCATTTGGTACAGTCTATCTATCTATCTCTGGCCAACATTTCTGGTATAAAAAATAATGGTGCAACACCTCATTTTTGGGTTTTCTGGTTCTGCTTTAGTGTTTCTAATATTTTAGAAGAAGGCGAACAATGAGCAGCTGACAGAGAGTGAAGGAGAGAGAGAGCGAGAGAGAGAGATGATAAGATGTGTTGTAACACAGACAACTAGCAATGTGTGCTCAGAACATCTTATGGATCTGTAAGTAATCCTCCCTTAAAGCATATCTAAGTCCATAAAATTGTGTGCAAGGTTTAAATTGTTGGCCGAAAAAATGCTCTGTTTCTGGTTCACTTCTTTTATTTGGGTCGGCCCGCGTTCTCACCTAAAGTGAACCAAACTCTAGTTCACTTGGAAGCAAACCGAGACCCTTGTTTTCAAGAGAGTTGATCAGAGCAGCACAGAGTTTGTTTGTTTGATCCGCACCAGATTTCAGATGAGCTTTTACGCCAGCCTAAATGAATCGGACTATCTGACCAAATGATTCAGGGATCATTTTAAACGGACCAATCAAGGTAGATGTGAAAGCAACCTAAGTGATCTATGTTTGAAAGGGTAACCAAGTTGGTGGAATCATCAACAGAAACTAGCTTACACAAGGCTCACAGAACCAGTTGTCTCTCTTTTGGCAAGCAGACAGATAACACTCAGGACAAACTTCAATCTCGTTCATCTGCAATTAAAGAATCAGAAGACATATCAAATCAAGTTCCAGCTGCCGCATTAAGTGTTTTAAATCAATAAACAAATCAAAATCCCAAAATCTTTTGTTACCCAAACCACATACCCACCTCATGTTCACAGATTTTTACTATCACTTTAGCTGTGGCTGTGAGTTTGTGATTGCCTAAAACAAGGACATACATTTATGATAAACAATTTTAATACACAATAGACAGGGTGATAATTAAATAGCATTGTTATTGTAAAATTATTGATAACATCATGTTATCATTTTCCAAATCCTGTCACTCAAATCAATTATTCTGAGCAAATTGTAATTAAAAACTAATGAAGTAAGTAATTGACATCTGATAATCAACAGTGGAACACAGCTGATTTAAATGAACATCAATTACTAGAACATTTAAGGAAATAGTGTATTTATATTCTTCTTAATAGCATGATATTGATTTAATCTGCTATATTATTCTTAAAGAAAACTTCCACACAATGAAACATACCTCCATTGTATATAATACAGTTGTGCAAAATCCATTTTGCATCTGCCAAGAAGGCCTCTGTGCAGCCGTACATTTTCTTTTTAATATTCTGCGGCGCAAAAAGAAAAGATGGTGCCTGACTGACAAACTTTTTAACATTGCTACATTCATGTTATCCAAGAAAAATGTGACAGCTTATGGTTTACCTTCTCAAGTGTGCAAAGATCCATAGGGTGAAAAATATACTCTGCATAATCTGGATGCTGTTCAAGAGAGACCGGTTTCTGGAATGGTTCGGTCTATAAAAGTGAGTAGACAGGAAAGAGAGTGAAGGAAAACAAACTCTCTGCACAACCTTCCCCCCCCTCTACTACACATGAACATGCTACCACCATGCTATTACTAAAACAAATCTAAAAGCCGCTTCAAACAAAAGGAGGAAAATCAGTGGAGGAAGAAATCGTGACGAGGTCTTGTTAGTGGTGTAATTGATTACCCAATTAAAAGTCTTTCTCTGCGTGGAAGCTGCATGGGGGGAGCGAGATGACAAGCGGGGATGATCCTGAAAGAGAGTGAGAGGGGCAGCTGTATCCTCACCACCAGCTAGCATGTTTACCTTCATGGTTTCCAGCCATGACAGGCCCATTATTTTACAATGACTATGATTGTTAGTTATGTTATTAGAAATAATTTGCACATGCAAATCAATAATATATCATGCTTGACTGATATGTGGACAGGTAGTTCTTCAGGGTGCAGATCTTAACATCTGACAGGACTGATGGGAATATGATGGTTGCATAAGCCATCCAAAACTTAAGACTGGCCAGAAAAGAACACATGCCAATATCCAAGTAATAAATCTGAATGTACAAGTAGAAAAGGCAGAAATGAGAATATACAGTATACCCCATATGTAATTAGACTGTCTGCATCAAAACAATATAATCAGTTTGGTAGCATGAATTCCCTAGAAAGACAGAGGGACCAGAGTACTTACACCTGGCTGTTTCATCTTCTGAAGGGCAAACTTTAGTAGGTAAGACAGCTGCTCTATAGTTAGCATCATCATGGCTTTGCTCTGAGTCTCTATACACTCAGCAACTGTTATTTTCTGAAAGATATCAAGAGGAAAATAGTTGAAAACATGCATCATTGCACAGAATGTATGTAGGCTCAACGTCAAAATTTATTGAAAGGTCCTCTGTACATTAAACAAATATTAAAACAGGTTTTGACTAAAGGCTTTTAAATATGGCTTAAAACACCCTTAAGGGGCTTTCACACCAGCGCACGATAACTCACTGCCTCCAGTCATTTCAATGAGGGGATTGCAGCAGATGGGAAGCGGTTTTCACGAAAGTAGAGGTATGAAGCGCTTGCCACCTACATGAACCTGCTACAGATTTTCCTCTGCTGCCCAGAGTTCACCGTGCTAAACTTCTTGCTGTACTTCGGGCGGCAGGAATCACTTTTAAAAACGCTTTGCTTTTTTGGGAAACGCTCTTGCAGTTAGGCAGTAGTCAGGGTGGTTTCCGCGCGGCGGTGTGAAACCAGTGTTACACTATACACATTCCTGGGTGAGTACCTCACACTCCGGACAGAACCAGTCGCCCTCGGGCTCGGCTGGTAGTTTGAGGCACTTGGCGTGGTACACCCTGGGGCAGAGCTCACAGCAGAGCACCTGGCCCTCGCGGTGGCACAACCAGCAGTAGAAGTCATTCCTGCCGTCCTGCGGTACAACATCAACAGGGTCTGTGGTGAGTGCTGGCTGCTTCACATAGTAAAAGGGACCATGTCTTAGTTCTGACTGGAATGCGGGCAAAAGAAAGACAAAGTTGGGGAATGTCAAAATCAGCTCAGATTAGAGAAGCCAAGCAGACATGCACAGCATCAAATGCACACTATAGTCACTAAAGTCCAAAACACACTAACTAGACACTAACTGCTGGTTGATGAATTTAAAAGTCACATTTTTTTCATTGTGATGGAAATGAAGATGACAGGTCTTGTTATTTATTCTAAGTTGTGTGACGTACTCAGTTCTCTGATTTCAATGTGTGTTAAAGGACAAAACAATCACCAATGTGCAGAATGGGTAAACAGTGTGGCCACCCTCGGTTAAACCGGCAAAGGCACAGATAGTTACAGTGGCTACTAGCAATCATTTACAGGTCAACTTAATGTGCCAAGTGTAAGATATTAGCAATCATTTACCTACTACCCAAAGGAAGCAAAGAACACACTTTGCACTCTCAGATTGCAGAGAAAGCATTTGTTGAATTTAAAGGTGCAGAGATAGCAATTTATCAGACCTCAGATCACTTAAAAATTACTATTCACAGTAGTATCCAATGAGATTAAACTACAATCCTAAACATGAAGCTGTAAAATACAGGGACGTAACACAATGGAGCAGACAAGAGGTGGAAATTGCAGGTTAATTCATGATGTAATATCACAATATTTAGCCCCTAATGGAATCAGAAATACCAGCTGATGTTAAATAGCATGTCTTTAAGTGCAAACTTTCAGTTACATGGAAACATGTGCCATTATTCAGATGTCAACCAGCCATAATCTTGCAAACAACCAAGATATAGAACAGTAAAAAGGAAAGAAATAGCGAGAATGTACCATGCCACTGATGCCAGTTTAGCAATAATATAAAACAGGACAAAATATCACATTGTCCCAACCCTAGGGCAAACTGTAGTGCTGGTGAAAGTTAATGGCAGAAGGAGCTCCTTTTAGAGAAAATGTCTACATACACATCATCTCACTTTTTACAAGAAATTAATTTAATTGAAAGAAGTTCACCTCTTTCTGCTCCAATGAAGCTGCTAATTTGCCAAGAGTTTAGATTGTGATTATCCTGGGTCGCTCCCAGGTGTGTATGTGTGTAACTGTGCCTAATGTGTGTTGATGTAGAGCAGGGCGTTCCTGCAAAAGAGCATTCATGCTCAGTGAACCTACCCTAAATAAAACAGACCTTCACATATCAACAGAATATGAATAACTGATTAAAACCAACTGGCTCTTTCCCACAGCAAAAAGATTATGTCATCAAAAGTATCTGAGATACTGTACATGAGCTCTATTGCAGGAGGTTCCCAATTTCTTTTCACCCAAGGAGTCCTTACAAAACCTTTAAACCAAAAAATAAATATAATTTTATTAACTATAATGGATGAATCTGAAAACTTTTGATGGAATACTGGCAGAGTAGCACAGACCGCACTTTGAGAATCACTGCTCTTTAGGATCTATCTTATATAAAGTTAATATGAAGGGCTAATGGGGCAGCTTGTGATAGTTTGATTTTATTTATGAATACTGCATTTATATTAACAATAGAAAAACAGATTTTTTTAGCAGGATTTTATATCCCCAAGCACCCAACATGTGCTGAAACAATTCAGTAGTCACTGTAGTTTATTGTAAAGAAATATGTTATCTGGCAACTACAGCTAAGAAAACACTTCATGCAGTAAAAAAAAAGAAAAAAATTCAAGGAAAATGAAAACTACCAGCACTAATGTCTTGCAAAGTAAGTAAAAGTAAAAACAGCTGCAAATGTTTTTCTACACAGATATTTGTGTTATTATGTTTTGTCTGATTTTCACAAATTGAAAGTGAAAATTAACCTTACAAACAAATATATACAGGTAAACTAAAAGAAAATTGTAAAATGCAAAACCCAATGTCAATTTGGTGCAAAATTACAAATAATGAAAAACATATTTCCTATTTCACAGTACTAATTATTCCGAAAAAAATAACATTGACATCCTCACCAACAATGTAAATATCTCATTTGAAGAGAATTCTTTTGCAATGCAACACAAAGTTTTGTATTTGACATTGGCAAAAGAAGTCTCAGTTGCAGACATCCCAGACCTTCGGCAGGTAAACCCAAAACTATCCACATTGGGGGTAAGAGGAAAAATGTGTTTTTAGTGATTTGGACAATTATATACATTGTATCCATGTACTGTATGTCCTTAAGGTGCTTGATGTCTTGACTATTAAAAAAGATTGTGGTCTAGTGTAAGTCTGAAAAACAATAGACAATCAATCAATCAGGCATATTATGAGTTTAAATCCTGTTTTTTGTTTGTTACCTGGTCTTTGCTGCTGCTAACAGCACCTGGTTTCTTCTTTTTTTTCATTGGACAGGGGGATGTTTCAGCAGAGGAGTGACCATTAGATGAGCGGGAGGGACTTGGTATCTTTCGTTTTTGGGTCATCCGTTCTGTCGACCCCGTGTCCAAAACTACAGGCAAAAGGTCAAAGATTACACAAACCGGGAAGGGTCCACAGATGGCCTACTTGATGGAGGAAAAACATTCCAGAAATGATGCACCACAGTTTTCCTGCACTCTCACAGTCTAGTGAGGCCAGTAAGCATGGTGAGTTATATGATAATAAACCAAGACAACCAAAACCCTTTCATGTTTTACTGCTTAATTTCACAAATATAGAAACAGAGTTTTGCCATCCTATCCAAAAACAAAGTATGTGCTTACCTTTGGATCGTGTTGAGATCTCCATTCCTTCCGTTGTAATCTCAGCAGTCTCCTCTTCCTCTGCCACACTAATGCAGAAAAGTCAAAGGTTTACCAGTCAAACATAAGCTCTGTACAAAATTCATATTACAATGTTCAAACCACTACTTCTGACAAAGTACTATGCTTATGAAATAGGTTTCAAAGGCTTAAAATGATAAGAATAATTAGGCCTAAATCGGAAAATTAAGTTATTACCAGTAATGGGTTGATAGATTATGTCTGTGAATGGTTACAATGTTTCACCAAACATTGTTATCTGGGATGGTGAAATACCAGAAAATTACTTATATATTATATTACAGTATATTCTAATTCCACCAGCACTGCGTGTGTGCAGGTGACAAAAACATTGTTTTCAATGTTTTCTACTCTGCTGAAGGTTACTTGATTTCAATAAACAAATCAAAAAATTATACAAAATGGATTAACTGCGCTGCATGAGAACATCTGGAAAGAGTGTCAAAATTGCCAAATGCCAGACATATACGTACAGTTTATGCCACACATGATACAGGTACTGTAAAGACTTTTTACCATTACTGATAATACTGATAACATAGCAATTATATCACTCAAACCATTCATCAACAGTTTATAGACGCATACAAAAAATAATGTTCTAAAGTAGGTACTGTACTGTAGGTATACAATTAGAATAATTAAGGAGCAGGTGTAAACAGAAAGCAGATTGTCTGATGTTGCTCTGCGGTTGAAAATCATAAATATAAAAGTTGAAAATACAGAAAATACTTTGGAGAAAGAACAACAATGGCGAAAAGGTAAACCAGGGATGTATTTGGTTGGCGAGGTGGATAAGATTCTGAGAAAAAACTCGGGATTAAAGGCGTAAATCTACAAGAAAATACATTAATTTGTGATAAATAAACTCAGAAATGATGTGAGATTGTCAAGGAACCATATCGCTTCACTTTGCAAGATTGGAGGAACCTCATCACACCACAGACATCACCACTTGCAGTATATTATGACTGCAGTGGACAATCTGTTGAATTGTGTACTGCTGTACCACAAATCCCATTTTGACTGCCCGTAGATGTAACCAGTGGTATCTTTGCATATGGCCATTGTGTTGTAGTGCCTGTTCTGGTGCCAGAATAAGGGGGGACAACAAGACTTTTTGTCCCATTATTTTCAGGAGTAATGGTATGGTCACTTTATTATCCAGCAGCACGGCCAGATCGCAATCAGAATCGCCCTGCCATGTGCGCCCGGAGCGTGCCAACACTTGGCAGGGTGCACCTGACTATGATCTGGCTGCGCCACTGGTAATTTTGTTGGGCACTTAGGCATGGTGTGGGATCAGAGAGAAGGCATTAATATAGGTGAATCAGAGGTTGCGACAATCATGGCTTATCACATTCACCACTTTCACCCCCTTTGATCACAGAGATAATTCATCATGGAGCGCTGACAGTTCTGAACCCGAACAATCTTTATCACAATTGAAAAATGTGGAGCTCAAGGCAACATTTCGGCCGGCCTCGTTTACCCAACATTTAGACTGGAGACACCAGGTCCACCTGTCCATTTAAACACATGTGATAGCGCATTTTACATAACCATTCATATACATTGGGCATATGCATGCTGGTGTAAACAGAAAGCAGATTGTCTGATGTTGCTCTGCGGTTGAAAATCATAAATATATAAGTTAAAAATACAGAAAATACTTTGGAGAAAGAACAACAATGGTGAAAAGGTAAACCAGGGATGTATTTGGTTGGACCAACAAGGTGAAACTGTTACTAAAAGGTAAGTAAGCTTATACCGAACCGATAAGTCTGACTGACATGCATTATCATTTCCAAAGGTCTCCGTTCCAGCCTGTCCAGAATACAATGCAACCCCGAAGTTTTCAAACCTAAACGGGGTGTGGGCGCGTGTAGTGTGGGCGCGAGGCGTAAACGTAACAAAAGATTTGTTTTTAAACAAAAACCTAGTAGTATGGATGTAGCCATTAGAGACTGCAGATGCAACAGATACCTGCTGCCTTCAGATTGCTGTAAAGAGAGTCACCAGCGTAAAGGAAAGGCCTTAAAAAATAGCAATAAGGTGCACTAGAGAACACAGGTGGTAAAAAGTTACACGATGTAAAGAACCCTTCCCAGCATCTGCAAAGCTAAAACTACCAAAAACAGCCCAAACTTACATTGAGCATGCAGAATCTCCTCACGACATGACATTATCATCCTAACGCCTTTACTGATTCACAAAAGGCCCAATTCACAGCATTGTCTCTTCAAAGTCTGGATGCTACCAATTAATTGAATTATAATTAATTACAGGCAAAATATAAGGCAAGCAGCATTGTCTGTGGTATGATAAGGTTGATACAACCTTGCAAAGTGAAACAATGTGGTTCCTTGACAACAACAAAGAACTTATTTCTTTTTTTGTAAATCTTTGACAATCTCAGACAATTTCAGATTTTTTTTGCAAATTTATGACTTCATAATCTCAGAAAATATAATTTTTTTTCGTGAATTTAGCACTTTAATCTTAGAAAATATTCAATTGTACAATATACGAGTTTTCTCGTAAATGTATGACTTTAATCTTGGAAAATCTCAGTTTTTTCTCTGAATATTACCTGAATATTACTGTATATTTACCTACAATGGCCCTAATACACTGTTGTGAAACAGACCTCAACTCTGTGACTCAGACATCTTCTAAATGTTAAAAAGATTTTAGACTCAATTAAAGCTTAAGTTAAACATGCTGTAGCAATGGTAGATCAATGTATACTGCCAATCATAAATATTGTGCACCTTTCTCCACTGACTGCAGATCTATGATTAGTGAAAATGAACACATAGAACAGTGAATCTGCAGTGTTGGAACCTTCTGACATCAAGTGAAAAGTATGCAAACAAGACTCCCATGCTGTTTAAAAACAACCATGTAATATTCATTGATCAAGTGACCTAATAACAAGACAGCATATCAAATCAGCATATCAAAGGATTACACAATCACAGGCCCAGTGCTCTTGAAAAACATTGTCCTAAAATGCAAGTTATTGTTTGCTGTGATCCACCTTCTATTCAAAATCTGCCCAACAGGTTTTTCTCAGCCAGTTCAACATGATTCACCTTGGTCTGCAGGCGCCCAGTTGTCGATCCTATTATTGTTGCCATTTTCTCTGACGCTACAGCGGATGCACCTGCCTCACCGTTTAGATGGCTTTAATTCTGCCCATTTTTATTCATTTACTCCTGAGGTAAGCATGATTTGAATGTTTAGTGTGAAAAATACACACACAAAAAAACGGCATTCATTTCAATTATCTTGTTCACCAACCTCCTACACCTCCTGCTCCTCCATCACAATAGAAGGATGAAATAGCAGACAGGAACACAGCACATCTGCAGTAACAGACAGGAGTGCAGTGAAATGGCTTCACTGGCCTCCTCATCTAACCTGTCTGGACAGCCTCAGACAATCTACCCAATGCAACATCCAGTCCAGGGCAGGAAATACAGCAACAAAAGAAAAAGAGAAAGGACAGGGAGAGGGACAGGTCCAAGAACAGAAAACAATGCTGGCCTTCCTAACAAAAACATATTTAAAGCAAACCCTAACCACAGAGCACACTCCTACTGGTACAATCCTTTTCCCACCCCATTGCCACAACATCCATGCTTTAATGTAGGAAATCAACAGCATACCTTATTTCCTTACTCACATACAGATTCTTCTGCCTATTGTTTAATCTTTTTCAATTATTGAGGGCGTTGGGGGATGAGGGAAAAGATGGGTCCAGGTTTCCCAGAAGGCCTTCTCTCCCTGCTGCTGTCGCCTGCAATTGTCAATCTTTAACCTCGGCTGCAGGCTGCCGATTGGCTTGAGCACCACACGGAGAAGCCTGATTGGGTGCTCAGCTCGGTGTGCCACACGGGCTCTCTTCTCCCCACTCTCCCCAGCTACAGTGCTGCAATGCAGAGAGGATTGCTCCTCACTGTTGCTAAAAAACCTCCTGAAAACCAAGTCTCTCACTCTCTTTAAACACCATACAGACATATACCAGCCGTGTGCCTTTAACCAGACATGTAAAATGCAGCTCTACAGGCATGACAGGCAGAGGATCAGATTCCCTCCCTCACTGTGTTCTCAGCCAGTGTATGTGTATGGCATCCATTTTGAACACTCTCTCTCTCTCTCTTTCTCTCTCTCTCTCTCTCTCTTTCTCTCTCTCTCTCTGACCACTGTGCGCACCGCACACACAGAACGTACACACAACACCAGTGAAATCTGCTGTAAAAGACCACATGCAGCTTATTATGTGCCCCAGCATGTTGATATGCACCAGTGGCCTAATACTGGACACAAAGACAGGACTGAAAATGTCACAGGCCTCCCAGACAGCATGGAAGGCATAACTCCCTCCCTCCCTCTCTCTTTCTCTCTGCAATGCTTCTTCAACATTTACTGTCTCATAATCAATATCTGCCTAGATATTTTGAGTGTGAGTAACAGTAAGCCAAAAACAACACAAATAAACAACTGAGAGCAACTCTATATATTTTCTATCATTCTGTAAAAGGTATTTGTGTTTGATTAAATGTATGCATTTCATTTCATCAATACAGAACTTGAAAGCATGAATACAAAAATTAACAAAATTATAACACATTAGTAGGCTACATATTTAGTGCAACACAAGTAGAAGCCATCCTTTAAACAGAAACACATCCGGGCCAAAATGTCAAGGCCAACTACATCATCCACGCAGGTCCAAGAAGGTCAACCGGTGGCTATTTCAAAGACGGAAACTAAACAGGTTGTGTGGGTCCTTGTAATTCAGATTTAAGTGTGCCTACAACAATTTTCACACCATAGTGGAATGAAGGGATTAAACGAATTACCAAGCACCATTCACAAAACACTGAGTAGGGGATTTTCTGTTTCAGTCAATGCAGATTGCTCCTGAACCCTGGTCAAGCAACATTATATGTGCCATTATATCCAGGCCATGGTTCCCCTGGTTATATTTGAAACAGAGCCTTTGTCAGATATCATCCACTTATAATGACAAAACAAATATCACATATTCCACCTGGAATATATTAAATGTTCAGTAATAAAATAACAATATTGATAAACTGGCAAAAATAGATACAATCAATAACTAAATTTAATCTTTTTTTTATCTGATTCATGCATACAGAAAACCAACATCATTATATATTAACAGAATCAATCTAACCTGGTCGACTTCAAATTGTTTTTCAAGCCTCTCTGGATGAGGTGAGGTTTCTATGCAGAGCCTTTTCAGAGGAAGTCCTTCTCTTCTTCCTTCCTTCCTTCTCTCTTACATACAAATACTCAGTGTGCTTGGAGCAGAGGGACAGAAAGGGGAAGCTCTTTAAAATGGCTGACACTCGGCAGCAGAGAACACTGGGAGGCAGTGCACACCATTAGGCTAAGGCAATTTCTCCAACCCTGTGATAAATAAACTGCTAAATGCATATTTAGTCAACAACTGGTATTTTAGAACACTGGTGAGCAGTTTACAGGATTGGCCCTGTTTATTCACAAAGTAAAAAAAGGGAATTATGGTGAACTAGGTTTTGGGTGACATGTAGAACTATAACTACACGATTTACAGTTCTTCATTGTAATGTTAGTCTGGCCAAAAATTAACAACAATCTTGCTCTCATGCCAGTTTGAGGCCTAAATTAAACTTGCTGTGCTGTCAGTTTACCATCTGTTAATTCCTCTGGGGACTTCCCTCTGCACTGCGCCCTGTCTCTCCCATCCTGCCTGGATCCCTCACCAGGCCTGCAATCTTGACAGCATAGGCCAGGGGTAGCCACAAAAAAATCCTTTTTTGATCTTGACAAAAGACAGCAGGTTTTCTCAGTCAATATGAATATGCAATGACCTCATACTTGACCTGTGACCCTGTACTGTATGTGTCCAGACAGCCACCCAGTAAACAGAGGCAGTATGCTGACTGTACCATGCTATGCTCACCTTACAAACTCCACTCCTATGCTGTGGGGTGACAAATACTCTTTCCCCTCCCCCATTCTGTCAGATAAACCTGTATTATTACTGAGGCACAGATCACACACAGTGGCTGGTGCCTTATTAACAGTGTTGTATATGTAAAAGAATGAAAATAAGGCTTACCTCTGTGGATGCATGGCTACAAACTCTGTGTGATATGTCAATGCTTATTAAAACATGGAGGACAGCCCTGTCAGCCCTCACCCTGCTCAGAGCACAGCCACGGCTCTCAAAGCTGTCCGACTCACTGCTCTGATATAAGGCACACTAAGACTGGCCATGCATGCTGACAGAATGTAAGGCAGCTGCTGATTGGCTAGCGCATTTCCTGGATGCTTGTCTTTTGTTTAGAACAGGCAAGCTGAAACGCAGTACTCAGAGCAAGACGAGCTAGGCCCAGATCAAAATAGTCAGTTTCTGCACACCAAGAAGACTGCATACAGCAGTTGTTGTTTCATAAACATAGGACTCTGATGTAGCTGTGAGGGATAGTCAGCAGATGTGTACACAAAGAAAAGGCCTTTGGCCGAAGGAGGAATTGGTCTCACGTTTCCCACCCTCAAGTTCATGGAAAAGATAAAAAACTTTCTCTGTTAATGTTTCTTTGGCTGATGTATTTGACTAATATACAGTCGTGATTTTCCTGACACTGGCTTCTGAAGTGGTGTCCTTACACACATAGGCCACAATTATTCTGTTAAAAAACATTGACTTTCGGTTTCTGTTACATTATTCCACCTTGGAGCATGATTCAAGAAGATTTTCAATGACTTATAAGAAAGTGTATGGTACCTCAAAAGACATAGCACAGTTCTCCTGCATTTACAATTATAGGAGCTTCTTGTTTTTGTTTGCCTAATGTTTGCTATCTTTAGAAACCTTTGATCTCCTATTTACGTTATTACAGCTTATAACTTCATTTTGTAAATTTATTTCACAAAAGTCAAGGGGGGCGGCAGTAGCTCAGTCCATGGGGACTTGGCTTGGGAACCGGAGGGATGTCAGTTCAAGCTAGCAGCAAGGAGGGATTTAGTGTCTTGATAAAAAGACAGACATGTATGCTTAATGTGTGAGGCAGTAAATCAAAGATAAAGGGATTATTCAAACTGTATAACCATAAAAAAGTAGGAAAACATATTAGATGGCAATAGCAGTTTACATCTATTTTGCACTCTTTTTTGCACACTGTATGCATTCAGTGTGGTTAATTATTGTACTGCTAATAGGACATGATCATTTCCCCGGGACATATAAAGTATCTTTCTTCTCTAAATATAAATCTGAGAAGTGCTTATCAAAGTAATTTGGATGATGCTACATGTAAGCATATTAGCCACTGATCTGTTGCATATTTGTAAAAGCATTAACACCACACTATATTGGGTTAATGTGTTTTAGAGGTAAAACAAATGATCGCTTCTCTGTTGGTAAAATGTTATATGTACAAATATATGAAGAATCTGCCTGCACTGTTCAGTTTCCTATGGCCTCTTCTACAGGAAGAAAGACAGGAGCAACCTCTTGTGGGAAAACTTTATATAGTTATATAATATATAGTTCAGTACATACTAGTCCAGAGATTCTCAAACATATTCATGAACCACCAAATACGTAAAAAATGTAATCAAGGGCCCATTCGACAACTTTTGTCACAAAGTGTATCTTAACCATATTTGCCTAGTTGTGTGCTGGTACATTGAGAGCAATGAAAAAGTTAAATTCCTTGTATGTATTTGGCCAATAAATCTGATTCTAATTCTAATTATTTAGAAGAACGCCATATGTAAGAACAATGTCAAAAAGACATAAGAATATCTAAAAACAGGGTCTGTTCCGGTCTAAATCCAGCTTTGCTTTGGGTATCTCTATTAGGGTTTAGCCATAGACTGTTAATATTAATATAAAGTCTATGGGTTTACCAACAGTCTGTCCTTAAAGCCTGCACAGTGACACATGACAGCTTAATACAGGTGGTGCATTGACGTTAAGGCATTTAACATTACAGTCTGTTTGGCATTAAGATAAGCTGAGCAAAATGGAACTGGTGAGAAATGGCCTTGGAAAGTGTCAGTGTGGGTTTTTCTGCAAAGTAAGGATACCAAGTACAATGTCTAAGCGTTGGAAAAAAAGTTAAGCTAGGCTTATTTTAGGTTTAACTTGTCTCTCCGCTGCATGTTAACTAGCTAACGTTAAATTGCAAAGTGACGCCTAATAATAAATGTATGTAACGTTAATTACTTGAGACAAAATAAACTAGGCATAACTTTTGCGTTTCCTACTATGAATTGTCTCTCACCAGTTAACTCTAACATTTCTATAACTGACTTGTAATAACCTTAATTGGCTAACGTTAGTGAGTTAGCTTAAGATAATGTTAACTAGTCACGAGCTTCTGCCCAAAACAAACTAACCAGGGATGTCTCAGCTGAGGATGAGTGAAAACAAACACTTCGCCGGTCTATTTACCAGATGATTTAACAACAAAACGTTATTACTCTGCTAACTCTGCACATAAAAATGTAGTTAAAGGCAGTATATCATCTGTCACCTTTGTCAGTTTCCACTGTATTTTACCGTTTGGAGTCCAGTCTGAACACGATGACCCGTGAGCTTCTCAAGCAGCCGACCAGTAACGAGCCCTGCAGTCCCCAAGATGGCGCGCTAGCTAGACTTCCCTGTGCTTGAATAGGCTTGGATTTAAAATGTGGTTTTAGGAAAGTTCTATCATCTTTAATTTTTATTTTATTTTGTATGACTAAGTGCACACACTCTAAATCAAGCCACTTGATGAGCTGCATCGTGATTCATCAGTATCAGTGTAATTTCACATTGAAAGGCCTTGACGTTTATCTGAACTGCCATTGAAAAGGGAATTAAGTTAACCTAAGTTATTTAACATATAGGCCTACTAATAATTACACATGAGCCTAACTTGTGGTTTTTTAGGTAATGTTAATGTTGTCGTTTAAAGAGAAGTAAAGTCTCTGATGTTACAATCAATCACACTATTGATTATATGTCATGGATCAGAATAGGCTTTAGTTACAGAATAAGTAAGAGAGAAAAAAATGCAGATCTAACTCTGTCTTTTAACTGTGTTTTAGTGATTTGATCTGATTAGTCTTTTTGTTAAATAGAGGAATTATATCAATGATTTTCCTATTAATTATACTGCTTTCCACCACTTTAAAAAATAAAGCAACTGAAAAAAACAATCAATGTGTTTTACTGAACTTTAAACTTATACAATATTACTAGTCTGTGTGTAGGCCTACACATTGTTAACTGGATTTTATATTTTAAACTCTTTATTGTCATCTTGTTTAATTAACGTGTGTTATAGCTGATAATGCAAGATGTTTTTTGTGCATAGTGTTGAGAAGTTGCGGAATGGGAGTTGGGTTGGAGCAAAGAAAGGCATGCTGTTAGCTGTTTGCAGGTAAACTAATCTGAATACATTAACGATTATGGGGCTATCTCCTGTCCTTTCAAAGTAGAGAAGCTGAGTAGGAACGGGGGATGGGATAGAGTGGCTTTTGCTCATTGAAGGGGGAGGTCATTTTGACATGCATGGGGGAAGGGGGACAAACAGAGGGCCACTGGGCCCCTCTTTGGGTCTCCATGGAATGTAGGCTCTCACTCTGGCAGACATACAAACAGACCAAATACACACAACAAAAATGCACAGTTTTTTTAAAATTTGTAATTATTTTTTACTTTTGGAGAATTCATCATGTTATGAACCATTAAAAAGCAGTAAACACTAGCAAACAATCCACCTAGATCTGGATTAATCTATATTTGTGTATGCATTGCATCAATATTGTGAATGATGCATGTATGACTTGATCCTTCTTTACTGGTTGTGTAACACTTCAGCCAGTAACGATAGCTTTGTCTGAGTATATTTTATGAATTGGTAGCACAACATAAAATGCTGTGACTTTGGTAATGAACCTTCTCCTCAGCTAAGCTTTAACCAAATACATTGTGTGAATGTTTCCATCCTGCATACACACCCTTTTCATTTTCAAAGTTTTTAAGCTGAGTGCAGAATTATGTTTTGACAGGATAGAGCAAGTAGGGAGTAAGGAGCTAATTAATACTGCCTCTTCTCTTCTTTACTCCCCCCACCCTGTTGCCCTCCCTCCATCTTTGGCCCTACTCCCTCCTTAGTTCTCAGTTCTCACAGTCACATTCAAGGTACAAATAGTAAGAAAAGAGCATAATGTTGGCATGTATTTTAGTGGTAGTCACTTTATAACTGACATACTTGCAAGGTCCTAAAAGGCCAAATGATGCAGCGGATGGAGTTTCCTGTTTAACAAAATAGAGACCATAAATCATGATTGCAAATTAATATTTTGCAATTATATTTATTCCTGCTGTATTCAAGCCACATGGCATACATCTTATGTATTTGTAAGTCCAAAAGAAACAATATTGGAAAAAATGTCCAGATTTTTTACACTGTTGTGCTTCATTATAAGTCATCCCTCATTCAATTGTGTACACGTTTTCCTTAAATTAATTCCAAATGCCTGCATGTACGCTGTTTACTATTTAAACATAATTTTAAATTCTTTACATTTTGTAACTAAAATGTTTTATAATTGTATGTAACGTGAATAACATAATAATGTAGCCTAATTAACTAAAATTAATTCAAATTAATTCAAATTAAAATGTAAGTAACTCTACGGGAATGATAAGTCATTTGCATAAAGCTACTTTTCTGCCAGCCTATAAATAAGTTTTTTAAATCTCCCCTAATAATATCAGTGAGTGCTGCTCATTTAGCCTGTGGTTTACGTATTGGTTTACGTGTAGTTCGTTTGCAGAACGTGTCAGATTGTTTGATGCAACTTGCAAAATAAAGCAACTGCATTACCCAGAAGTCCTTTCGCTTTGCTACAAGCTGGCTCCCTCCGCTCTGGGAGTGTTTCGCATTTAAACAAACACGGTCCTACCGAAGATGGCGGTGAGTTTGTAGAGGCGTAAAAGAAACTGCTGTATTCAATAAAAGCGTCGAAGCCGGTGAGTTTTCTGCAATTAGTTTACGAATCGATTATACTCAAGTTTTGAACACAGACGGTTGTGTGTGTTATAGCGTGCGCATTTGTCACAGAGACAGTTGGTGTTGCTCCGCTTCCGAGCAAGCTGTGGTTTTTAAGCTACCGTGATACAACGAACCACCTTACCACAGTCTATTTGTTATGGAATGTCTGTTGTGATATTATTGACTCCTAAACTGTCAATACGATGGTACTTTACGTTAACCCTGACTTGTTAATGTGCCATTTGTATCGGTTACGGTGTTTGTTGCTATTTTTTTATTATACGTTAGCTACAAAGTTTACGAGATACAGGCTCTCTGATTCGCTGGGGTGCAATAGCCTAACGGTAGCTGTTAATACTCCACACTGCTTATGACTAAACTCGTTTGTGTTTCAAAACCTCTGTAGAGCCACTAGGCTAAACTGCAATAGCTTTGGGCACACTAACGTTATATTGTTTTTTAATCAGACGTCTGACTTGCTCAGTTTCGGTTTAAACGGGGCTGTATGCACAGCTAACGTTAGTTTACGTTACACCGCAGTAGTTGTCTTGGGTAACAAAGTGAAAATGACATTGTCTATTGCTCGTTTGTTACGGTTGTCTAGCCTCCACCATGAGTGTAGTGGAGGATAAACCCACTTAAAGAAGGTATATTGTACATGCATTTTGCTAGTGGAATTGTTTTCTTGCATTTTTAATTTGACACACACAAAATGCAACATCATCTTAACAAATGGCAACAAACTAAGTTAGTCAAGTCATAAATAATGAGAGATGCAGTATTTGCAGCTTTACAGAAAATAAAGTCTTGAACTGACTAACTCATTGTGGCTGCTCTGGAGAATCTACAGCATCTGTTAAATATTTGCATGGCTGTAGTGAGATTACATATCCATGATTGTAATAGTTGGTATAATGGCCCGTCACAATATGATACATGTTGGGTTTTCACTGCTGATAAATCATATTTATGTGCATGTACAGAGAGAGGGAGCAAGAGATTGCAGGGAAGGATGATCGCTGGCTCACAGGGTTCAGGTAGAGTCCAGATTTGCTTTCTCTGTGCTCCACAAGGTGTATGCTGAGCACAGTTTGTGAGGTGGTAAGAGGACATTCTTGAAGAGTGTGCTCATGGGTAAGCAAACAATGAGTAGATAGGTAGTCATTCCACTAAAACAGTTGAGGTCTAGGTGTGCTGTCGCTCTCTTTGCCTGAGGCCATCCCTGCCAATACTTGCAGGTATTACTGCTCAATGCTTATTTCCACGTGAGAGTTTCTAAAATAATTTAGGTGTTTTTGTCATAATACTACATGGTCTAGCTACGAGAATGCTGCTTACTGATGAATGTTCCTGCTTACATGCTTTCATGCAGGCCACTCATTAAATGTAGCTGGGAATAAACAAGCAAGAATGGTGCCGTCATATGAACTAACTTGTCTTTATTTTGAGTCTGATGGAATGCCATTACTCAATGTCCATGTATGTGGTATTTTTCTAAATGTTAGAACGACCACTGTGGGAACCTGTCCAATGAACTGCTTCTGCTCATATTCTTGGCAAATGGAGCCCCCTGTCCCCCATTCTCTGTCCCTTTATCTACCATTTTCTTTCTCCCTCACACAGGGTGTCAGGCTGCGTTAACAATGAATCAATCTTTGGGGGTATTCTTTGACTGCAGATGGGGTAAAGAAGTGACTGGGATGCATGGCTTTCGCTCTTTGTCTGCTGGCCCCTGTGCTCTCAATAATTCATTAACTTATCACTTTTTCTCATGGGATTGGGAGAAGTCTCTCTCGTGGCAGATTCTGTGGTTACATCAGATTGGCTGATTGATAATCGAATGAACATACATTTAATGGCTTTAGTGATATTTAGTTATTTCTTCTAGAGGGTAATCTGATGAATATTTTAGCACCCTGTCAACAGTACAAAAAAAAGTGTTTTTTGTGAGCTGGTTACCACACAGACTTAGTCAACTAATAAATCAGGGGATCAGCTATGTCAGATAATATATCTGTGTAAAAGTACAATACATTTTGGCGCTACATTTGCAAATTTATTCAGTGACATTTGAAGATCCGTGGTAATGTTGGGAATGTTTAAATTTGACTGATTCCAGTTCTCTTTAGAGCACTATCTCCAGCCCACTGTATTGTAAACAACACCATACATACAGTATGTGTAATTGTAGATGTATGTGAAAGCACAGTACATTAAAACTGCATTTCTGAAGTCAGTACGCTGAATTAGAATCATGTTTTTCAATTAAGTTCTTATAAAGTTCTTGTTGGATCTTGTTCAAAATTTAAAGCTAGCGTGTACTATGCAGGTTTTTCTTTCTAAAAACAAAAAACAACGTGCACAAGGCCCCTTTTAGTATCCGTTTGATACAAAGCGGTGGTGTTTCACAACCTGGGATGAAAACAGGTTGTTACATCACTGGGTTTTTATGTGCTTCAGTGTTTTCTCTGCTCCTCGTTTCTCTCCTCTGCTGTGTGCAGAGTGCTGCTCTGTGCTGTTGGTGTGTCTGTTTGACCAATGGCAATTCACGCAGGGTTGTGCACAGGTGTGGGTGTGTTTATTTGTGCTTTGGAATGTAACTGCCGTGAAACAATCAGAAAATAACATTTTATCTCTCTGATTCACTGCTTTATTCTCATTAACTGCTTTCTCTCCTTAGCTTGTTGAGCTAGGGAGGATGGGCCAACTTTGAATGCTGTGTGTTTATAAACACCAACCAACACAAGTTACATAATACCTTCTTTATGTTTTTAAATAATTAAAAGCTTTAGGACACTAATTTAATTGTGCTGCTTGGTCTCCCATTTTAAAGGTATATTTCTGCTATGTGGTTGCATTAAATTCGAAATACTGGCTGTTATCAAAAAAAAATAGAGCATGCAACATTTTGATAACTGTCTTTAATCGGTCTTTGTCAAGCTGCATTTTTGCATCACTAGCTATGTTTCCATCCACACGTTTTTATCCGAATTAAATGATATCTAATGAAAATGCCTTGTGGAAAAAGTAAATTTTGATGGAATTTCATGAATATTGACTCAAAGGAAATATGTTCAGTCTCATCAGATTTTATCTTGCTCGATATAAGGCTTATGCGATATACGCTGATGGAAACATTATTTGCAGAATAAATAATGAATTGCGATTAAGTTTTAGGTCATTTTTTGGTTGTAACCTGCCACAAAACAAAGAAGAAGACGTTTTAGTTAATTTCCGCCTAGTATTCACGCTCTGTTTGCACACATGGCGGGTGTCGACAAAGACAGATGTAAGTGGACGAACAACAAGACAATTTAATTTACAAGCAAAATATAACGGCTATTTTAGATGGCAAAAATCTAAGAAATGCCATAATTTATCAGGAACTCGCAAAGAAAATGGGCTACAAAGGTTACTACAAGCCGTGGAACGTCCTCCGGAGTAAATGGAAGGCATGTCTCAAAAAAGAGAGTTGTTTCGCAGCGGTGCCGGAGGGAAAATTACAGCCAAGTTGAGCAGGATGAGCGTGACGAACGCCTCTCAAAATCTGGTGAAAATCTTTTAAACTGACCTTTTGTTGATCTGAAATGAAGACAGATTCAGCAACTGCATGACCTATTTCTCGTACTGCAGGGCGGTATACCGGTATTAATTTCCCGCATGATATGGATTTTTCATGCACCGTAATACCGGTGCATTGCCACAGAGGGCGTTATGGCCAACGTAATCTGCGAGTGAATTGAGAACGGAAGCCATTAGCCCTGCGTACCCTTCTCACCCATGGTAGTAATTTTTATAGCACAACAATTAATAACCCTCAATAAACTCTCTTTAACAAGACAAAACACCCTAGCACACAACCATTTGTGACTTAAACAATTTCTAACACTTTACATTTACATTTACAAATTTACACTGACCAACTGCCACTTTGCTTGTTTGAAAGCCATGATGTCTCTCTTTCATGGGCGGGCCAAAAACCTTGCTCCTTATGACCTCATAAGGGGCAATAGTCCAGATCGGCCCATCTAAGCTTTCATTTCCTCAAAGGCAGAGCCGGATACCCAGGGCTCAGATTACACCTATCGCCATTTCTAGTCACTGGGGGACCATAGGCAGGCTGGGGGAACTCATATTAATGTTAAAAACCTCATAAAGTGACATTTTTATGCCATGGGACCTTTAAGAGAGGCCGAAAGACGGAGTTATAAGATTTGTTTAGAGTAACTGCCAATCGGTCATGTGGTATGTGTTCAATTTAAGAATAATAGCTGTGTTTGTGAGCAGTGGCATGGAGAGGACTCTAGATGACACAGAGAGCTGAAAGGAAAGCTCGATTGTTTCCCCTAATTGAAATATGACTCCATGGACTTAGTTCCCTTGGTTAGGCAGCAGTACAGGTAGTGTAGGGTTAGTCAAGAAAAATACCAGAGTTGCTGCCTCTAATGGATGACTTGCAAGTAGTTATTCAGGTTTAAAAAGTTTCCTGTGGTCAGTTTAAGCTGTGTAAAACATAGTTTTTGTCCCCACATCTCAAGATCACTCATGCAGTGACCGTGATCTGTCTTTGTGTTTGTTAAAGTGGTGCGGTAGTACACAACAGGTAGGTCTTCCCACCATTGTAGAGCTAAATATAGAAAACTCCTCAACAAGAAAGTTGTGTTTCCACTGCTAAAATATTTATAGCTACTTTACCCTAACAAGTGAGAGTGAGAATATGAGATGGGAGCTGCTGAAAACCAGATTGTTCTACACTAGTCCGAGGAAGCCAGACAGCCAGCCAACCAAGTCCAAAGTCAAGCAGTGCAGTTTGCACTCTGACTCTATTTGAAGTCCCATCTCATTCATCTCCACTGTCCCCTTCTCTGAGGTAATACTCATGTGTTAGGCTAGCTGAGCCATATGTGAACCATGCACACTTCTAAAAGCCAAACGGGCAGCCTGAAGCAATCATTGCACCCAATTCCAGTTTATAACCAGCCAGGATTTGGAACAGTTTACTCTCTGTAGTCCTCGTTGATTGGACGAAGGCAAATGTTTATTAGGGAAGGGGGTGCCAAGAGCTTTGTCCCCCTCCCCTCCTTACCCTTCCTCTTTAACTTCAACTCCCCCTTTAACTTTCGCTCCCCCAGCTGAAGAATGCTCGTAAAACGTGTTCACCTGAACAAGCCAGTGGGAGGGTAGCTCCCTGGCCTAGTTTTGTTACCATTGTAAAAAGTTAGCAAGACCTTGTTTGTGTTTTGTTTAGAGCCCCCTTTTATAAAAAAAAAAAAAAAAAAAATGCTTTGGGGGAGAGACAGCAAGGGTGAAAAAAAGTTTGGTTTGTGAGATAACTGCTACCAGATGCTCTCTCGGTCTGTTATTCTGCATAAAGAGAAAGAGAGGCTGGTGAAGAGGGGGAGAGAAAAGAAACACTGTTATTTCTATATGAACTTCTCAAATGCTGCATGGGCACTCTTCATCTTCTCCCTTTCTACAATTTTCTCATCCCATGTACTCTACTACTCTACTTAAAATGCACAAAAAATGAAAAAGGTGTGTTAGCACAGTCAAAATAGTTACTTTGCAACTAAAACAACTAGGGGCTTCGGCCAATTTTGACCACTGCAAAGTGCACTGGTTCTCTGTCTCAAATTTTCACAAACCTCAGCTTTACTGCCCTCAATACTCCTCACCTATGAAAATAAAATGAACGTTGTCAAATGGTTTGCGCTGTTTACATGTGTTCCTCTCTGTACATCTTCAGTATGAATGGTTTGATGGACTTATGTGGCAGTGGGGTGTGGTTTCTGGGTCTGTCTGGGTTGAGAGGCAGCTGTGGCTGGCACTGCAGTTGCAAGAGGATATATACACGACACGTATGTGACCATGCAAGAAGCGACTGCTATGAGCACTGTGAGCCTTCTATCTTATAGTTTACCTGCAATTCAAAAGCTCCTTTTCATTAAAAGAAATTACCACAAACTGCCGTTAGTGTGCAGACATTTGCTCACAGCTCTGTGCTAGACAGCATTTCAAAGTGTGATTTCTAGTTTATTGCAGCCTTGAGTTCAAAGAAAAGTCAAGTTGTGAATGACAGAGTTCCACACCATCATTAAAGGCTCCAGACTTACTACAGCATGTCAACACTGGCAAGGCATGTGTCAGATAATTTATTGCTATCCATTTTTTCTACAACGCACATTTCTTAATTGGACAGATTTTTTTTTTTTTCTCCTTCCTGGATAAAGTGGAAAACGTTCCTTTCACCATTACTGCTCTTTACTCTGCCTGGTGACGTCACTCCTGTGTATGTGGCTTGTCGTTAAGGCAACACTACCATCAAAAGATTTCCTCCTGACCTTGCCACATCACATCAAGCATTTTATTTTATATACCAAACAGCCCTCACAAAAGTTTGACATTAGTCCGATTCAGTATTTTGTATGGAGGTGGCTCTACTTTTTGGCAAGGAATCACTATGTTTCCATTTGGCTTGTGCTGCTCATATGTGCTCATCTGTTTTTTTTTTTTTTTTTTTTTTACTGCCATACTAGAACAAGTGATTTTATATGACGGTGGTGTGACTAAAATAGGAGAAGTAAAGGTCTCTGTTCAATTAGCACCACCATCTGTACTACTCTGATACTACCGTGTTCCATGTGGCCACCCTTGAAAATTGAATTAAAGCTAAACGTTATGTACAGAAATCTCTAAGTTTGGTTTTGACAGTTGTAGGGGTCAAAAACACAGTTGATGGGCAAGTTCAGAATACATGTGTATTGGCACAATGTTGATAAAATCAACCCGCAAGATTTTATAAGCTTTAAAACAATTTCCTTTTGACAGAGAAGCACATATAGTAATCACAAGTGGTGTAACAAGAGAGTCAGTAGTATGGGATTAAAGGTTTACAGGTCTATACTTTTTTTCTTCTTTTTTAAATATTCAGAAGATTCCTTACTCATTCTTCAATAGGCAAATATTGTGCATTGTGCACTTCTTAAAATCCCAAATTGATTACATTTTATAATTGGAATATTTTAAACATTTGACCAAGACTGACTAAATTCATGTTTCAAAATGCAAGTAGATTTACAGTGTTGCGTATCGATGTCTAGTTGTTTAGTACTAGTTGGGCAGTACAGCCTACATAAAGTATTACTTGGTTCACAGGTAAGCAGGCTGGAGCTCCCATGTAAATGTCTTACTAAAGTCTGTATACAATCAACGGTAAAAGTCCATCATCATGGTAAACTTAAGAGCTATAAGATACAGGATACTGTATTTGTTCTTGTCCTGCAGATGTGATTGAAAATGTAATGTAATGAAGGCTGCACAATTAGTTTTGTAACAGTGGTCAACAATAAGGGTTGCCCAATGGCCTGGGGCAAGCAAAACGCCACGTTGGGCAAGTACATATAACAAGCCAGTCGGGCAAGTGGTTTTAAGTCTGCTCCACTGAATTCAAGTGCTCTCTCCCCGCTGAGTGTTAGCAACTGGAACAGTGACAGCATTTTCTCCTGAGGCAGAGTGACAGACGGGGAGGAATGCCTCGGCAGCTGATTTCCGTAAAATATGACATCTACAGTAGCTAAAAAAAATAGCTTAATTAAGTTAACGTTACTGAACTCTGCAGCCCCTCTGCCTTTGACTCACCGGTCCAGGAGATGTTGTGTTCCCCCGACACAATGAAACATATATTTAATTTACTGTTTTTAGTTCAGTGTTTAGTTATGACAGAAGTAGTAGGCACAGTGAGTGAAAGTGTGATCGGAGATGTACATTGCAAAATGTGTACCTGGAATAGTTAATTAGCTCTGTGTGATATCTGTAAAGCTAAATGGACTCACAGTAGTAAAACATTATAGATAGATATAGATATTTATTGATCTCAATAAAATGGGAAATTACAGCATTTGAAAAATTCCATTTTATTCTTATCCAAAGATTTTTTTTTATTTTTTATGTGAGACATAGGACACTATATCCTGAAATGTGATGCTTTTGAGAAACGATTTGAAATGAAAGTAAACTGTTGCTAAAAAGGAACAACACATTTAGGTCCTGTTACTGTTGACAACCTTTCCAGCTGTTTCAGCATAACTGTGACCCGGCTAAGGACCCCTAACACCTACGCTATTTGTAATCACAGTTGCTGACATGCATAGTAGCTACTAGTACTAGAGCTGTAGTAGAAACAAATAAATTCCATATATAAACCACCGTCTCTCTGGTAAGTTACTTATTGCAATTTGATTGGATTGGTTTTTTCAATTAATAGCATCCACTTTCAAGTATAAACTTTTAACTCATCTATGACACTATTTGTGATGTGTTTATACATTGTAAATTAAGATCAAATATAACCATTTACTTAAGTATATTTATAACCATTAATAAAAAATAAAAAAGGTATAAAGGCCAGTAAAAATTGACTTTGGGAAAGTAGAATTTCAAATTAAGAGCACAAATCCCTGGAGAACTGCGCTAGCATAACGTTAAGGAATGACGGCCATTTCCGCCACAGCGCCGTCATTAACGGTAACGTTACTAATTTAACAAAGCACAACCATAGATTAAACACAATAGACAGTTAACTACATTACTAAAACGTGTAATGGTGCTTTGGTAAAAAAAAAATTAGGTTCGAAAGCCGACTTGCAACTGCGGGTGGGGGGTCCTCTGGTAGGAATCCATAGGATAGCTACTCTTCTGTGACGCAACAGCGTGCACTCAGGTGCGGGAAACATGTTTGATAGATCCATACAAAAGTGTGACCATCTCATTAAAAAATTGCTGTTAGACAATTATGAAGTAGTTGTTACAGGCCTACATAATGCTGACCCAGTGTGTCATTTTAGATAGCATGTTGGCATTCTCGAGCAAAATAGGCGTGACATCACTGTTTACTGTTGATTTATTTGTGGCGGCCCACCAATGTGATTCACTCAGCCTCTCCTTGTCCCCCTCTCTCTGTACACATCCCAAACCGTCTGTGAATAGCCCCACGGCCTCCCCGCTTTCAAGAGTTCAGTGTGTTTCTCTCTGCAGTTATTTTTTCACATAGAATGTTAGCTATGATAGTTGACATTAGCTTACGATAGCTGACAGTAGCTAATGCTAGCGCTTGTTCCAATGGACCTCTGCCCAGCATCATGTCAGTTAAGTTAACTTTAAAGAATCGGGTTTTATGTGAAAAACCGCAGAGAGAACCAACTTAAAATATTTAGGAGTGCCATGTGAACTCAAGAAAGGTATTACCGTATGCTTGCTGTGTGGTGATGCCAGGCTTCGGAGTGGGCTGTAGGTCGGGTTTTTTTCCATATTGTAAGTAAATTCCGCTCTCCTTGCCCCCTCCCCTGTAAGCCCTCAACAGTAACAGACACTGAAAAAAGAGTGTCATGAAAAAAAAATCAGAAGATCACACATCAGAATGCTTAAAAATATCAGAATTCAATACATTTTATTTTCATAACTTCATAATTTTTTTTTTAATGCCAACCTCCCCCACCCCTCTTTAGCCGCAACCACAAATAGACTCTAATTCTGTGGAAAACACTGGACGTGTATAACAGCATCGTGCGTGTGCGTGTGTGCGTGTAATCCCGCCCTGCCGGCTGTGCCTTTCTCACAGATGTCAATTTGGCACTGTTACTACATCTGCTGCTGGCTTAACGTCGGAACAACTCTGTCCCCCCCATTCCGTGTCCGTACCTTCTTATACAGAATTGCGAGGCAGAATAATGGCATAACATTCCCTCCTTGAACAGCCTGTATATATAAAGGGCTACAGTGTGAGGGATTAGCAGTGCAGATTTAATCACTCAGCAGATGGGAACAGAGTGCAGTGTCACCAAGACAAAAACAAACCCACTGTGTTTGTGTGTGTCCGTGTGTCTCTCTGTGTGTGTCCATTTGTGTCCAGTTAGACTGAGCAACTCTGATTTGATTCCTCGGGTCTTTTTCACCCATTGGCCTTCGCTGTCTGTCTTTCAACACTTGGTACTTATCCAGCCTGTCCTCATAAGTCATTTTAACACATTTAATAGTGTTTACCTGCAACTGAATGGCGTGTGATGGATGATGGAACATGAAGAAGGAAAACCAAAGAGTAGAGCATTACAACTTATCAAATGCACAAGAATAAGGTTGTATGTTCTTATGTATCTTTTTTGTAATCAATAAGTATATGGGTTTTATTGCACTGGAATTGAAACAACACCAACTAAAATGGTCCCTACTTGTGTGTCAGACTGTAAAACGATCCTTGTGATTCTCAGATTTTTAGATAAATTGTCTTTTTTTTTTATTTTGCCATGGTTAGCTGTTTGTCACCCTGGGAGATAAATATAAAGTGAGTTTTTATAGTTTTAATGGCTGCAAAGATTAAAAAACCCTAGTTCTGCTCCTGCTCTCTGTTACCCCTTGTACCTCATTTTTGGAATTGTTTTCACCTAGACTCTGTCAACACAGAGCCAGTTAAACGAAAGGAAAAGGAGTAGTAAAGGGAAAAAAATGGGAGTTGGGAGGGGGGTGCAGTTGTGAAACTGGCGTCAGACCATCTTTGAGTGGAATTCTTTGCAGGGGTCAGAGTTCAGGCGCTGCAGTGTGGCGCTGTGATTGGCTGAGGAAAGGTGAAATGAAAACCACAGTAAACTTTTGACCCCGGCGCAGGAGCTCTGCTGGAACGCCCAGCCCCAGTTCTGGCGTGGTGGAACAGAGCCTGCTCTCTTCCTGTGTTTACTCCACCAATCCAACAGGGACGGTGGGGAGAGGGGAGGGAGCGGTGGGAGCACAGAGAGGGAGGAGAGAAAGACGAGAGCAAGAAGGAGGGAGGGAGGGAGGGAGGGAGGAAGGGAAGAGAGAAAATCGTCAGCGCTGCGGCCTGAAATTGAGTGGCACAGTTGAAACGTGTACATAAACACACATTGCTTATGAAAAGCAAAGTTAAAACCAAGCAGTCGTTTCTTTTTTTTTATATCAATGTGAGGTAATTTAGAAAATATTGCCAATACGTAATTACAATGGTTGACATATCTTCCCACTGAATTATCTGAGGCTACATGAAATTTCTCTTCTTACTGCATCTCTATTAGTTGCTAGTGAAGATGTGTGTGTTATCAGAATGGACAGCATGGCGGTTGATCAGGCCCTGGTGCTCTGGCTCTCCAGATAAAAGGCTGTTTAGTCATTGATTAATGAACTAATTTCCATAATATTAGCCTTGTGTGATCACAGCCGCCTGCATTTTGTTTGGTCAGTGTAGTGTCCGCTAGACGATGCCGCTTCCTCACTCGGATCACCTTGGTATATACACCAACGTGTCACGCTAATAGAAAATGAAGGGGTTGTTAGAGATTTAGCTGGTTGGACCTGCGCCCATGTGCACCTTTTTCCTGGTTCTTTCTATTCTTTGTCCATATTAATGATGGATAGTTGTAGGAGATGCACGCGTGCGCACACACACACACACACACACACACACAGTGTAGAAAATGCCATCTCTTTGTTTCCACCTTTTGTTTTCCACCTTCATTTATTGTTGGTTTTTTTTACACAATGCAGTTTGTTTGAGAAAAATGGGGGAGATGCGCGCACACACAATCTGACTGAGATCTGTGTGTGTTGTGGGCCCACGGGTGGGGAATATTTTTTTCTAGGGGGAAAAAAATCAATCCTATGGAGGCAGTTTCTCTGTACTTTGAAATATCTTATCTCTATCACCACATTAATTAATGGGCATCATGTATACTACAAGTTTAAGGAAAAAGGGCTGTTGGAATGAATACTGAAAGTTGAATATAATTATAATAGTAAAACTTCAATACTATTTGAATTAGGGATGTCACCAGAACCGATACTTCCAGCTCTAAAATGACAAAACACTGGCGATGCCGGGGGGTTTTAAGCACCGTAGGCCCCATTAGTGACGATGGCAGTGTTAGCAGCATTGGTGCTGAAAGGACGGGAGCGTGACTTTAAAATCGACATCCTCCGAGCCAACGTGCTTATTAACATTAGTTAGCTCATTCTTGTTTCCTAACTTTTTCACAAGTTATAGTAATGTTAGCTTAGCTGGGTGCTTCATGGAGATTTATATTAGCTGCCCTACACTTAGACTTTATATATTACCTTCTAATAGCTGAATTCTCAGTAATGTGACAATCTGCAAGAAACAGGTTGGTTATAAATAACTAAAATAATATGTTAGTAACAGCATTGTTTGGCTTAGTTATTCTTGCCGTTAGCATCGTAGATAACACTATTGTTACTTAGTTTATGACAAAATCATTTCGGCTGTGCTTTCTAACTAACGTCATTGTGCTAACCGAGCACTGTTAGCCGCTTCACTACACTTGTTAGATAATGTTTCATTATAGAGTTCTGTTGATTTGTGTTTGTAACTGCGTGTTCGTGGTGGAAAATTAATGTAAACAAACGGTAGTGTGAGTTAGCTAGCTAATGCTAACATTAGCTTGCTAATTCCATTTGGCACTTGGCAACCCTGGTTAAAGAAATAATTAATAAGCTAAACAGAGTTGTCGGTCATCTGGCGAGAACACTGTGCTTTCCTATGCTATGACAAGAGTTTGTGAATGAACCAATACGTTGATAGTTCTTTTTGACATACTATAGGTCAATCGGAAGAAAAAGTTAGTTGAAAGAGTGCCACCTACTGTAGTGGAGGTAGAGTTACTCTCGTCATTCTTCCCATTCTTCCCCACTCATGTATTCTGGGAGAACAAGCATAACCCGGTTATTCACTTAACCGTGGTTACTGCTGTGCATGTATGCACTGACTACCATGGTTTTGACAGGCGTGCTTTATTCCACTGAATTGCTCCTTGTATGAAATCAACTGTAAATCAGTCAAACTTGTTGAGTCTTTCCACTTGAAAAATATATCTAAGTGAGTGATTTTGGGCAAGGAGAAATAAAAAATAAAAATAAAAATTTGTTTTATTTTTGGCAGTGTCACTTCGCAACTCAGACATGGTTTGAATGGATCATAAAGGTATGCAGAGGAAAGAAGAGACAGAATTCTTTGTTCTGCTGCCCAAACACACTACAGACAAACGCAGAGACAAAGCCTGTGTTTTCATTCTGTTTTTAAGCTTTACTGGAATTTCACAGCTGCCATGGCACCTAAATGGAAGCTTTCTATGAACAATTTACAGCTTCACTTTTTTTCCTTTTTTTTTTTTTTAAATCTACACTTGTACGCCCGTCCATCCTCATCCCCATTCCCTGAATCTCATTGTGTGGCGGCACTCTCCATCTTTCCATTAAACCTGGCTCCAGCTTAGTCTCTGTAGCCCATGTTTCATTAAAATCATATGTAATGTTGGTAGGAAAATGGCTAATAAGCAACCTTTAGCAACAAGGGTGCATTTGTGCAAAATGTTTGCTTCTGATGTTATCTTCACTCAAAATTAGGGGGGAATCCCCAAAATGTGTAGATAATGGCTCCTAAACAAAGTGAAATAGTGTTCTAAATTATACAAAGCAAGAGCAGAATTGTCATCAATGGTTACCTTTTTCTGCCATATGTATCTTGCAAGTAGGCCTCGAGTATTGTTCTTTTGGTACATGCAGATCTATCACATATCTCACCATTAAGGCCCTGACACACCAACCAACGGCTGACCATTGGCAGAAAAGGCAGTCGGGCTGACAGCCAACATGAGCGTATGTTCTCCGCCTGTGCAAGACGTAATACGTCTCCATAACAGCAGGCGGCGTTACTCTGTATTGTCACTCAAAAAATTTAAACCGGCAACTGATTGGAAGAACTCGTCACATGGATCTGGCTTATATTTGAAAGTCAGATATTGTACAAAAACGTGTTTCTAAAAACTTCAGCAAGAAATAGGCCATGCAGTTGCTGAATATGTCTTCATTTCAGATCAACAAAGGTCAGTTGAAAAGATTTTTGTCAGATTTTGAGAATCGTTAGTCTCGCTAACATAGGTGCACTGATTTGCTAGTCAAGGACTAGAACTCCACAATCAGATTGGTCATTGAGTCTGACTGCCCGCCCTCCGACCGAGCAAGTCAGCTCGGCCCAACTGAGCTTTCATTTTCTATCACCTTTGCTAGCCACGGGGGGGACCATAGGCGGGCTGGGGTAATGCATATTAATGTAAAAACTCTCAAAATTAAATTTTCATGCCATGGGACCTTTTTTAAAGTACCCATATTATGAAAACAATCCTTTTTTCTGGGATTTGGGGTGTTATTTGGTGTCTCTGGTGCTTCCACACAGACGAACTTGGGAAAAAACTATCTATGCTGTTTTGAGTGAGATATAGGTTTCTGAATGTCCTCTGCCTTCAGTCTTTGGGTGATGTGAGCTGTTCAAAATCTGCACGGCTTTCTACGTAACTAGCTGAGATGAGGTGGCTAACCGTAGCACATCCTAGCGCTAGCATGCTAGCTTGTTCTCAATGGCAAAACACTGCTACAACACACACTAGTTAACCATAATCTACAAAAGAACTTCTTACATGTCCCTGTTCTGCAGGTATTCCATAAGTGTACCCTCGTTTAGAAGAAGTTTCCCAGCTAATTCTGGCTTGTACTGACAAAGTTGGAGAAAGAGTTATCTAGCTGATGTGATCATACCTGGCTACTGTGCATGTGTGACTCACTACAAAGATAGTATAGAAGTGAGATTTCTCACTCTGTAGCTAAAACAGAGACCTAAACACATAGGGTGAAAACAGGATTTGCAGCATTTAAAAAATAAATAAATGAAACCATGTAAACCTATTCTGGTACAACCTCAGAATACAATTATGAACCTGAAAATGAGCAAGATATGGGCGCTTTAAGGGGCTCACTGAAGTAAAGACAATTTGCTAATGATACTTTGCTAAACCTCTCCCTGAACATTAATTGTACAATCATAGCTTATTGTATGCCTCTCTGAATGTGCAAAGGTGCAAGGAACCAATTTAACAGTGAGTTTGCCTACTCTAAATTAAGCTGCTTATGTCAGCATGCAAAGCTTACTAGCTTGTGATTGTTTGATTTGGCATTACAATTATGTTCCTTTTTTGTGTCATGGCCTTAGAGCTGGGTCATGGCAGCTTGATACCTACAGTACTAACCTACTTCCAAAGCAAAACGGAGCATAGAAGGGGTAGATTAGTGCATGTGGATGAGGCCTTTTTTAGTGTTAAAAGGTTTTGCTTTTAATGTACAAAATAGTGAATGGCCTTGCACCATTATATAAGTCAGAACTTTTAAAGTCCTATGTGCCTTCACGGTTGCTCCCACGGGTCAGGACTTCTGACTGTACCAAAGGTTAGGAAGAAAACGGTTGTTGAGCGAGCCTTTTCGTTTCTTCCTGTTGATATTCGATTGGCATGTTCAACTGAGGTTTTTAAATCAAAGCTTAAGACTTACTTATTCACTGCTGCTTATGAGTCCTAAATGTTCAATTATCTTAGTTGTCTTTGTATAGTGGTATTTACTTTTGACTGTTTTGATTTAAATTTTTTATGTACCGTTTTGTTTGTATTCTTTTTGTAAATCACTTTGATTGAAAGTGCTTTAAAAATATTATTATTATTATTATTATTATTATTATTATTATTATTATATGCTTAATGATGCCTTTTCTTAAATTGCTGTGAAGTGCCAAGTCTTCCCATAAAATATTATGCCATTTATTTATGATTTATGATACCTGATGGTGGCACTATAACTTAAAGCCATATCTTTGAAGGGCTACGCCCCTCACACGATGAGTCCGATTTACTTTCATTTTTACACACAAGTCCAGCACGTCCTTGATGGCGACATCTGGCAGTAAGACCTGATCGTACTTACCAATTTTCATTAAATTCCAAGACAGGACAGAATTAGGCGCGGGTAACGCAGGATAAAGCTACAACAATGGTACAGAATAGGCCTTCTACAAGCTCAAACACTGAGCTACAAAATACAAGGGTATAAAACACATCATTGAATTATATCAAATCAAAAGTTGGCTGCCTCGTCGTCAGTTACTAGCAGGGTCGCTGTGGGAGTGACAGGTGTAGAAATGCTGTTGCTACTTCTTTCGGTTACAGTTGCTGGGTTTTCTGACTCTGATTTATGAAGAAATCCAAAATGCACTTTTGTGCCATGTTATAGGCAAGCTAACATCTGTACTGTTGACCCGCCGGGAAGGTTTCTACAACTATCTTCACTCATGAATGAGGATCAGAGGTGTGCAGCCTCTGACACTCAGATCCACGGGAACCTGTGGTTAACTGTCTTTTTGGAGGTAAACTCCACAAGCTGGCCAGCCGTTACACACACACACACACATACACACCTATGCACACACCCACACACACACATGGCCACAGCAGGCAGGGGAGAGAGAGAGATACCTGTTTCTCTTTGGGAGTCTTTAAATTATGACATAGGCTATATACATTAGATTTGGTATTTAGTTCATACTTTTTTTTGGTGTATTTATTTTCTGAGTTTAACACTGTAATGACCATTGCTGTGCTCGCGTCACTCCCTTACGCCTCCGACCAGTTCCTAAGGCCACTCAGCCAGTGCGAGTGCAAATGCAAAACCAGTTTTGGGGAGAGTAGTAAGTACAACTGTTTAGAGTGGACTATCCTATAACTACGTTCCTGTAACTACTTGGTCGGAAAGCAACTTATGTGATGGTGTAAAAAGGTTCCTGTCTTTCAGGTTTGACAAAAACATTTTAAAGATTAACTGAAGACATGAAAGGGGAGAGAGGGGGAATGACATGCAGCAAAGGGCCGCAGGTCGGGATCAAACCCTGGCCCGCTGGGTCGAGCAGTAAACCTTTATATATGGGCGCCTGCTCTACCAACTGAGCTATCTGGGTGCCCAACAAAAACATTTTAGTTTTGAAATTACACCCACAGAAAGTGTGCAGACCTGATGAAATTCAATAACCAATACGTAAATTTTGATAGTTTATTTATGTATAGATTATTTTTGGGGCCTTTTCTGCCATTTATTTTTGACAGGACAGCTGAAGCCGAGAAAGGGGAATGACATGCAGCAAAGGGCTGCAGTTCGGAGTCGAACCTCGGCCCGCTGCGTCGAAGAGTAAACCTAAATATATGAGCGCCCGCTCTACCAACTGAGCTATGTTTACACCCCCAATTCTCATCAATTTACCTAAAAACATTTCCTTGGAAGTGAGATATTTCACACTCGTCGTCCACATACACTATACTAACAAACAAAACAAAAAATTTTCTTTTTGTTTTCATTGTTGTTAAATTGTATTCATGACTGAAGTCCACGAGGGCCCAGTTTGCTACACAAATCATGGCTTCAAAATTACCCAGGACTTTGGTCTTGAACAAAACCATTGAGCCTGGGGTTTGTGCGAGCTCCAGTTGCACTTAACCCTGGTTGAATGCTCAGCAGGAGGTGAAGAAGTTCTTTGAAGGAAAACAGGAAATCTGTCTTTTTGTTCTTGATGTCCCAAACTGTAGTGGACACCTTTTGTTGGTGTGTGTGTGTCTGTTTGTCTGTTTGTTCTTTGTCTTTGTAACCCATCTCTTTTTGATTCATTTATAATAAAGACGGTTTGTGCATTAGGTGTGCTTTTGGGGTCTGTAATTGCATGTATTGTCTGATCTTTGTTTTGGGGTGGTTATTGTTGGCCCTGCCACTCATTGTCTCAGGGAGCTCAGATTGCAGGCTTTATTTCAGGCTGAGCAGGAATGTCCTCCTTACTATTCTGGTCCTGACTGACTGACACTGCTGCCATTCTGGCCTCTAGCCAAACGCTTATGTATCGAAATAATGTACTTTTATAATACTAAACTAAAGTAAAATTATTTTAATAATGCAAAAAAAAAAATGCAGTGTCATAAGTACCAAGATTCTTTCATAGTTGTCAGATCGCTGTACTGTTCCGACTACACAACTTGCTGTCTTGTAATCAGGAGTCTTGCAGTCGCTGTTGCCGGTTAGTCACACTACAATGTACATGTCTGGTTTCCAAACATTGCAAGAAAAAGTGACACAGGACAAAAAACATAATATGAGGTAAGAGACAGTTTTGGATGTCTGCCAGAAACAAACTCCCAGTAGTGGGTTTGTTGATTTGCAGTGATAAAAACAAATAAATGGTAAGGGGCTGTCTTCGTTGACGCATGTGTTCAGAAAATAACCTGCCGTATTGTACAGACTTAAGATAAAATCTTTGTTTGGTACAGGCCCTCGCTAAAATTACACCATGATCAATATATTCTTCAATGAAAATGATGCAAAAAATCATTACCTCTAATATCGTGAATCATATCGCAATTGCAATATCAATCAAAACAAATTGCAAATAAATATTTTCCTCTTATCATGCAGCCCTTCTTTGGGGCAACCACCTTCACTTTAATCAGCAGGCACCATGCAAGACACAGGAACCTGGCCTGGTTTTGAGGAGTTGTAGCATTTATTCACCTTCAAATAGCTTAAACCGTACACACTGCACTGCTCTCTCTCTCTCTCTCTCTCTCTCTCTCTCTCTCTCTCTCGACCACACACTTGCTAACAGAGTTATGCTAATAGAGTTAAAGCTAATGGAGTTCACCATTTGTACAACACGTTTTAGTTTTAAAAACCTGTCAAAACTACATTTAAAAAAGAATCCCAGATATTTATGCCTGGTGAGTCAACTTAAGCCAGGCTTGTTCCACTATTGGAAACCCTGTATTGAAAAGCCGATATTTCTATTTTAAAATCGTCAATGACATGCTTTCTGTTTCATGAACAATACAAGTAGCAAACGGGTTTGGTTTAGGAACTGCTTCAATGTCAAATACCCAGTTCTGCTACCAGCATACATTAAATTTGTCAGTGCACTCACTGTGTCCCCTTTCTTCTCCCCTCCCTGTTCTTCCGCCTCCTCTCCCTCTTTCTTCTACTCAATCTGCCTTGACTCCTCCTCTTGTTGCGGTCCATATTCATAACAGTGCTTCTCCTGGTTTGAATTACATTTCCAGTACCAGAAGTTACTCGTGCATGTGTGATGTTGTGTTTGTAAGGACAGAAAGCACAGGGATTAACAAAGTTTAACAATAATACTGGATATGAATGAGAGTTAAGGATACAACACTACCAAAACTAAAAGATGTTAAAACATATTTACACGTTGCTTTCTTCCTCTAGTTTCTGTGAATTGTTGATTTAAATTTTGGTGTTTTGTAAAGTGGATTTAGAATTATTAAACTGTTTGGACAGTTAAAATAAAGGGACACTTTTCTCTATTTCTCTGTGTTAAATTATTCAGATGCAGCGTTAGCTCAGTAGCAGCCCTGCCTTTAGGACTGATGTGATCAGTGGTCTGTGGTGGAGGACACACACACACACACACACACACACACACACACACACACTTTACCGTACTCAAGGTTATAAAAGCTTTAACAGAATAGTTGCTAGCACGTGTAATTTCTGAAAATTCTTCTCAAAAGTAAGAATTGTATATAAAAGAAATCGTAGAAAAGAAAGGTAATGTAGCATCTTGCTTACCATGAATAAGGACATGGCAACAAATAAAAACACTACCTGCTTAGTTATGTGCACATTGAGGAAAGCTTTTTGATCAACCAGAGTTTAGATTTAGTATTAGCAACCATCTGATAATTTTGCATGATTTTTCTTTGCTCGTATGGTTTGATTTCCACACTTGTCTTGTTGTCTTAATGCTGAGTTTGCTAAGTGTTGGAAAGCCTCCAATCGCCAGTAGCAATCCTATAAGATGTAAGTAGGAACCAGGATGATGGGTCCAACCTGATAAACGGAATATGTATATAGGGTGGATTAGTGGCCACATTTCAATTCAATTTTATTTATAGTATCAATTCATAGCAAGAGTTATCTCGAGACACTTTACAGATAGAGTATTTCCAGGAAAGGGAAGTGATGACGCAGTGCAACGGGCTGAGGGGAGGATGCAAACAGGATGCTATCTGCTGTGGCTTCCTGTACAATTTTATAAAATATTTTTTCCCCATGAATTTCTGTGAAAGTAAAACATATAAGAGCTCATGCTCATATAAGCTCATATTTTCATAGGGAGCATTGCCACTATGAAGTCATGTTGAGACGTCTAGACATTCAGAGGACACCACAGTTTATGACCTTTTTGTTTTTCTCTTTCTGTTTTCAGGAGATGTTAAGACATTGAAACAACACTAGACCCTGAATGGAGCTTGACTGGGGCTTGTATTGGTCAAGGTGAGCATGTGGTGTATGTAGACACACACACACACACACACACACACACACACACACACACACACCAGGAGGACAATCTGGATTCAGACCATTTTACGTTAAGCTATAAAATGTTGTATTTCTCACATTGGCAGGTGCTTTTTGTTTACTTGACGGTCCGTGCAATATATCTCATCTTATACCTAACCAAGTTCCACATTCTCAAAACATGAATCTGATTCAGGTCTGTGGCATACTGCCAGGCCTGGTTTTGGTGGGCTGCTGTTCACAATCTCTCACTCTGATGTAGAAGTATTGTGTATTTTGGTTGCCAGTTTTCAAATTTCAGTCACTTCAAAACTTTTAGGAAAGTTCAAAATGTCAACATTAGTGAACTTGTGATACATACTATTATGAACATAAAAACACTGTAAATTGTGTTATGCAGTTTAAATCCCATAAGAACATAGTGGTGGTGAAGTTTGATTTAACAAAGAGACTCAGAAGTTTTCAACATGGTCTCCCCATGACCAAATTAGAAACTGTGCTACGCCACTATGCATTCCCTTTTCTCAGAGAGGCCCCCAGCAGCCCCCAGCTCTGTTGTTTGTCCGTTTCAGGATGTGAGGCTTACTGAGGGCTGATGTCATCTTTCGCCACTGCTGCAGAGGTGAGCCTTAGGACAGAAACCAGGATGGAAGGAAGAGCGATAGAGATGGGAAGGCAGTGAGAGTCACAACCGGAGCACGACAGGCAGACTTAGAGAGGGTTGGTGAACGGTAGACAGACAAGAAGCATGCAATGCAGATTTATGGCGCAGAGTGCGTGTCTGAGACTTGGTGCTCCAGCAGGAGTAGTGGTGGTGGGGGACTGGGCTGCATGTCCTAGCCTGCAGTTGTGAAGCAGGAGTTGCATAATGGCTCCCATCCGTTCTATACTTTTCCACTCTGGAATGAGCTCACTCTGTGTTTAAGAGTTGTGTTTGTGCACACACACACACATGCAGACACAGAGTTGAGGACAGAGTAGTAGAACAATCTGGTTGTGCAGCCACACGCTACAGCTTTGTGTGTGTTTCTGGGTGGGAATAGGAAAGAGCAATGACCTTAGGGGCTGGCTACAGAGGTTTCCTCTAACATGAACTTTAAGGGGTCAGACACAGGGCAATGTCAGACCAAGAAAACAAGGGCAGAGTCGCAGCCCAGTACTGTTACACCCATGAAGGGAGGGAAAGAAGGGAGGAGTTGTCTGAGGATGGCAAGGGGAAAACAGCAGTTAAAACCTATTGAAATAAAGAGGATGTAGCCCAGTATGGAGAATGCGGAAGAACGATTATTTTTATTAGTCCCTAAAAAGCACTGTGAAGCCTTGACTGGATTTTTTTGGGCTCCAAAGCCTAAGCAGTGACAGGCAGTTAACAAAGAGGCAAGGTGGTGAATATGTTCCTTGCTGGGACAGTAGCTCCTAGCACCAATCTCTCTTACAGACTGTGCTGCGACATGCCTGAACATGCAAGTGTTTTGGAAATAGTTTGTATACGCTGTGTGTGTATATGTGTTGCCGCTGCTAGCAGAGTGGTGTCATTTTAGCGGGCAGCCTGGCTGAACGCAGGATGACCCATCTCCCCCGGGGCTCCATATCACTACATCATCATCATCAGTCGCTCCTCGCAGTGGAACAGATGAGATTTCACTCCCATCAAGCACTAAGCAGGAACCAAGGCTGCTTTACTAAATGGATAGTCTACCGTCGTAAATCTGTAGGAATCTACAACCCACTTTATCCTTTGGAAGTCACTTCATTTATAAACTAAATAGCTTGAGGATTTTGTAGTTTTTTTCTGCATAACTAAACACTAAGCTTTAAAGGTTTTCCTGAATTTGGTGTAATTTCTGAGTGAACTTTACAAAGAAACAAACACTGATGGCACTTTCCAGTCAGCACTTATTCTTTGATTAGATTGTACCACTCACATATGAGCATATAAAACCCCACACTCGGTTTATTCCCTCTGATGTGTGTGTGTGTGTGTACATGTGTACATATGATGTGCAATTATATGCTTTCAGGGGCTGATATGCGCTGAAGATGAGTGGTGTAGGAGACAACTCGTTGGAGCCGCTGTGCTCTGACCGTAAACGTAAACTGTCCACCTGTGACACACCAGGTTTGGGGTGAGTACTGTAACTTCCTATAAGTGTCAATCCCATATCAATCCAGTTTGTCTTTGTCTGCTGCTGTTTTTTGTGTGGGGGTCAGCAATTGCACAAGGTCGGTTCCTTCCGCCTGGCCTCCTGCAAACAAGATGCTGCTTGCAAAATATCTGAAGGATCTGAGTCAAAGCTGTATGGCCTGCATATGGACGGGGCATAGGGAGGTGGGGTTGTCATGACAACATTTTTAATCCCCTTGGCGCCCTGGCAGGTGTGACAAGCGTCGGAGGGAACAGGAAAGCAAGTACATCGAGGAGCTAGCTGAGCTCATCTCTGCCAACCTCTCCAACATTGACAGCTTCAACGTCAAGCCTGATAAATGTGCCATCCTCAAGGAGACCGTGAGACAGATCAGACAAATCAAAGAGCAAGGTACCCCCACTGTGCAAAGTACCCCAAACATTCCTGGTCTTGATGAACAAAGCCACATATTATTATTACTAATATCATTTCTGTTGTTATTGTTATTATAAATAGAATTTTTTTTTCTTTTTCTGTATTTGTTATGGGGAGTAAACATTGAATTAAGTTAGACTGAATCTTGTTAAGTACCCTGCTGCAGGACAGATGATGCCAGTGATGAAGTGGTGTGTTTGGTTCATGGCCAGGCTCCTTCAGCCTGACAGCCAGCCTGGCTGTTTGTATTGCTGCAGGAAAACGAACACCAGTAATTGAGACCAATACTTGGTGGTCATGGCTCAAGGCAGGCAGTGACATTGTGTATTTGTTAGTGCCAAACCGGGCTTCTCTCTTGGAGACAAATGACACTGGTGACTCAGAAATCAGAACTTACAGAGAGTCGCTCCTATACGGAGGCTACTTTCCAATCGTTTTGCAGATTTTACATGATTGGATGCGCAAAAGAGGATATTTTCTTCCACCTGTTTAAGCTTGGTTGAGATTAGATCTGGGAGGTTAAGTGGGTAAGGAAATCTGAAAGCAATCATATTGGAATCTACCCAGAGGGTCACAGCTGGCTACTGCTGGCCCCGGTGTTATGCAGCCAGGTTGCCATAGTTACAGGATGGGAATGATTGATTTGTTTTTTCTCGTTTTTGTCTGTTGTCCATTTAACACCTTTTCCCTCCTCTGTTTACACATCTTTGCTCTTTGCAATAGCTGTCTCCGGTGTCTCTTTTTTTATGTCAATTACTGCTGCTCATAAGGCTAGTTTGGTTAGAAATTGAATTAAATCCAGTGTCATACTATTTGTCATCTTGTTTAGTATCTCGTGCCACAGATGGCCCTCCTATATAGAGTGGTATCTAACAAAGCCTCAGACACATGCTGATTTTAAAAATAGAAAGGCATGCTAATTATTCATCTGTGACTCATGCTGCCACCTGCTGGGCAGAAATAACTATTTCATTGTATTAAGGAAGCATCTCCCACAGCTAACTGGACATCATCGAATGGTTACTGTGAAATTCTGACAGTATGATCAGGAAAAATATCTATTATACTGTAGTCAAAATAACATGCAGGTCATGTGTGCTTCTCAAATTAAGGTCACTGGCATCAAATGTTACCTTCTGAACAACAGCTGTTCTAGTTTTTGTTAGACCATGTAAATGATTTGCAATATGTAAAGTACCAAATAAAAAGATCCAGAGGCATAGATATATGTGACAATTCTCACACTTCATCAGTTGTGCAATTTGCTTTATTTGTCCTCAGGTAAGAGGTCATGCAGCGATGACGATGTCCAGAAGGCGGATGTGTCTTCCACTGGTCAAGGGGTCATTGACAAGGACCATCTGGGACCATTGCTCCTACAGGTCAGCTTTGGGAAAATCCCTAGGGGCAAAAGAACAACACTAATTGGTTGCTGTTCCATATGCTGGACCAGTGCTTTGCTGTCACTGCTCACTTAAAGTTGATTAAAATGTCTAAGATGGTTTATAGAGGGGCAAAAATAGTAACCAAACAAGGTGTACTGTATATATATAATGTAATTTTCATTGATGAGTCTCCCTCCAACTAACTCTTCATTTTTGTGGCCCTGCTGTTCTCAGGCCTTGGATGGCTTTCTGTTTGTGGTTAACCGAGAGGGCAGCATTGTATTTGTGTCGGACAACGTGACGCAGTACCTGCAGTACAAGCAGGAGGAGCTAATCAACACCAGTGTGTACAACATAATCCATGACGACGACAGGGAAGAGTTTCACAAGAACCTACCTAAGTCTAATGGTGAGACATGGGTTTATACATGTGTGGGTTTGAACACATTTAAGATCACACATCGTTAAATGTACGCTCAAACACAGTCTTCTTATTCAAATGCGTGTATAACTGATTGAACCTCTGAATGCTCCTGGACACACACATAGACTCATGGTCATCTATTCACCGGTTGCCAATTTCTCTTCATAGCACTAAATGGGGCATCATGGGGTGGAGAGGCACCCCGGCAGAAGAGCCACACCTTCAACTGCCGCATGCTGGTGAACTTTGTTCACGGTCAGAGTCACGGTTTGTCAGAAGAGAGGCCTGGGGGCCATCGCTATGAGACCATGCAATGTTTTGCCCTCACTCAACCCCGGGCCATGATGGAGGAGGGAGAAGGTAAAAGTCATTGTTTGCTTTGAATATATATATATATTTTTTTTTTTTTAATTTTCAGATGAAAGCAATAGGGAAAATACTATGGTTAAACAAGTGACAACAGTTAATATTTACACTTATTCATGCAGAGGATATAATTTAACTAGCATCCACAAAGTGGGACTTGTTTACCCAATGACTTTCTTGTCTTACTCGTAGTGTGTAGCTATGTCTTCGTATTTATTGGTCAATATGCATAAATTATTTTGAATGTCCAGTTTCTCCTCCGGTGGTGTCATAAGAAGACTTAACATTGCGCTGTCTCTTTATTAAGATTTGCAGTCATGTATGATCTGTGTGGCACGACGCATCATTGCAGTAGAGAGGACTGAGAGGTTTAGCACACGCCATGAACTGTCTGGTAAGTTAACACTGTTATTTCTGCTAGTATATACTGTGTAATATATACCAATGCAAGTACTTTTCCCTTTAGTGTATTAATTTTGTACACATGTGACATGACCTTTGGAAATGTTTTTGTTAGGCACACCAGTTTACAAAGGCCTTAGTCAAACTAAGTTATAAATGCTGTCTCCGATGGCATTGTGTGATGCGGTGTACTTTTTTTAGATGCCCCACTTATACTGATTACTTGTACTGATGTGACAATGACCTTTGAAGCCATGTCATTCTAGATATTTAGAGATGTACACTGTACTGTATTAGGCATATATGCGAACTGTAAAGTTCATCACTAGCCATTATCCTTTGTGTAATCCCAATGATTCATCCTCTATATTGCAGGTAAACTGATTGAAATTGAACAGCAGGCCTCTCTTCACACCACTATGCGTCCAGGCTGGGAGGACCTGGTGAGGCGCTGCATGCAGATGTTCCTTCATCGAAGTGAGGGACAACCTTGGTCCTACAAACGGCACTATCAAGATGGTATATAATACTGCACCTCCCTACAATTTGACCTCCGTTCTTGCCATCCGTCAGTTGCTTCCACAAAAAGCCTAGCATTTGCACATCTGGTCCTACATTTTTAGGTGTATGTAATAGCTACTTTATTTATGGTCACAGACATTGGCTAAGAAATGAGCCATTATTATTGGCAATTATTGCCACGGTTTGGGCATTGGGAAGAAGGCTGCAAAAGTTTACAAGGTCATCTCATTAAATTGTTTGGTATGTGGGACACAGCCCTTGCTAGATAAATAAGAGGCTAAAATCATGAGTGAATGAGTCATCTCCAGTACAACAGGAGACAATACCAGATCGAATACACTTGATTTTATGGGATGGTTGGAATGTTTTAAATCTCTATATTGAATTTTCAGTACCGTTGTTAGTTCTTTGTCATGTCTCTGTGGTTTGTGGTTTTTTCCACTCTTTCTTCTTCTTACTAATCTGACAGCAGCGTCCGATCCTCTTTGTCAAACTATCACAGCTAAGCTGTAATTTCTGTTAATTCAGTCAGTTTCAAATTAAAGCAGTGATCACTGGAATGCTTTTAATTGTGGAGTAGCTACATGGCAGTTTTATCTGTTACCAGTGTTGTGATTTTTGAGAAAGACTTTTACCGTGCCTTTGTGTCATGAAACATCTGTGTTGTGACTGCATCACAGGCTTCAACTATTTCCAGCACTCACAATACAGAACAGCAAACATATATCAACTATATGGACATTTTATCTTAGGTCCCTGCCACAACAACCTTTGACAGCTATTTAGTAGTGTTTTCTTTTCATGTTGGTTCAGTGGGGCTCGGAAGTTTGGTCACCCCAGCTAAAATTTTGTATTAATGTGCATAAAGAAGCCAAGAAAAGATGGAAAAATCTCCAAAAGGCATCAAATGACAGTATAGACATTCGTATAATAAGTCTCAAAAAGTTAGATTTATTTCTGTCATTTACACTTTCAAAATAACAGAAAACAAAAAATTGGCGTCTGAAAAAGTTTGGGCACCTTGCAGAGTAAATACCTTGTACTGCCTCCTTTGGCAAGTATTACAGCTTGGAAACGCTTCTTGTAGCCAGCCAAAAGTCTTTCAATTCTTGTTTGAGGTATCTTAGCCCATTCTTCTTTACAAAAGTCTTCCAATTCTTTGACATTTCTGAGCTGTCTGTCACGCATGCTCTTTTAAGGTCTAGCCATAGATTTTCAATTATGTTGAGGTCAGGAGATTGTGAAGGCCATGGCAAAACCTTCAGTTTACGCCTCTTAATGTAATCCACCGTGGATTTTGAGGTGTGTTTAGGATAATTATCCATTTGTAGAAGCCATCCTCTGTTTAACTTCAGCTTTTTCACAGATGGCATCAAGTTAGCGTCCAAAATTTGCTGAAATTTTATTGAATCCATTTTCCCTTCTACTCGTGAAATGTTCCCTTTGCCACTGGCTGCCATACAATCCCAAAACCTGATTAATCCACCCCCATACTTAACAGTTGGACAGAGGTTCTTTTCATTAAATTCTATGCCGTTTCTTCTCCAAACGTACAGTACCTTTGCTCATTCAGGCCAAAAAGTTCTACTTTAACCTCATCAGTCCACAGAACTTGTTTCCACAATACATCAGGCTTGTCTGTATGTTCATTTGCAAACTTCAAATGCTGATTTTCGTGGTGAGGACGTAGAAGAGGTTTTCTACTGATGACTCTTCCATGAAGACCATTTGTACAAGTATCTCTTTATAGTGGAATGGTGTACCACAACTCCAGTGTCTGCCAGGTCTTTCTGGATGGATCGTGCAGTCAAACGTGGGTTTTGACTTGCTTTTCTGACACTCCTGCGAGCTGTTCTGTCTGATATTTTTCTTGGTCTTCCAGATCTTGCTTTAACTTCCACTGTTCTGATGACTGCCATTTCTTACTTACATTCCAAACAGAGGATGTTGGCATCTGAAAACGCTTTGTTATCTTCTTATAGCCTTCTCCTTCTCTACAGCCAGTTTCAGTTTTCTGAACAACTTCTTAGAAGAAGCCATGGTGCTGATTGTTGGGGCAAGGTCAGATGAGTCTGGGCATTTAAAGCCTTAAAATTGACTGAAAAGTTATTTTGAAAGTGTAAAGGATGGAAATAAAATCTAACTTTTTGTGACATATTATACAAATGTCTAATCTGTCATTTGATGCCTTTTGGAGATTTTCTTGGCTTCTTTATGCACATTAATAAAAAGTTTTTACCTGGGGTGCCCAAACTTTAGAGCCCCACTGTATATACATGCTTTGTCCTGTTGTCAGCTATTGTGGAAGGTGTTAATTCTCCTTTTTTATTCTAGCTTTCCATAATGGCCATGCAGAGACCCCACTCTACCGCTTCTCGCTCGCTGATGGCACCCCAGTCACAGCCCAGACCAGGAGTGACCTCTGCAGGAATCCCAACAACAATGAGCCACACTCTTACCTCTCCACACACTTGCTACAAAGGTGCAAATGCTCTAACAATTAGAACTAGCAAGAATGATTTCTCTCAAAACTGGCGAATGTCTCTCTATGTTTTATGTGCCTTGTTCTGTTTTAAATTTTTGTTATTTACTTTATTCCCTTGTAGAGAGCAAAATAGTTATCGTGGAAACCAGGGTGGAGGTATGAGGCCTCAACACATGGGTGTGAACAACCCCAACCAACAGATGAACATGGGCCCTGGAGGGAGCATGGGCATGAACAGGGGCTACAGCATAGCTGAACAGGGCAACATGCCACAAAGGGGAGTGCCTCCATACACTGGGGGTAACCGCATAAATCCCATGAACCAGATGAATCCCATGCATCAGATGAACAACATGGGGCAAATTAATCAGGTGAATCAAATGAATTCCATGCATCCAATGAACTCCTCCATGAACCAAATGGGTCCCATGAATCAGATGGGCCACCATGGCATGCATCAGCATCAGCACCAACATCAGCAGATGAGTCAGTTCCATGGAGGTGGACCTGGAGGTGGAGGGTACGGGATGGGAATGACCAGTCCCCCCCAGGCCAGTCCAGGGATTAATGGCCCCCCACACAACGTCATGGGTTCACCCAGAATCAGAGGAAGCCCCAAGATGGGTGCAAGCCCTTTCTCTCCCGGAGGTATGAACCAAACCTTTGACCAAACTCTTGGAGAACTTCACTAAAAACAAATCACAACTTCTTAAGTCACATTTAGTTACACTTTTGTTATTAACTTCATGGAAGATGCCCTTGAGCAAGGCACAACTGCTCAGGAGGCAAACATTTATTACAATAAGAGTGAAAAAAATATAGAATTAAGTGGAATCTTTTTTTTTTTTTTTTTTTTTTTTACAAAAGTGAAAAAGTATATATACAAGAAAATGGAAAAATATGTATTTTCCCTTGCAGGACTAATAAATATTTTTCTTCTACATGTCTCTGGTTGTGTCCACTGCAGGTATGATCTCTCCCATGAGCTCCAGTCACCCCAGTAACTCTGGAGGAGGTGGAGGGACTACCTTCTCCAGCAGCTCCTTGAATGCCCTCCAAGCAATTAGTGAGGGAGTGGGCAATCCGATGCCCTCCCCGCTTACCTCTCCTCTCCCTCACAAGCCTGACAGCTCCCCGAGCATTAACTCTACAAACCAGGCAGCAGGGGGACCGTGTAAGATAAGCCTCCCAGCCTACTCTGACTCCAAGAGCCCAGGGAGCTCACTGGGGACTGGAGGAGAGCAGCAGTCTCAGCAGCTTCCACACACCCCCACGAGTGAGGGCCCTCCTGACAAGCCAGACAGCCAGGCCGGCAGAGAGGCGGGTCCAGCCGGGGGAGAATCCAACCGACGGGTCCCTGACACCAAGTGCCACAAGAAGCTTCTGCAGCTCCTCACATCTCCTACAGATGAGCTGGTGCCACCAAGTCAAACACCTAACTCTGGGCCCAGCGCCACCCCTGAGGCTAAAGATGGGACAGCCGGCGTCACCAGCCCCTCCTCAACAGGAGTGTCCTCCTCCACAGGCGGGAATCACAGCACTGTGTCCTCTTCAGGCAGCACAGGACATTTGACAAGTCAGTCGCTGCAAGAGAAGCACAAGATCCTCCACAAGCTTCTGCAGAATGGGCACACACCTGACGAGGTGGCTCGCATCACAGCCGAGGCCACTGGGAAAAGCAGCCTGGATTCGGGGACATCAGAGCCTGAACCTGCAGCCAGTGGAGGGGTTAGGGGATCAGAATCAAAGCAGGAGCCGCACAGCCCTAAGAAGGAGAAACCCCATGCCCTCCTTCACTACCTCCTCAATAAGGATGACTCTAAAGAAGGTGGTGATATCAAGCCAAAACTAGAGGAGCTAGAGGGGAGAGGAACTCATGGGACAGGGGTCACCAGCTCAGACCCCCACTGCATGGATGGGAAGGTCAAGTTGGAGCCATCTGATGAGGTAAGGGTTTTGCTCTGGATAACAATTTGTTAGATTAGCATTGTTGTCTAATCATTTTTTTATGTCTCGATGGTTCAGGCGGAGACCCTGGAGACCATTCTGGGTGTCCCAAGGAACAACTCTGGCTTCTACTCTGAACCAGAACCCAGAGCAGGAAAGGAAGTAGGAAACAAACTGGGAAATATGCCTGATAGTTTACATGGTAAGTCAGTCAGTATTGATTATTTTGATCAAATCTAACACTGGACAGCAAAATGGTTCTTGCTCTATGGAAAACACAAAATAGTATGCCTGGCTGAGATTCTACAGCCATAGTAGCCTTGGCATATAGCATGTCAATTACTTTTTTAGGTCTTTCATGAAGTGCCACAGTGTAGCTGCTTCCACGTCAGTAGTAGTCTTAATCTCAGAATATTGTAATCTAAATGTGTGAGGTTATGTAATCTAATTTAACTAGTATTTTGTGTGTTTCAGATGGGGAAAGAGGTCCCATGCCTTCAGCTCAGCGTAGTGCCTATCAAAGAGCCTTGTCCATGGATGCTAAGCCCATGGGTGGCGAGGGAGCAGTAGGAGGCGGATTGGCTGGGAGACGGAACGTACCCTGTCCCACATTGGTCAAACAAGAGAAGATAGATGCTCCGATTCGACCTGGGCCCATTCCCAATGGTTTTCCAGGAGGCATGGGTGTGTGTCCACCCCGGGGCAATCCAACAAGTAACTTAAACATTTATTTCTGATTTATTATCAGCCCTGCTTTCTATGAAGCACTGGGTATCACAGAGTAGGGATATTTATTTTCTCAATACTATTTTATTTTGACACTGACGCTTTATGTTTGTGGTCCTTGTTTTGATCAGGAGGTATGGGCAGAGGAATGGGAATGCCTCAGCGACCTCCCATTTCAGGTGACTGGGGGATGGCAAGGTCCAGCAGCAGCCCTGTGACCGGACCAGGACATCCTGGCATGGGTCGCTCTGGTCCAATGGGAGGACCCATGATCAACCGGTCCAACAGTGTACCTGGAAAAACCCGGTCTATGCTGCAGCAGCAACTCATGGATATGGGTATGTTCCATGTTGTGTGTGTTAAACTGTAACTAGGGAATGTTTGGTGCTTGTACTTAATTGGTACATACTTAAATGTAATTGTCTATGTTGTGTTTCTACTCTATATTGTTAATACACTACCAATTTTACCTCTGCAGGCACCAATGAAGCCAATATGGGTATGAGCCCATTTGGTGGACATGGGCCCCCTCCTCGGTCCCCCTCTTGGCCAGACTCGGCTATGGGAATGGAAAGACCACAGAATAACACAAACCGGTAAAGCTTTTGCACTAGTTCACACGCTATCCCTCTGAATATTTTCCAAATTAGACCTCAAACTAAATTCAGAAAATTGTGTTAATGGTGTCATTTGTTGTGTTAGGGAGCAGTTTGGGCACCCCCTGGAGCAGCTGCTGGGGCCCCTGGCCAACAACGAGGGCCCAAGTGATGAACGGGCACTTCTTGATCAGTTGGATTCCCTGCTCAATACCACTGATGTCATTGCTCTGCAGGAGATAGACCGAGCCCTAGGCATCCCTGAAATAGTAGGCCAGGTACAGGACTCACTACAGTATATATAATATACTGCATTTACTCATTTTTTTAACAGGACATTTTGGCACCAATGGGGCATGGACCCAAATTAACTTTTGTTGTAAAAGTAGTTCTAATTTATAAAGTAATTATTGAATAAAGCAGAAAGTGTTTGTTGATAGAGTGTTAGGAATTAACTAGTGAAATCAATGCAAATTTTAAATTAATAGTTATAAATTAATAGAATATTGCCCCTCTGCTGTTCTAATTAGATAATTGAATGTGGGGTCTCAATCCTCAACCTAATGCTAGCTTGCAGTAAATGCTATTAAGTTTCCAATGTTTTTTGTAGATTCTGGTTGAGAAGGCTTCTGAAAGCCTGTTGTGATACTTGTGATTGTTATGCAGTTGTTTGATGAATATGTATTTTATGTCTGTGCTCTGTAAGTAGTTTAATCACATAAATACCCATATCCAGCTTTGTGTTGATATTACAGAAAAGTTTACAAACTAGAATGACATGCAACTTCCCTGCTCCCCAGACCCACGGACCTGAAGGCCACCAGCAGGGCCAGAATCGAGGCCAGGGTCGATGCCCGCCATCAGAGCCTTTTCCAGGGCCATCCTCCTCCTTAGGCATGGACCAAAAACCCATGTATAACCAAAGCTACACTGGGCCCCCAGGGCCCTCCTCTATGGGCATGCAGCCAGGTTATGGTGGCAACACAATGCAAGGCCAGTCTCCCGGAGGCTTCAACCCCATGATGAATCAAGTGGGCCAGACAGGGAACTTCCCTGGCATGGCGGGTATGGGCAACCCCCGTGCAAACATGATGCGACCTCGCATGATGACTGCCACCAAGCCTCTCCGACTGCAGCTGCAGCAGAGACTGCAAGGACAGCAGGTGATCTCAGACAGACAGACAGACAAATATCATATCATTATATTAAAGTTACAGCAGATCAACTTGTGACCTATGAGAAATTGGTGGCTTATTGGCTGCTTTGTTAGTCATGAACATAAAAACAAAAAACTGGCCTATTTAACTTGTCTTGTCTCATCTGTCAGTTTATGAACCAGACCCGACAGGGCATGAAGATGGAGCATGCCCCAGGAGGAAACCCTGCAATGCATGCAGGTGTGCAGCCTGGGATGCAACCTGGCTTGCAACCTGGCATCCAGCCTGGCATGCAACCTGGCATGCAACCTGGCATCCAGCCTGGCATCCAGCCTGGCATCCAGCCTGGCATGCAACCTGGCATGCAACCTGGAATTCAGCCTGGCATGCAACCTGGCATCCAGCCTGGCATCCAGCCTGGCATGCAACCTGGCATCCAGCCTGGCATGCAACCTGGCATCCAGCCAGGCATGCAACCTGGCATGCAGCCTGCAAGCATGGGTGGTCAGGTGTGTAGTCACCACTTCCTCACATCTAATGTAGTGTGCATTCACTTGCCACTTTTTAAACATCAGGAAAGTTGCCATTTGTTGAATTAAGGTCCATGTACTGATGTTTGTCTGCAGCCTGGTTTCCTAAACGCTCAGATGATGGCTCAGCGCAGCAGGGAAATGATGACCTTGCAGATGAGGAGACAGAGGATGCTGATGCTAATGCAGCAACAGCAGCAGCAACAGCAGCAGCAGCAGGGGCAAGGGGCAGCAAGAGGCTTCAGCCCTCCTCCAAATGTCACAGCACCAGGAGGCATGGACAGCCCCATCGGAGCCCCCCCTATGAGCCAGCCTGGACAGCAGGGCTTTAACTATGGAGGTAACTATGGTGAGTTGACTGAGAAAGAACTCTGCATCATTTCCTCCTGGATATTCAAGTTTCACACTGACGACTCTTTGTTGTTTTTGGTGCTGTACTTGCAGGGATGAACCAGCAGGGGGACCCATCATTCATGGCTCCAGGTAGCAGCCCACCAGCAAACATGATGCAAGGACGAATGGGAGGTCCTCCTCAGAACGCCATGATGCCAGGGATGCAGGGAAATCCACAGGGAGGGCCCATGTACCAGTCTGGAGACCTTAAAGGCTGGCCACAGGGGGGCATGCCACGCAGCAAGTATGTAGCATTAGGCTCCCTTGACCAAAATTCACCAATCACCAATTATTCAAGTGTGTAGTTAATTATCACCATGTAAGCACCATACTGAAAAGACTTTTTCTTGGGTAAAGATTCTATAAGTTGCAGAGGTATATTACTTGTGTCAAAACTTATTTTATATTTCTGGTTTTCCAGCACATACCCCCAGCAACAGTTTCCCCAGCAGGGCAACCAGGGCCAGTTTGGACCCATGATGATGAACACCTCCATGGGTGGACCCGGGCCAGTCAGTGGGGCCAGTGCAGGACAGATGGGCCAAATACCAGGACAGAGGCAGGGCCAGATGCAGGGCCAAATAGGCATGAACCCCATGGGAATGGGCAGAATGCCAATGGGACCTGATCAGGTAAGTAATACATTGACACATTCGCAGTACAGTGGCCTTACATGAGGGTCAGCTGAGGTTTTAAAACACAGTTGAGATATCAGCCATGTAAGATTGTATGATTTCAACCCCTAGAAAAGTTTGCACATCTCACTGTTTTTCTCTCTGCAGAAGTATTGCTAAGGACCTGCGGTTGATAGCAGAATCTGGAGCCTTTCAGCTGTGGCAGAGCGATCTGAGCCCCGAGAGCTGGACCTACACAAACACACACATAGTAGTAGTTCTCCAGCATAAAACATGACGCAGGAAACTTAGCACAACACACTGCTACTCCTGGACGAAGCGGGCTACAAGGACAAACATTGGGCTCCATTCCCAACTGAAGCCTCCCATACTGTAACCCTGTAAAGTGATGCACAACCACAAAATATCAGTGCAGGTGGGCGAGCTAATGTTTGTGTGTGTGTTCACGTGAATGACCTGGAGCTGTTGGGCAGTATTCAGGGTCAGAGCCATGCTACAGAACAAGACGATGGTACAACTAACTGTGGCTGCACTTTACCTGGAAGCTTCTGTGTAACAAAGATTGATGCAATATTTTTTCATCATTACAGCCTTACTAGAGATTTAATGCCTTCACAACAAAGGGTTTTTTTTTCTTATCCTTTAGATGCACCTCATTCTTGAAGTCGTCTGAAGCTATAAGCACAGTTAACTATGTTATGCAGATTGGAGCAATAACTCTATGCTTTAGACTGTAACTGAGCATCATGACACCTGTTATAAGAAAACAAATGGTACTGCAGTATTAGATGTCTCAAATGTCCTCTGTGAATATGAATTGTAAATATTCTACAAAATATATCAAACATACTTTTTAAAGGCCCATTATTGCACAATGTATGAGACCTGGTTGTATTTTTGTGTCCCATAGGTCAATACTGATTTGGTTGATTTGCTTCTTTACGCCCTTGCAAATATTGCAGGCGTGTTAGGGGTTTCTTCCCCGTGTTTGTCATTTTCTGAATGCTGTATTTTTTATTTTTCCGAAAAGTCATGAATTCCATGTTTTAGCGAAGCACTTTTACTTGTGATGAGTATCTGATGAGTTGGAGGTTTGAGCTTTCACACTGTCAGAGCTTTTATTGGAAGGTGGGGGAGGTGAATTCTGCCAGGACAGTCGATTACATAAAACAATGTGATTTTGTTGGATGTTGTGTGAGGTGAGCTGTATAGATTCTGTCTGCAGTACAGTGAAGACATGAGACACGTACTCCTCAATGTACCAACAAGTCCAATTCTTGCAATGTTCTCCCCCCTCCCCCCCAACTTTGTCTGTCAAGTGTATTTTATTCACACGATCTTCTTTTGACTGTTATTCTTGCTCAATCTACCTTTTTAACATGCGCAATCCAAAGATATTTTTCCACATCTCTGTATAGTTTCTGAAATTTCTGGTGCACATTTTTTTATGATATGCATTATATTAGTCTGATAGTAAATGGGTACACATCATGGATCTGTAAAAGCAATTGATGGTTTTGTACTGTAAGCATAAAGAGCATGGAGCTAAGTTGTTCCACAGTGGCGGGGGACGGGGGGCGGGGGCTATCGGTGCAGTGCGAAGAGGACTGGAAGCTCTGAACCCCACAGCAGAAAATTTTTGCATCCAGAAAAAAAGCATGTTTTGCTGTGAAAGCGAAATACCAATGGAATGAAATCCATTTCAAGACATATCAATATCTCTTCTATCTTTCAGGAAACAATTTCATTTTATGTCCAGATTTTGTTACTTCAGGAAAAAAGGATCTTTGTAGAGTTTGAATGAAGTTCAAAAAGAAGCAAGAGATCTTTTTTTTTTTTTTTATTTGGAAGATAAGCTGTCATCTTATAGGATGTATATTACAGATTTTTTTTCTGTTGTTGATATTGATGTAAATACAAATTTATATTTAAACACTGTACTCTGGTTTTCTGATCATCTTCTGACTCTGCAACTTACTAAATCTGACTCCGTAATTATCAGCCAATATATTGCGTTGGCAAAAACAAAGTTGATGATCCATTCCCAGGTTTATATGTGATATTCTTCTGTCAGAAGAAAAACTACTTTGCTTTGAATTTTGATATTACACTCTGCTTAGTATTGTAATGTAGAAAACTGCCCTATTATAAAGCCTATACAGTGTAACGCACTAACCTCCGAACAGTGTGCACACACACAGTGGTGGAAAAAGCAAGTAAAAAAATATTAGAACCGTATATAAATAGAAGAGATGTTATAGACTAAGACAGTGGTGGAAAAAGTATAGGGATCTTTTATTAGGTAAAAGTAGCAATACCACATTGTAAAATGTGTAAAAATACATAAGAGTCCTGTATTTTTTGCCAAGTAGTTTTTTCACTTAGTGGGAATTTGCCTTGGTGTTTGGTGCATGCATGAATATATTAAAAGGAAATAAACAATAAAGCAAAGTACTGCAACCGATAAGAAAATAAATATAGAATAGAAATATTACAATAAACATTATAAAAGACATTATAACAAGTGAAGGGGAAAGTACAGAAGTATTGTTGGCAAATATACTAAAATAGAAGTAGTCAAGCTGCAGAAAAATGCCTCCTGTGATCCTATAATAGGACATTATTAAATTGTTAATACTAATCACCATCAGTAGCATTTTACTGTTGTAGCTGGTTGTGGTGGAGCTAGTTTGATAGTTTAGCCAGTATACATATCCCAGAATACATTTGGGGCGTGAGATGATTATCTATGTAGTTGGAAAGAAGATTAAACAAAGTGCTGACACATTTAGAGGGGAAATCTTTCTTAGGTGGAACTACTAACAACTCATTTGAAGCATGAATTAATTAAAAGCACTATATATGCTATATACTCTAGAAACGTCCCGCATTGTAGTTAAGTATATTACTTAAGTAGACATTTGACATTGACATTTTTAATATTTAATTAATAAGAAATATTTTTAAATCAGCAGGAAGACGTGATGACACCAGCAGCATATTAAAAGAGCTTTTCTCTGCCGTTACCAGAAGAGGGCGCTGTTATCTACTAATGTCCTCTCCAACTGTCCTCTCCTCACACAGCAGCTCGTACAGGCTTTATTTAATCCTGCAATGCATTCCATGCTCGCAAGAGGGCGCTAAGCTAACTAGAAGAGCGGTAATGAGGTTTGATTCATGTTCATAGACTGACGTATTAAAATAATAATGAGAATTAAGAATTAAGCACATATGAAAGCCAACACACGGGCCTAATTGGATTGAATGTAATAAAATATTGAATACACTACACACCTATTATGGGGATAGCCTGGTCTTTATTTTCACCACAGCTCAACCAGATTACGTAAAAAGATTTGTCTCTACAATGTAGATAATTATATGTGATTACTGATTAGAAATTCAGAGCTATAAAAAAAACATTAAAGAATTGTATATGTTAAACAATACTCATGGATACTTCTCTAACAGCCCAAGCAGTGTATGTTTCTAAAAAAATATATAGAAAAAATAGTGTATATATTATTAGCAAATTCAGAACATACGACTGTGCTGTGGGAATCTCTCTCTCTCTCTCTCTCTCTCTCTCTCTCTCTCTCTCTCTCTCTCTCTCTCTCTCTCTCTCTCTCTCTCTCTCTCTCAGTGTTGGCTTGGTTCCCGGCCCATCTGCGGCCTGGCCCGTGGATTACTGTTTGTTAATGTTTCAATCAGCTGTGTGTTGAGGAATGTGGAGCTATTTAACCTGAACTTCCCCAGGTGTGCCGAGGCGCCGCTCAGTCTGGGCCCCGCCGCCCTCCCCTGCCCTTGGCACAAAGCTATCACACAAACACAATCACACACTGGCCACGCCGGGGCTGCAGCTGTGCGCATCGCACCGCAGGGAAATGGGAAAAACATTGCACCAGGGAGACAGAATAAATCTTATAACAAATCGCCTCGCCAAAGCCATTTTAACCCCTGCAGTGCCGAGAGAGACTAAAACTGCTGATTTACACGATAACATCTTGAAACACCACATTTAAATGGATGTTTCATGGAGTCAAACAAACTTTAACCTTATTTACTCGTTGTTTTTCTTTCTTAATAAACCGCCCTTCATCACGTGATCTTTGTCAGGGAATTTGTTAAATAGGCTACGTGATGAATATTAAATTATCTTGGGGGGGAAAAAAATACATTTGTCATGACTGAGATGATTTTATTTAATACTAAACTTCAATCTGCCTCAATTTGTCAAGATGTTTAGACTTGACGATTTAACATGATACTTCCTCTTGTAATGTGATACGGTAATGGCCCATAGAGAGGCAAATTACCAATTTAACTGGCTATGAGTCATTATGTTGACCACCAGCTTTAGTTTTATGTTACCTGATTGACTTAACAGGCTCTTCTAGGTGTAGCATTTTTTTTTTATTGACAACCACTTTACACCCCTCTAGCACTCAGGCAACAAGATAAGCTATTCAGATGAAAATGAGTAGGCCTGCTATTAATCACAATGATAATAAGGAAATCACAGCACATAATAATCACCAGAGTGTCATGTTTCACAACTGTTGTTCTAGTTTTTGCAGGTGGGTCTGTGTGATGATATAGCATCTAATATATTGTTATTTTTCTCTCTCTCGCACACACACACAAAATGACAGAAGAATTCTTGTTCAAAAATAATTGTCTTGTTTTAATAAAAACACAAATAAGGTACATTGTAAGAAAACAATATCTGCACATAGTGTGGCATTGTAATATACAATACAGTTTGTCGCTCAGTAATCTGAGAAATTTATTTTTTTCCTTTTACAAAATGTTGAATATCTCTATTAAGTTTTACACAAGATACAAAGAGCGTAACAGAAACATTAGCTTTCTTTAGAAACTCTACAAGCAACGAGCAATGCTGGTTGCACTGAACTGGTCTTGGTCCCCCGGCTAACCCAGTCTATCTGGACACCGCCGGTCTTCTCTCAGGGCCCTCTGATCAATCGAGAGCCTTGAGTGACAGAGATCCTCGCCACCGGAGGATGTCCACGCAACGTTATTTTTCTAGTATTGGGAGTTTTAAACGTCCCTACATAGTTCAAGGTTGTTTTTTTTATAGATGTGGTCGAGACGTCACATCAAATAGCCTTGTTTGTTCTTCGCGGTGCTCGCTATGGGGTGATGGTGCAAAGCTCCACGAGCTCTTAACGGCACATAATCCTGTCATCTGAGCATCCATTCTGCGGAAAAAAAGAGAAAAGAAGGTTGATTAGTACATCTGCGTTACATGGACATTAAGAAATCGCAAGAACGTATTGTGCGCAATAGAGACTTTTACGCATGGATTTAGCAACTTTACGCACGCGTACTGACGTTCAAAAACATACGTTACAGTGGTGCTGGGAGCTCTGTGGGACACCGAGCCATTCCCAGATTAATTCTACGGTATACTGTATGTGATGAGATATTTACCTCCACTGCTATGCTAGCGATCTCTGCGTTCAGGGTGGTCAGCGGTGTTCGGGTGACGCTGTTGGCGGAGTGCTGGCGGCTTTTCTCCGGCTCGTCCAGCTCGACCTGCAGGTCCCAGATGTAGTCAATGACGTGCTGCAGGATTTCCACTTTGCTGGCCTTCTTGTTGGTTGGCAGGGTGGGCACAAGCTCCTTCAACTTGCTGTAGCAGCTGTTCATGTCGTGAAGGAAGGCGCTCATCTGCTCGTCCAGTAGCGGAATCTTGCACTTGGAGATGGTCAAGCTCTGCTCGGACAAGCAGCGTACCATGTCCTCGCCGCCGACCTTGCTCTTCAGGGCGCAGGTAGATCCGACAACCTTCATCTCGATTAGTTTCCAAAAATGATGAGGGATTAAGGTAAAGTAGTTGAGCAATGAGGCTTCTCCTCCTTGGAGATCTTGGCAATGCTATGTTGACAGTTTGCAACGTCCACATGGGCAAACCTCCTCGACTTTATAGCCGAGAAGGAGCCGGGGGCGTGCTAGAGTCGTCCTGTTTGAAGACAGTAAACCAATGAGATGGCTGCGTTTATGTTGATGGGTTGGTCCACAACAGCAATTTCAGCCAATGACTAGTCTTGACTGGTTATCGGATTTACAATCTGTTTGAGGGATGGCGTTACAAATGGAAACAAATGTGTGTCTTTTATGGGTAATATGTGGGAATCCAGCTGTCCATGGCTTGGGGACTCTGCAGGTGTAGATTGCCTGGGGACAGTTAAGGGGTGGTGAATGCCTGGGTATGCACTGTGAGAATGTGTGTGGGATGGGACAGGATGAATAGGATGAATGGCTAATGATAATTAGGCTACCACAGTGCCCCAGTTTTGCCTCTCACAATTGCTGATGGCACTGCAGATGTGGATGACAATAGTACAGTAAAGTAAGACAATGGATGACATAGAGTGACCAAACAATTCTGGGAAAATATTGAACTTTTTGTTCACTCTAATTAGTTCAGGATAATGAAGTTGGGTTGAGTGTGGAATGCAGTCACTAAAGAGATTAGCCGTTTATTGAATTTATCGGATTAGTTAAATAACATTACTATTTGCGGACAAATAGTTTTTGAAAATGGACAACACACTCATATCCACACCACGTCTCCCAGCTTTTTAAACTCAAAGCTTCCTTTATGCTCACAAACTGGACTTTTCTTGCAGCTCAGACTCTCCTTTTCCTGCTTCATGTGCTGAAGGAAGCTCAGTGTGAGCAGCAGCTTCACGGATTCCTTCACATGTTTCTGCAGTGTGTGCTCAGCCTTGTGTGCACACTCAGATCGCATCGCTCTGTTCTGAATCTTCCCCCCAGATTGTCCAAACAAGCCCGAGCAGACTGGCAGGCGCCAGCGCGGTGACGTCACCCATTCATCCGAGCCTTGACGCCTGTCAGCCTGGCGCCGCTCGGGCGGTCTCCATGGAGACGTCAAACAAGAGAGCTCGCACTCCGCACTCCTCCATTCACCTGCGAGGCGCGCGGAACCCTGAGAACAAGCCGGCTCCGGAGCTTTGTCGTTCATTTATCACCTAAAGCAGCGGGGTGAGATTACCGCCCAGCGCACCTGCAGAGCCCAGGCTGTCAGAGGAGGGGAAAGGATCGGAATTATGTTGTTACTGCATTTGAACACCAAATAACAACTGCATTCCTACACACAGCCCACTGGATTTCTGTGGTTACTTTAAAATCCTTATGTAATTAATTCATTTAATGCAATTAATTTGCAAGAATTCTACTCTCTTGTCAATTATGACAAGAGTTTGTTATGTCAAATAGTGTTGCCTACAACATGCATCAAACTAATTTAGGTAATTCAAATGTATTTCTATATCATTTTAAGGAAGAACACAAAGAGTAGGCTAAATGTCTTTCCCCAAAAAACTTAATTTACTGACTTATTACTTTGTGTAGCTGTTTTACTACTTTCCACTATCATGTTACAGAAACTAGTTTAGTAACATAAACATATTAAGTGGAAGAATTATTCAGATCCTCCATATAAATAAAAGTAGGAATGCTGATTAAAGAACAATCCATTAGAAGTTGCCTGCATTCCAAAGCTTACTCAAGTAAAACTGAGTAGGCCTATTATTAGCAGTTATCAAAAGTTAAAGTACCCCTTAATTAAGACAGACAATGGCCCCAGTCAGTGTCATATTATTGTATTTTATATTATTGGAGTATCATTACTGATTTATTAATGTGTACACGTAAAGTATTTTAATATTGTGTGAATGTGAATCTATTTTGCATACTGTTAGATAGTTTAAAATATAGTAAAACAATATGTGCCCACTGAAATGTAATGAAGTAGAAATATAAAGTAGCAATGAAATAGAAATAATCAAGTAAAGTTCAAATACCTCAACATTATACTTGGCACATTCCTTGAGGTAAATGTACTTTGTTGCATTCCACCACTGTATAATACCATATGTTGTGCTTCTAAGTTAAGGTATTGTATTTGACTAGGACCTGCAACATATAATAGTTTATAAATGCATGTTTTTGCAAATTTAAGATTTTATTTAGAATACCATTAATATTCTGGTAACTCCACAGACTGCACAGTTTTTCATCAAGTTTGAAAGGAATTTGCATATTGAAGGAATATACAATAATAAAACAGCTGTTCTCTTCACATTTTAACATTAAGGCTATTTAAAGAGGCACATCTTATATGTGCACAGATGTTGTAGCAGACCGAGGAAAACATCAGTATTGCTGGGCTGTCTTGTAACAAAGTTAACTACCAGTGAGCCTGTTTCTTCTAGCTGTTGCAGTAGCCTGTAAAAACTTTTTAAGAAACTTTCTTTTTTTCCTTTCTTTTTTTGCCCTCTGTCCTAGGTCACAGCTGACAGGGCGGTGGGAGGGCCGGGTGGGCAGAACAATGGGAGTGCGGTGCAGGGATTGTGGGAGAGAATCTAGGCTGGAGCCACAGTGTCTGGAGCGCCCCTCCACTCCCCTCATCCAGCTTTTGTTCAGCTGCAAAAGCTATCAGCACTTCCTACTGACACCAACAATAACTCCACACAGCTGGGCCCTTTTTAGCCTGTTTACAGCACATCAAGGCGATGGGAGAGAGAAGACAGAAGGAAGAGGCAGAGGAGGGGAAAGAAAAGTGAAACATATTAGCTCCTGATTTTAACTGACATAATGGCAGTGCCCTCTCCCTGCTCTCCTTCCCTCCTTCATCGCTAACGCAGAATTAATTTCCCAGTGGCCTCTTAACATGTGAGCCGATTATCATTTGGGATTTTATTTCTATGACAGGCTACTGTTTGTGTCAGTGCTGTTGCAACATCCTGCATCCATGAAACAGCAGATAGGCAACACTTGGACGTTTTTTTCAGGACATTGTGTATCTTGGCTATATTTATGCCAGCACACAAACCATTTCCTGGTAGCTTTTTTCAGGATAAATTGTTCTATTTGGTGGAGGGGAAACATATTAGCTAATACGCCCTCTTTATCGCTACAGCAAATAAATCTACAAAAGAACACTACAGGAAGCCAGAAGAAGAGAAGTTGGTGCAGGAATTTATTCAGAGGAAATAGGACATTCCAGCAATGCTTTGACACTTTTGCTGCTGGTATTATTGCTGTGGGGACAATAAGTAGTGTGCGTACTACTTCCTGAAACATTAAAGTGACCAAACCATAATAATGGCACAGAAGAAAGAAAGAAAAAAATTGTTTCTTCGACAGAGGATTTACTTCAGTGTGATTATTGAGATACACTGTTGAAAAGAAATGTGCAGGAATTTGATTATGAGAGGAGAAGTTTTCAACATTTTTTTACTCACTTACACTAACATGCACACAAACACACAGAGGTCATCTCCTCGCAGCTGTGGGATTAGTTTCCAGTTGCCAGTCACGCTCTTCCTGTTTGCTTGATAATGATCACACCTGTGTGCAGGTGTGTGGAGAGGCTCACATGGGACAGGGAGGGGTGAGTGTGGTGTCAGATACAAACATTTTTACCACACCACAGGGTCAAATCTTCCCCCAGCTGAGTGATGATTGACTGGTGGCACTCAGGACTCATCAGTCATAGGTACAAGTGGAGGAAGTTAGTTCTGAATGTGAAGGTTTGTAATAATGTGTGTCACTGTTTCTGTGGATGTGTGTTATGTATGTTTCTGCCTGAATTCCTGGTATGTCCCGACGTGGCCTGGCACCTCCCTGGGCAGCCAAGCCTATGTAATGACTGAGGACCCGTGGTTGGGAGTCACTTCCTGTGGGAGCTCTGGTTCAGAGATGTGTCATCAACAGTGCAGACCAGTTGGAGCCTTGCCGCCTGTTGGCTGTTTTTCCTGTGTGCAGGCAGCAGACTGGATGGGTGAATGAATGCCCTTCCCTTAATATAGAATAAAATAGAATGCCTTTTATTGTAAAAAGTATTGTTTATATACAGTGTGATTTGCAGTGTGGAGTAATGATATTACACAGTATAGCGATATTTCACATTAGTGAAATTGTACAGTATTAGCATTAGTATTAACTATAAAATATTGCACAGTAGGTGGGTATAGGAAAGTCTGGGTTTGGGGGGTTAGACTGTGAAGTCAGCATATGTGTGAGTTCAAAGGGGGTTATGGCTTTTGGAAAGAAATGAGAGCCAGGGGCAAGTTGTAGGAACACTATCTCCATCTGATAGTTGAGGCGAAGCCTCACAGAGATCCTTGAAGCCCCACAGGTGTCCCCTGCTCTGTGTCCTTGGCCCGGGAGGACACTTAGGGACAGCTTGGTCTCTCTCTATCTCCTTCTCTCATGTGTGTACATGTGTATGTGTGTGCACCGGACCCAAAGCTCACCCCTCCTTTACACCCCTGTGGCCATCTCCCTCCGCCTGGTTCCCACACACACTATCAAAGCTCTTTAATGGCTTCTAATTAGCTCCCCATCTGCTGGTGACAGCGCACTGGTGGCATGCTAAAGCACCCATTGAGAGCATAGGCATTGTACTCTGGAATACTTTCCACTCCAGTGGCAATTGCCTGGAGAGAGAGCTTTAGCTGGGGGTGTTGGGGTGGGGTTGGGTGAGGAGGGGGTGAGAGAGAGAGAGGAGGAGGAGGGGGAGGCTGGGTAGTGTTCTCTACAGTCAGGGGCTTGGGGGAGGGCAGGGGTGGAGGGATAGACAATGGGAGACAGTGTTACAGCTTGTTGCAAATCTAATAACACCAGAGTCTCTTTTCCGTCCACTGGTCATCACCCCCCACCACCACCAGCAACAACTATTTCCCAATCCCACCTCACCCCTCCCTCTACTTATTTCACTATAGCAACAATGTGATGCTGACATCACACAGAGGATGGTCAGTGAATTAAATCTGACTTTGTGCTAAGGCCATAGGGAAACTGGAAACATCCTGATGAGGTACTCCACTGGCCTGAGAAGCTTCATGGCTATTGCTCCCCTCTTGAACAGAAACAATAGATGCACCTCTATAGAAACTGTAAATGTAGCCTAATGAGGCCTCTTCATTAGCGGAACCTGTCTATGTGTGAATGCGGTCTGTTTGTCAGATCCTATGAGGCCTTGTCCTTTCCAGGACTTCCAGCAGGGCTCAGGTCCACTGGTAGCAGAAGGGGGGACCAGCTGTTCACAGCTGGTAGCCAGAAGATGCCTATGGGGGACAGGCCTGCATGCTGCTGGCCAGCTGCCCCCTGCTATAGGAGGGAGATGAAGAACAAACAAATAATTGCTTCTGGGAAACAATCAGAAACCATGATTTTCTCATTTACACCCCAGACACATATATACCATTTTATTGAGACATTTGGCTGATTAATCTAGCTTGGGAAATGAAACTAGAGGTTGTCATCAACACCCTACATAAATGAGGTGAAACGTCACCAACAAATGGCCCTGACAATTCCTGTGATTTTGTCAAATCGATAAGAAGAGCAATGAAATTAAGAGCCATGTATTCTTTACCAAAAAGGAATATATTGCCCTAAATAAGAAACTGAACTAACATATTAAAGATAGGAATTCATTCTGGTGTTTTTTTGATTCCATGGCAACTGAAAGCACTACTTTGAAATGACAAGTAAAGCCACATATTTGTGCATGTCTGTGTGAGTATGAGACAAATGGTCTGTCACCTAACCTCTCTCTCCATCCTGCACACACACACACACACACACACACACACACACACACACACACGCACATCCCCACAGCTGCACAGAGGCGTCCAGTCAGCACGGCCAGGGGACATGGGAGCCAAAGCCCAAAGATGGAGCATGGACAGTGGCAGCTGGGGAGCTGACAAAGCCCCATTCAAAGGGCCCAGGCCTGGGGACAATGGCTGGGCCAGGCTGAGCCCTCTCCTCCACTCTTCCACCCAAAGATTAATACTTCAGATGGGCTTCCCGGTGGCAGGCAGGGCTAAAAGGAGAGCCCTCCTGTTTGTCACTGGGCATTGTGCGAGTCGCCTGAGAACCAACCTCTTGGATGGGCTTGACAAATGAGAGCCGCCATTGACAGTGAACAGATTGGGCCTGCCACTTTTGTTTTGATTGTGTAGCGGGTATAATCAAGTTATTTGGGCCTAGGGGAGTTTTTGTTTCTTTCTCCTGATGCTCTTGACACTAAAGTCTCACCTTAACAGTTTCTGCTGGTTCAGCTGTGATCTGAGCCTGCTCAAGTTTCGCCTCTTGTTTGTTGTTTTATTTATCAAAGCTGAATAGAGGGCACAGCAGCAATAGAAAGTTAATTTACTTGGGTGTGGGAATCTGGCTATCTATTCATGTGCCATACAGAAGGAAGTGCAGGTGCAACAGGTGTAGGTGTGTGTATTCTTGTCACAGTCAATAGGCTGCACTGCAGAGTTATTGTAATGTTTTCTATGCAGATTCCCATGTACACCTGACCTGAATAATGTAAATAAAGACCAGCTCTAAGAACATTCTACTGTAACCAGAGACCCTGTTAGGTAGGGGGTAAACCCAGGCAGCTCAGGTGTAACACCCCCACACACACACACACACACACACACACACACACACATGATCCCCCACCCGCCCCCTCTTACCTATTCTCTGCAACCCTGTGAGTGCAGTGCAGGTGTTTAGCCTCCAGCAAGGTAGCATTTCAGGTTAAACTGTAGAAACGCTGCCCCGCCTATGACACCAGGAACTACAAGTGGCTGCAGAGTACACAGCATCACACCTGTGCACCTACTTCTACTGTGTGATCACAACAGGAAATACTTTACCACAGAATCTTGTGAGAGAAGAGACCATTCATTCAGTCAGCATGTTATATGCAAATGTCATTTCAATATTTGACTGTTTGATAAAGCAACAAGCAAGGATTGAACATTTGATTATATGTGTTGTGGCTACAGTAACGGAGGGCTGGGGCCATCTGCCCTGTCTGTCTCTGTGTTATTGCTGTGCATCGACCACCCATTCTCACGATAAAGGAATGTGCCCTTGTTGTAAACATGCATCGACCCCCCGCAAAAGCCACTGTTCCCTCCTCTCATGTCCGGGTGTCCTCCCATCCATCCTAGTCTCCATCACCCTCTCATCCAACCCCCCGGGTCCTTCTACTGCCAGTCTCCCAGTCCCCTCAGCCGCCCAGGAAAGATCCTCCCCTGGTTCCCATGTAGAACTGAGAGACACACAGCTAAGACAAGTGCCCTGCTTTTCACCCAGGGCCCACTTCCAGGAATCTGCTTGTGTGAAACTTTGATGCAGCAGAAGGTGCCCTACTTTTAAACTTCATTCTTCTCCCTGGGATTGTTTCAGGGGGTTTAACAAAAGGCGAGAGAGTCTGTGTGCGGGTCAGCAGGGGTGTGTGCGTATGTGCATCTAGGTTATACTCGGGTGCATGTGTTTGTGTGCACGCCTGTGTTTATGCAACAGTGTGTATGTGTATGTGCACGTGAGGGGAGGGCTGTAGGATTATAAAGAGGAAGTGAATGGGAAGTACACACTCAGTGACAAAATAAGAGGGAGACATTCCTTTGCAGCCCCTCCCCTCCTCCTCCCTGCTCCCTCTTTCTCTCCTCTCCCTTCACTGTGGCAGGGCCCTGGGAAAATCAAACAGGTGGTTTGGGCCTGGCAGGAAAGCTGGCTTGGCCCGGAGTGGGCAGGCCTACAGGCTGCTGGGGGCTATCAAAAGCTCTTAGGCCCAGCTTTAGGCCAGCACTCTGAATGGCCCCGGGCTTCATTATCATGTGAATTCTGGGAACTGCCCTGGGCCCCCAGTAACACCAGTGAGCTGCCCATATGGCGTTCGCTTGGCAACTAGGGAGACCCCCGCTCTCCCTTCCAATGCTACTCCTCCATTCCAGCACTCCTAATATCAAAGGAGGAGAGGGAAGCAAAGCCCCCCCCCTCCCCTTAGCCACAGTCCTCTCCTGGGGGGGCTGGACCACACAGAACAGCACTGGACAGTCCTTAGGGACCCTGGATAACACCGCTGCCCTACAGGGCACTACAGCAAGGCCGGCTCTGGGTGGATTTAGCCATTGAATTAGCATTAAAGACACATTCTAAAGCTGTCAATTTAGCATCAGAGCCACAGCTTTGACAGATAAAGATGTCGGCATGTCTCTCCACTTCATGAAGGGTGCTCCTCCTTCCACCATACAATTTCTCACTATGGACTTTAGAGAGTGAATGCTTCCTGAACAATCAATATTAAGGTTCAATCACACTAGAAAGTGGCAGCAAAATTAATTTGAAATATGTTGTTTTATAAGTTGGGTCACCTCTTTTACACAGAGGTTCAGTAGTATTGCTGTATAGAATTGCACCTGTTTTACTTTTGTTACACCAAACAACGCCGGCATAATGCTGCGAGAGCAGAAATGTGTAACACAACAGTCCCTAGTGTGTGTTTGCTTGTAGTCCTGCCATGCTGGCTGTCCGTTTTATACAGATTTAAATTCTGCCCTCTTAGATGTTAGATTCCGCTTTACCTTTGCTGCCAGCTAAAGGGATGAATAACTCTGACACCCTATTCCGTCTCCATAACTTTTTTTATACAGAATGGCAAGGCAGAATAACGCAACATTCCCATATTGAACAGGTTGTGTTCAAGGGCCTAGTGACTACTTACAGGGATAGCTGGTAAACTGCAAACTGCTAGCCAGCAGGTAACATGCTAGCACAAGACAATCACAATAGCTGTTCTAACCACGTTTTCTGTACTGTGCCATTTACTCACCTTGGGTATTTATTCTCAGGTACATCATTTTACACTTTAAGGGTTATTGTTGGGGGTAAAGGGTCTTTGAGTTTGTTAGCTAATGGGACAATAAATTGACACAGATTATTCAAAACATGTATTTGTACCACTGACTCTTATTGCTGCCTGCAAACAATTTTTTTTTGTGGAACAGTTTGTACTTTGAAATTACAGTAAGTAAAAAGTTAATGGTGCAACACAGCTAGCCTACGATAGCTTCCTCCATTTTGGACTTACTGGCTCTCAGTTACTTCTAAGGTCAGCACTAACAAGATGGCTTGCTGTTGGTCAACAGCGCAAAGTCCTGTGACAAATTTGTGTGAATTTCCTTTGCCCCTGCGAGCAAATTTACTAATGGAATGAATTGATTTTGCCACAAAATGTTGCCATTTTAAATGCTGGTGTGACCAGGCCTTTTGTGAACCGTAGCAGCCCACACACTCACAATAAGATACATCTGCAGCAATATTCTGTAGGTGTACTGGCCCAAAGCTGCTCCCACAAGCATTCCAAATACATTAGTAGTGACAAAAAAAAATCTCAATGAGATCCATCTGAGGTAAATAACCTTGTGAGTCATCTGGTTTTCCTGGATGAGGATGAGGACACTTCTACAGAGGAGATGTCACTTAACAACAGAGCAGGAATGCTGCTCAGGCTGTTGCAGTCAGCCACCTGTGTTATAGTGCAGTGGGGGGAGGAGGAGCAGGAGGAGGAAGTGTGTGAGCGATGTGTGTTATATGTGCCACATGATCTCATGCTGATGAAGAGACTTTGGATGGCTCCAACATTGTTCATGTGTGTGTGTGTGTGTGTGTGTGTGTGTGTGTGTGTGTGCGCGCGCGCAGGGCTGTGGGATTTGGGTGTGATCACATATTGCATTTGTGGATAATATAGTCAGCTTACTTCACTGCTTGCACCTGTGATAAAGAAGGCAGAAACAACAGGAGGGAGGAGTGTGTGAGAGGTACAGAAAGAATCAGAGAGAGAGAGAGAGAGAGAGAGAGGGCTGGAAGTGTGATCTGACTTCTGAAGAACTCTACTAGTGATTCATGCTGTTACACATGGAGCGATTCACTCCCTCTGCAGCTGTGCGGGCCACATGCACAATATGATTTCACAACATCTTGCCTGTACTTGGAAATTCCTTTTTTTCGTACAGCCCTCTCACCCCCTTCCCTCCTGTCAGTGTGCTGGCTGTGTAACCCTGACAGAGAGGCAGGTGCACAACTTAGTCATTCTTTTCTTCCCTGTGGCTGGCTCTGTGGTTCTGTGGCTCTTAGCTCTTCACTGAGGCTTTAGGCAGCTTGAAGGGCTTGACCAAAAAACCCTGTCAGAGTCATGTGTTTATCACACGGTAGGCTTCACAGTGCTGCTGGCAAGGGTGTTGTTGTTATCACTAGGCTCATCGCTCTTCCCTTCGATGTCATCAGCCAGCTAGGAACATTTCCAAAACTTCAGTGACTCAGCATTTCTAGGTTTCGGTTCCTGTCATTTGCCCTACAGTGTATGTTTGTTTAACTTTACAGTATCACTCTCACTTTTTCAAAAATAAGATCCACTGCATGTGACCCAGGGGTAGGATCACACCCAAAGTGACGTGTGTGTGTTTGTGTGTGTGTGTGTGTGTGTGTGTGTTTTGGTGCTGTTATTCATCCCACAGGTCTACAAGAGCAAAGCAGACAACGTTCAGACTGTTTACAACAAACCTGAGCTCACAGCGATAAAGAAACTAAAGCTGCTTTTGCACTTGGAAGCCATGGTGATGCCATGTTCAATTACCCAGGTAACATGATTGTTCCGGATAGATTAGGTTGCACTCATGTGAGACTTGGCACCTGCAAAGCTTGATTTTGTCAAAGCTTTGTTGTTGTTCCATGATAATGCAGTTCAATGCAGAAACTAAACATCATATAGATTTGATAAGCAACTCTCCTGCTCTTTGCTGAGCTAAATTTCATAGCATTTTAAAATCAAAAGGCGAATCTTGTATCAATCATGACGTGACTGTTCCAAATTAAATAAAGTTTATTTTGTTTATGCTATCAGTTCATAATTCATTCATTCCCAGCTGGCCACCCACTTAGTTGTAAGGTATCTGATCAGAATCAGAATAAGAAATACATTATTGATCCCCGAAGGGAAACAGAAAGTAGAAATATCAGAGTAGAAATATGAATAAAGAAATATAAGGAGTGTGGATATGTACGGTATTTACATAGTTAAAGGAATGTTATTATTATACAGTATTTACATAATTAACATAATTAAGGAATTGCAATGGTGAAAAGTAATAATAATAATAATAATAATAATAATAATTGTAGCAGTTGAGTATTGCACACATTTCAGGCCAGTGTTATTGCACAAAACAGATAATACAGATAATATTGTCCAGTTTCAACCTCTATAAGTGTGTGTGTGTGTGTGTCAGACACTTTTGGAGGAGTTATAAAGTTTGATGGCCACAGGCAGGAATGACTTCCTGTGGCGCTCTGTGGTGCATTTTGGTAGAATGAGTCTATCACTGAAAGTGCTCCTGTGATTAGCAGCAAGTACTTATTTATCAGTACTTGGTGTCAGCAGATAGCATGAGTTAAAGCATCATAATCAGTATTGGAAAAGAAAAGATTGTATCTGTGCATCCCTGGAATGCAATTCTGTTCTTCAGCGGACTTGCAAGTGTTGAACATCAGCTTCCCACCAACATGCAAAGTTTTGGAGCTTCCATTGAAGGTCTCCAACTGTAAAAAACATGACATCAAAGAACATTATAACCATCTGAGTGCTCTAAAGAATTCTTCAGCAGTGTATCTATTGTGGTTCCAGCGACCACACGACACAAACAATACAAGTTGCCATAAGTAAGGTTAAGTTGTATGTGTGGGAACACAGCTTAACCTCTTAAACCGTCACCTGTCAAACAGTTGAAGTGAATTTTTGACATTTTAAGTGGGGTAGTTGATTAGCACTGGACTGTGTGACTGACTACTTAGCAACACAGTTTAAGATAATTGTGGTAACAGTGAAGCCAGTTTGCAACAGAAATGATAGAAAGACAACAAATTACTTTCATTTCATTCAACCAGCACTGATTCATAGGAAGGCTTTGAACAAGTTTGCCAATGTTGCAGGCAAAATAAGCTGTCACCATTGATTTAATGAAATGGAAAAGTAATATTTTAACAAAGAAGTATTTTAACAAATATTTATTGCTCTCAGGGAGAAATGAAAAGTCCTGATTGGGCATTATACTTCAAAATCTTTTTGGTGTTGCCTGGAATGCATGCATGTCATTGTTATCTTGTGTGGTGCTTGTGTGTAGACAATTCTGTATTTAACAGTAGAGGACATTTGAGTCTATTTAAAAAAAGACTCTGTAGCACACGTTAGGATTCCTTGAACATAGGTATCAGTATAGTATTGGTATCGAAAACCCAGGTAACATATTGACATGAGTATGGGAATTTTCTAATAATACTCAGCCTCATAGAATATGATTACTTGCTGTAAAGTTTAAATAACATCTTCATGTGAGCTCACATTCTCTTCATCAGTTGGATGGTATCTTTAATAATTGGTCTTTAATGAATGTAACCGATTTGACATAGATGCATAGTATTTGGTAAGAGCTATATTCATTGTTTCATGAAGCACTGCAATTCCTAATCCCGCTCTTTACTCACCCACACACACACATACACCTCTTATCCCTTTTTGCGCCAAAAGAGCCAGCAGGAGAAACTAAAAGAAAAGAAAATGGGCCTTCGAATGGCGAGGTATGAGAGTTGAGTTTAGGAACAAGTGAGTGAGTTAGAGAATGAGAAAATGAGAGGGAGAGACAGCATGGATTCTTTTCTTTGGGGCCTTAAAGACATGTTTCCCTCAGATGTTGGCTCTTCTTCAGATGCTAATGGTTCACTCTTATTCCCAAGCTGGGCCTTAGCATAACAATGCAGTGGAAGTGAAAGAGCTAAACCACTGCTTTCTTTAAGAAGCCAAAGCTGGGCTTTTCTTGTGGACTAACGCCCCTCTCTCTCTTTGTACTCCCAGTGAAAGGCCTGTGGAACGCAAAGGCAAGGTGATCACAGAGTTTACTGAAAATGAGACTGAAACAACACATGGGCCCGGGCTGAAATTGCATTGGTGCAAGTCATTTTAAGTCAGGCAAAATGACCAAATATAGAGCAGTGAGTTAGCTGGCCCTGAGCCACAGTACTTACTCTCTCGAGTATGATGACAGCAGTCATTTTTAATATTATCAGCTTTTGCTTTTAAAGCTGTGCTGAATTATGTCTGTTGGAACACTCCAACCCAATTGTTATGACTGTGTGTCCCGTGCTGATTCCAAGACGCCAGAGTCCCATCTGAAAGGCAGTTACAAGCCAGAAGGGTTTTTGGATGACCTTGATGGGGCCCTAGGAGATACTGTTGGAAGGCTCTGATAGCCTCTGATAGCAAAAGGACAACATATGGTTTTCTGCTTGATCATTCATTGGGGAAGAATGAACAGGATCAGAGGTAAAGGACATGCAGGAGGACACAGAGACACAGGTTACGCTGGCTGTGGCGAGTCATGATGACTTCAACTTATCCATGTTTGTGTGAAGTCAAACTTATTAGTCGTCATTAAATGTTAAATGTAAAAGCAGTTCTTAGAAATTTGGAAAGATCACAAAGGGCACATTTTAAGATTAGATTTCAAGGCTAGTTGGAATTTTATGACGGCATGTTCATAACATAGGCATATTTTGTATGCTGAAAATATATGTACATGGCATCCAGAGGGAATTCACACTTTTTTTAAAGGAGCAGTCTGCAGTCCTTTAAACAGTTCATACTATAATGGAAATTAGTTATGATTAAGGATAAAATAAACTTGATTGATCCCATGCAGGGAAAATTAAAGTGCCACAGCAACCAACGGAAGTTCAAAAACAGATGCCTTTGTATAGATAAAGAGAAGTAACCTAGAAGTTAAACCTAATTGCCATGAAGCACAAACAATTAAGGTACTGCAAAAGCACAAAACCATAGTCAGAGAAAGAAAAGGACCAAAAATACGGGAAGTAATGACACTGGCTGATATGAGTTAAAAGGCATCTGTGCTTAAAGTGACGTGTGAACTCCCAATGAGTCTTCATCTGTTGCCCCTCAGGCCTCACAATGACAATAGTCGACTAAGTACCCCCCAATTATCAGGTTTTAACCCATTAACACCTCTGATGCTTTCTCTCTTCCTCTCTCTGTCGTTGCAGCTCTCCTTCACTCCCCCTCTCTTTATGCAGATGAGTAGTCGGCCAGGTGCAACACAGAGGAAGATAGCATCTCCCCAGCACAGCAACACACTATTTACATGCAAAACGCTGGGCTTAGTCAGAAAATGTGTGAACACAGGTGTGTGTGAGTGGGAAGTGGTGGCGATGTTGTCACGGGAGCCACTAATCTTTGTTTGTTGTGATAATGTTGAATCAGTTTTGTATGATTAGATTATTAGATGATTCCATTTTATTATGTTGGGAGGATTGTAGGAAGGATAGCAGAAACTGAAAACATGCCTCTGACAAATACAAGCCTTTATTTGTGCTGACTTGGACTTTTTTTGCTCTTTCATTTGTCTGTGTGTATATATATATATATATATATATATATATATATATATATATATATATATATATATATATATATATGTATGTGTGTGTGTGTGTGTGTGTGTGTGTGTGTGTGTGTGTGTGTAGGTTGAAAGGAAGTCAGTGGTGGCACCCAGTGTCATTTGAAGCGGAGCGCCTGGCGCCACAACATCAGGAACCTCACTCCCTGGTGCCAGGCTCATTTTTATAAGCACTCCCTAAATGACACACAGCTGGCGGCATGGAGACAGCTGTCACTGCCGTCACTACGCCCAATCTTGTCTCTCCCTTCCTCTATATGTCTTTCCCTCTATTTTCCTCCTCTCTCACACTCTGGTGTTCAGCTGGGCTGCCTCCCTTCCTCCTCCTCCCTCCCTCCCTTCAGGGTCCAGACTTCATGGAGCCGAAGCTGCAAAAACTCACTTCCTGTAGCTGGTGCTCACTTCCTTTCCTTTTTGTGGGACTTCCTGTGCTGCCTCTGTGATCAGGCTGCTCCAAGCCGACTCTCTGGGAGAGACTTCCTGATGCACAGACAGCTGGGGAGATAATCCCCTCTTTCTGCCTTTGTCAGGATTTTTTTCTATCTCTCTTTCTGTGTCTCCAGAGTACTTCTCTTCCCTCTGTACTGTTTTTTCATTTACTTGGCTAAGCTGTAGGCTTATTTTGATACGAAGCAAAGCAAATCTGATCCCCCAGACAGGAATCATCTTCTGAAAAGGCAGGCATATAAAGGACAACATCACAGGAAAATGAGCCTAAAGGCTTTTTAATGCTTCTGCGTCGAATTGACGGCGTACCCCTGCATACCCCTCTGCGTCTCCACGCACCCATCTCCAAGCCGAGACTGCAAAGACTGTGATTAGTCAACTTGTCCAGTGTGTTAATATTCAGTGTTTTAAGCAGCCTACTGTAGGGAGTAGCAACATGCTAGTTCACTGTCATAAGCTTTGCAAATGAACATATTTTGGTTACAATGACGGGTTATCCGTGTAAAGTGTCTATATGTCAGTATGTTTTGAAGTGAGCCCTTTGCCAGCAAGCAGTACTTTGTGGGCAGTTATGCTAAAGTTTGCTTGCTAACATAACATAAACTGGCCAGCAGACACCTTGCAAATAACCTCAGACTTATTTTCTGGCCACAGTTAACTAGATCAATGGATTATACTGTGTCTATTTCTCCATACTTTTTACAAAAATCTAAGTAAGAAAAGGCCAAACAAAAAAATATTTTAGCATGGCAGTCTATGGGGTTTGCCATTCTGAGTACTGTTTTTCGGTGGTGAGCAACACAGACACAGGCGAAACCCCCTAGCGTTATGGTGGTGATATTTACTGCCATGCAAAGCAACCCCGACTCAGAACTCCGAAAGGGTCACAACGCTGTAGGAGCGATGGAGTAGCTACGGCGTGGCGTTGATGCAGAAGCATAAAACAGCCTTAACAGATATCATAATTCTTAATGATATCGGATCGAGGCACAAAGCGCACTAGCACAGTTCATACCTGCTGATCTGGAGAAAATATCCTGCAATATCACGGCAACATCCCATTCATTAGGACTGATGTTGACCTCACCCAGCACCTCACCCTCCCCTCTGGCTGCGAGTGGAGGAATGTAGTGGGTGTGGGCCCTGGTAGCGAGCAGAGACTGGCTCTAGTTGGTACGCCAAGCCTGAGAACAGGCTCCTGTGATGGGGCAGGCAGGACAGAGCATGGACAGCCTGTAAGAAGGAGTCCTCAGTGGGTGAGCAAGCAAATGTCTACAGAGAGAGAGAGAGAGAGACAGGGAGCAACAGATAGGAAAGAAGCTGAAGCAGTGTTTAGGAGAGAAAATAGTTTGAACATAGATTCCTTTCTGTCTGAGCTCCTGGGTTATCCCATCCTGCAACACATCACCCATCATCCACAAATGTTGTTTTATCGCTGCAACCATTTAATCTGTTATATTATGTGTGTTGCCAAAATAGAAATAAATGGACTTCCTGGCAAAAGCCTCCACCTCTTTTTCAGCAGCATATGTTCACCTTATGCCGCTTCCTCTCTATATGTAAATCTGACCACCTCAGCCACTGGAGACAGCAGGGTGGCAGGTCCAGGGTCAGGCCAGAGGAGAGAGGGCAGCAAGGAGCAGCACTAGCCTGGGGATAGAGTAAAATAGTAAGGTCCTGGAGTGCTGACCAATCTGGGAGCCAGTATGCAACCTCAGCTTCCCCCTACACAGAGACCAAACTGTGAGAGCCTCCTTTGAGGGATGTTGCTCACACGTGGGCTCCTTACAGACAGTACATGTTGTGTGTCAAGAAGGCTCTATGCTTTGAGCAACAGACAAATGGGTTTAGTGTGTTGCTCCTCTGTTTGCAAGCCTGCTCTCATATGTTTGAGGTCCTCTGAGGGGAATGACCTGGCAGGGGCAATAAATAGTTGGACTGGATAACTAGTGTTGTTTCACCTGAACACTCAATCTGTAGTTAAACAAGCCCAAGGGATACCTATTGAAGTGTACAGCTGCTAAAGGTTTCAATTGCCTCAATTATCTACACATATAGTAGCAAGGTGTCTAGAGTCTGAACTATCCTAACAGAGCTAAAAACACACGTGATTCTGAACAAGTAAAAGTCCCTTGGAGAGATAGCAATGTTTTGTAGCAACCTTTGGCAGTTAATTTTCCTGATGAAAAAAACAGCAGCAGAGATACAATCTTATCCTCAATCCATCATAGTTAAAATGATGTAGAAGTTTTTAGGACTCATCCTCAGGCATATAGGTTTGGACGCATGGAAGGCTGAGCAGTGGCTCATGCCCAGGACGAGGACTGTGCTTTGGGCATGTTCCAACGGGATCCCCCATATCTGCCATGCTCTGGCCCTGGTCCGACCTGGCTGGCTGTTCCCTGGAGTGCTGAGTGACAGGAGAACACAACGTCCTCTCCACACGTCCTCCACTTCCTGAGCTACTGCTGGGCTTGACAGCCCTTGGGAGCTCCACATGGCAGCAGGCTAAGCACACACACAGGAAGAGGTGACATCTGAAACAGCAAATGCTGTAACAGTTTGTTTGTTGTCTCTTTAAAATGGTGAAAGTTTTTTTGTGTGTATGCATTGTCTCATCACACTGGAGCATCTGCCAAATAAAAATATCCAACATTCAACATGAACTAAACATTTTGTGTCATTTCATGAAACAGCAGTAAAACATTTTCCATTTGTTCATAATTTATTTGACATTTCACAAGAAAACACTGACAAAAGAATATAAAGCATTACCAGCCAGCCTCATTTTCTAAATGAGTAAAAGAGCAAAGAATTCTATCAAGTTCTAATTCTAAGTCACATTTTCAGCTGGGAAACAAATGTTTCAACAAACGTTTGTGCTTAAAATCATTAAACTTGCTTGATAATTCCTTTAAAAAATCTAATAATGAACTCAAACACTTCCATGGTATTAACCAGCTTAGTCCAGAATGTTTTTTTCAAATAAAAGGGGAGGCTTTAGGAGAGCTCAGGGATGAATGTGTAATGAGCTCGAAATAACCTAAAGCTCTTTTCTCTCTCTTTTTCTCTTCTCTGTGTCTTCCCTCCCTCCTCCCTTCCCTGTCTTTTTTCTCCTCTTTTGGGAAACATGCCTTTCCCAGCTGCACAGCCCCCACAGCGCGAGGCCAGGCCAGGAGCACAGCTGGCCAGACTTGGTGGAGCCAGTCGACAGGCGCATGGAGCGCAGCCCGCCCAGGGCCCGCTTCCTTCGCAAACATGCCCAGGTGTGGGGCCTCTGAGCTGGGCTTCTGATCTCCACCAAACAGCACTGTGTGTGTGTGTGTGTGTGTGTGTGGGGAGGGATGGTGGGATGAGGGATCAAGAAGGCAAAAGGGGGGAGGGCGAGGAGAGCGGGGAGGGGTGGTGGAAGGGGGTGTCCCTGCTGAAGCTGTGTCAACATTGTGTGTTAATGTGTGTAAGTATGTGCATCTGTATCTGTATCTGCATGTGCTTGTGTTTCGGGAAGTGATGGGTCACCCCTGGGGGAGACAGTGGGCAATAACAATTTCTGCAGCATTGTAGCTAAATTGTGTCTGAATTGTTTGTCCCTGCCCACAGCTTCCCGGTGCCAGGAGAGAAAAGCTTAGAGTGGGTACGTAATTACTGTGCAGTGGCTCATTTGAAAAAGACAACACTGCTTATTAGCATATAATGGAAAATAAATGATCCCCTGCAGGATGAGTACACACTCATGCAATGCTCTCAGCGCTGTTCAAAGAATATAATTCTGTATAGATTACTGATTACCTTCCACATATAGCAATAAAACAATATCTGACTACTTTCTGTTAACTCTAGGTTTCTGTTATGCTGGTTGTGCTGTGGTCTTAACACACTTAAACAAAAACACACAGCCTGAACTTATTCAGCTCAGGCCACAGAGCTCGCCTGAGTAACTTTCCCATAAATCACTTCATAAATCTCTGCAAAAATGTATGCTTAAATGATTTCAGATTGCCTCGTAACAGTGACATTACCTGTGGGTTGATTTGATATGCAACCCCCTCCACTACCCCCTTTTTTATTGTGTTACAACTGATGGTGACCTCACACTGGCCTGGTTGACATCCAATCCAAGCATTTAACATTATAACTAGATTCCAACACAAGGACCTTAAATTGCATGGAAACACACACACACACACACACACACACACACACACACACACACACACACACACACACACAACTTCCACACACTGCACCAGATGAAACATAATGTAACAGGAGGCGTATGAGCTGGGGTCAGATCAGATAAGGCGAGGCCAGACAGCCTCAGATAAGCTCTTTGAACGGCACTATCTGCAGCGTCAGGGAGACGTTCACCCCTCCAGCCGTTTCACATGATGACTGTGGACCAGGCGGCTGCTGCTGGCCTGTTTGTGGCCTAGCCCTGCTACTAATTAACTGGGAGAGCCTAGGGACTTCTGACTGACTGCCTTGTCTCCTGCAATCCCCCCACTCAGGATTGCTCATGCATGCATTCTAACAGATATCCAGGCAAATACACACACATACACTCATGGACTTCTATCTGTTGTGGACCCCAGGAGGATCTAAGATGGTGTAGGTGGCCCTCTTGTGGTACAAAATGAAGGCTGTGGAGGATAGTGTGGGAGTCCAGAGTAATCCTCTCAGTTGCTGTCTGTCTGAAAAGGTTTCCTAAAACCTAACAAGTAAATAAATAATAAAAATATACATTTAGGCTTAATTATAAGGAGTTCTACATGCTAAACCGGTATCTAGGGCTGCAACTAACGATTACTTTCATTATTTCATTATTATTAGGATAAGCAATTAATTGTTCAGTCCAGTGATTCTCAGCCAACGTTAAATGTAATTGCCTATTGGCAAGCTAAACATATTCATCCATTTTAAGGCTATTTTAACAGGAGGAGACATACAGTATATACGATATTGGGGGGTGTCTTGGTAAATTTACTGGATGCTCTCGCTTTTTCACTTCCTGTACAGCTGTTTGAATGCCCAGCGATTTACGTGAAAATAGACCTTGTGCCTATTGCTATGCCGATTATCTGATAATCCCGCCTACACTGAGGTACAGCAGTGGAAAACAAAAAGAGAAAAGTACTGGTACCAAAACTGAGTCAAGTCAAGCCGAACCATGCAGTGGAATTGAGGCATAAGATGACGTCTTAAAATTGATTCTTTTGTCCGACAGCCCCAAAACCAAAGATAAATGACTTTAAAATACATTAATTCCTGTAAATTATTCATACCAAATCATCACTTCAGAACACCTACTAACTCATAAACCCCCCTCCCTACTTTCTTTTAGCTCTGTGTGTTTTATTATGTCAAGGTATACCGTAGGTTATAACCAAACAACATTGACATTGACAGTACTCATATCGTTGAGTCTTGTACACTTCATTGTCTAATGTAAGCTTTGATGACAGTACAGTTGGAGGTCTGTATTGTGTTTTAGCAGCGCTCCCCTCCCTCAGTGCAGAGGTTAAAACCCAGTTAACCTCATATGTCCAGGAGCATTCCAAAGGCTGTCAGCTGTTTTATCCTGCAGTGTCCCATGCAGGGTCTGGGCCCTGATGCTAGGAAACCTCCCTCTGAATCCCTATAATAAGAAACAACCCAATCAAGGTGTTTGAACAACCATGAAGTGCAAACATACACTCACATAAGGACGCAGGAGGAGGCTGTGTAAGTGCTGCTGCTACTGGAATCTCACCATTAGCTAGCATAGAAATGTTTAAGGGAATCAGCTGTGTGTGTGTGTGTGTGTGTGTGTGTGTGTGTGTGTGTGTGTATAGGTGTATTTGTGTGTTTCAGTTACTGTGTTTGTGTCTACTAGTTGGACAAAAAATGGTGGGTTGCTCACCTGTTCACACACAGTGGAGTCACGGCTGAGTGTATACACACACACACACACACACACACACACACACACACACACACTCTGACCTCCACATTTTTCACTGCACTCACCTATTTGTTCAGAGGATGTCTGCAGCCTGATCAACTAAAACACAGCTCCAATGTTTCCTCGCTACCTGTTTAAACAGCTGAGTGAAGCGTTGACTTTAGCACTTTGCACAATAGCATGGGATTGGTTTGGAAACACACACAGGCCTCCTCCTCTTGTGCTCCTTCTGCTCGCCTGGACTTGGATTTGTTAAAGGCTGCAAAGTGATCCACTGAAAGACTTTTCCCCCCTTTAAAATAGCTCACTCTGGTCTGATGGAGTACAATAAGAAATTTGGTTTTAAGCGCATGTTTGTGGTCTGCATTGCTTACTATATATGGGCCAGGCCTCCCAGTCCAACATCTAATTATGTGTTGAGCACTGATGGGAAAGGATTACACACACACACACATCTGTAATTGTGTGAATGTTCTCTGTAGATGTTGGAGTGGATGTGAAGTATGGGAAGCAGTGTGCTATTGAAGGAATGCCCTGGTGCCAGTGAGACTAGGGAGCAGAGCAGCAGACAAGCTGTGGTGGATCTAAATAAGAGAGACGGCAGCGTTTACGACACCAAGTTGCATTCCTCCCTGATCTATAGGTAGCTTTACCCTGATGCTGTACCTCATCTGCATTTAGAGAAAAACTTAAACTTGCATGCAACCAAACACTTTTAAAAAACAAGTGGTGCAAAAAAGGTGCAGAAGAAAAATGGTGGTAATTCTTAAAACGTGGAGCCAACTCTATCTCATTTAGGCAATGAGGGAGACTATTATAGGCTTAACGCGGCACAGTGGGCTCATCGGCGTCCGTCTGTCGCTGGCCAGCCTGTTTTGGGGGTCCGGGCGGAGGGGTTTTGTGGCTGCGGTGCTGCCTGAGGCATGGCTGGGCTGATTTACAGGCGGCGTGGGGACATGTGCCGGGGATACTCCCAGAGCAGCCTGGTGGGGGCCAAAACAGCCACACTGCTGCTGCCTGCACATCTGGAGTCTAGACTGAGTGGCTCTGCCGAGCGCCTCACTCCCTCCCTTCTTTCCTCTACACATCCACATCCATCCATCCATCCACCCATCCATCCTTCTTCCTCAGCTGCTGTGTCTCAACCCCTCCCACCTTTAACCACTATTTGTGTAGCTGCCGGAGCTCAATTGAAATTTTAGATCAGATCTCACTTTTTCCTCTCTCCCACTCACTTTTCTTCACCCTTGTCTCTCTCTTTCTCCTCTCTCTCCTTCTTGACCAACCTCCAACACATCTGATGAAGGACAAAATAGTCATAGAAAATGAGTGCGCGTCATGGAGCGCATGTGGAAAACATCATTGAAGCAATTGTTATTCCTCACCCTCTGAAAGTCAAAGCCTAAGTGTTCACAGGGGGACCTTCTAGTGATCTTTCAAGAAATTGTGGATCAGGCTCCTGAGCCAAAGAGTGGTCATATAAATATATTGGCTCTTACATACAGTACATGATAAACAGCAGTGCGATAAACATGATACCTCCCATACTCACTCTCTCACACACAGCCTTGTTTTAATAGTGGCTCCTGTTGGTTGCTGTCAGTATAAATGTTCTGTGTTCTGATGAAGAGATTGTAAAAATGACAAGTCCTGTCCGATTTGACACTCCGGCTCTTTATCCTCCATTCCTTCACACACATGCACACACACACACACACACACACACACACACACACACACACACACACACACACACACACACACATCTCACACAAAGAGGTAAAGTTTCTAATGCTAATGTTGCTTTTTCTTTTTTTCTTAGCTTTCTCACATATACCTCACATAAGGGAGCACTGTTGCCTTTGTATGGAAGCCCTTAATGTGTAAACAGAGACATATGTGTTATCTCGCATTACACCGACATGACGGATGAAGCACTCAGCTCCATAAGATAAATATGTTTTGGCAGGTCAGACGGTTTAGGGAGGCATTTAGAAACTTCTACTTTCTAGCTGAGACATGCATTGTTAGGGAAATTATTAATTTGTCCTAACACTGGGTGTTTTAAATATCTGTATATCTGCTCCTTCAGTAAACAGCATGCATCAGGGTTTCCTTTTGGCACATGAGCACAATCACAATAGTGTCTCCCTCTTACAGTAAAGAGTGGAAAGTTATTGACGAAACAATTTCAGTAGATCCAGAGAGGCAAGCGTCAGTGTAATTTACTGCAGAAAAACAGGGACCTCTCTTTCTTTCCACGTAGCCTGATTTTCTCTCCCAATAATAAACATGAGCTTTTTTTTTTACTGCCGTGTTCACCCTATCGCATTCACAACGTGTCATACACCCTGGGATAAATGGCAGCGTTCAACTCTCTGGTGTTAAACAAGTCGTAAAAGCTACATGATACTCTTACAACAAGGCCTGAACCTGTGAGGCTGCTCGCCTGACTGTCGCCTGCTTGCCTCCCCTCCCCTCAAATGGAACAAATTATCCAGCTACTTGGGTAAAACAAGGTAATATTCATTTAAGAAAGAAAGATGTAAAGAAAGAAAGAAAAACATCTGGATAGCACTGGTTGTAGCCTACTCTGGAAGCCATTAGAACAAACAGTGTTCCTGGTCTATCTGAATGATCTTCTGTCCCTCTCACGTTACACTCTGGTTGAACCTTGCACATCCTCTCACCACCTGTATCAGCTCTGATTCCCACCCTTGTCACAGGACAGATACTGAGGGTGAAAGAATGGAGAAAAAACACCAGATACAACAGAGGGAGGGAGTTTTTGTGAAATTGAAAGACAACAAGTAGTCGCAAGTGCTAGAGGTGACCTATCACGGCTTCCGATCACAGGTGCAAACCGTCTGCTCAGTGCTCACATGACAAAGCTTGAGTGGACAGGTTGTCTCTAGAGAGTACAAATACCTTCTATTGGTCACCAACAAAAGCTAAAACACTTACAGTAATAGCAGTGGTCAAAACGCTGCTGACATACCTATTGTTTCCCCACTGACAGCCACAAATAGACTTTAATGCCTAGCGACCTACTGTAAACAGACTGAGAGGCAGCTCAGTGGATTTTGTTATTTTAAAACTCAATGCATATCCCATGTCCCATGTCCCATCGTTGCACAATAAACCACCAGCTGGCTGGCTAGGCGTGTGCACCATTGGTGTATGTTGAGACCTGCAGATTGGCACAATATTGTGTGTGAATCATCAGGCTTACTGGGGCAACACCACTGTCAACACAGGCCTGCCAAGTACCCCACTGGGAGAGGCTCAACAGCAGACTGGTATAGAAGTGTTTGAGCTCAGAGAGTTAGGTAAACACAGGCTTAACATTATCAGGAGGCTAACTCTGACTGGTGATAAAGTCAGGCATGAAGAAAAGCAATCAGACTGCTGCAGTAGGTGAGAAGTGTTGTGTTTATGATCAGACTGCTGATAAAGTGGTGATAAAGTTATAAAGAAGGTGTAAGGAAAAGCAATAGCACAGCCATAGGTGAGAATTGCTGAGTGAATAATATAATCTGCCTGGTTTGATCAAATCAACAAATGTTGAAATGCTGCTTTAACATGTTCCCATTGATGTAACTTTTGAAAATGCTAAGTTAAATTTATTAGCAATTAAACATACCCTTGATCATTTCAATGCACTGATGGGTTTTGCTGTTACAGCCTTGTTTGTTGTGATATGACCAATAGCTTTTGGTGGCTGATAGCTAATGTTAGCAAACTGTATACATTGCTGTGTAACTGACATGTATGAGCTCACTCACTCACTTTATGACATATCTATTACACAAAATTGTATCACATCACAGATAAACATTTTATCTATTTTATTTTAAAACACTAAAAAAATACATTACCAGGAGACATGTTTGTTGTTTCAATGGATCTAAAAAGAAAAACTGGACTCAAAAATGTTATTCTACTCGAAGTTGCTCATTGACCGTGTAGTATGTCAAAACAGTTTACCCTCTCACAGTTTGCCTCTGCCTTATCTGGCCCATGCACATATATATATCTTGTGTGTGTGTGTGTGTATGTGTGTGTGTGTGTGTGTGTGTGTGTGTGTGTGTGTGAGGTAGTACCTGCCAAAACAGTGACTGTATAAAATGCTTTACTGTGCATCAGCTTCAGTTATAAACTGCTCCAGTTTGTTAACCAACTGCCTTGAAAGGGGGGGGGGGCTTAACGGCTGTGTTTGTGGCGTCCTAAATGGTCTGCAGGTGGCACTTAACCTTTCACTCAACTTCTAATCTCTCCAGCTGCACCTTTCTATTTCCCTCTTGGTTGATCTCTTCTTACTTTTGATTCACACAATTCAACACTTGAACTAAAATGATGCACATGTATCATCTATCACCCAGCTGTTGTTGTCCTCAGTGTCCTCAATGTGCCTGTGACAGTGAACAAAACCATTGTCAGGAGGTGAAATCTGTCAAGCTCATGGTAATGCCTCTAATAACAGCTCTATTGGCAATCATAACAACAATTCTCAGAGACATATTTAAAGAGATTATGGGCTCATCTCTCTGGGTGTAGGCTGTTGTTTTATCTGCAAAGGCTCTACCTGCCATCACCTCGAGAAAACATGCAAACACTAAGAGTGAAACCATCATTTGGTCTTCATTGTTACTGTAATTTTCAGGACTAAAAATAGGACTGTTAAAGTTGAGCTTGTTGTTTGGATAAGATGCTGTTCATGTGTATGAGGCCCCTCCTTCAGGAGCTTAGTGCCTCTGGGAAATGATGAAAAATAAACACAGTCTTGATGTTGACTCAGAGAAGTGATCCACAGGTTATTACTGCACTCCTCTCCCTCCTGTTCTCCCACACACAAATAAAAAACACATACACACACTCCCTCTCTGGCCTCTGTGGCAATGGATGTCAGATGCTGCTATCATGTCTCATTTACACCTATTGCTTTGCAGCTGTAATGGATAGATAGAGGGTATTTATCATACTAATATTCTCGGGCTGAGATTTCACTCAAGGTTAGGGTCAATTCAGTTAATCTGATCAATACATGTCATAAACGGAAGCAGCAATTCACTCTCCAATGATGCAGGCAGCATCCACTAATTTTGGTTATAGACTGGCTATTCTAACCTTTCAGATCAATCTTAAAGATAGCTAAATGAGTTTCCGGATTTGTCTAAATGGTGTAGTCCTTTGATTATTTTATTTGTAAAGATATGGTGCAACTATGGATGGACCAGACTACGTTATGGTTATACCTAAAAAACACCAGCCTTAATGTTTCCTTTATCTTCTCAATTTGTTCATTAGTGTTTAACTACTTGTAGCCTATATTCATTATATAACCTAGATCCACAAATTCATTCACCCATATTTATATTATTTAGAAATACATTTTAAGATGACCGATACATTGACAAATTGTCCTCTGTCCTGACACCTGAAGTTAAAAACTAAAACCAGTCCTGCCTGCCTGTCTGCTTGGCTTTTGGAACTACAAGTGAAAATAATACAAGTTGGTGGCGCCCTCTTCTGTGTCAAATGGGTAAGTAAAATATAAGAGAAATAATGTTAGTGTTTTTAAATTCAAGATTTAATTTGGCATCAAATATGCTAATATTCCTGCTATGGGAACTTAAAATGTATAATGGAAAACCCTAAACTCAGTAACTGTGTGGTAAAATCCTCTTTAACAATCTATGGTAAAATCATTAATCAAAGTAACGTGTTACACCTGTGACCGGATAACAATTCAAATATCAATGCGCTGACTAAACCGTTAGCCTGCGTTTTGCTCGATGACGTCGCTTTTGAAAACAAAAACAAACGAAAAATGGAGAATACTTTAGTACCCTGACCCAAGAACAATCCTCATTATAAATATACTGTCCCTGGTCAGTCACTTTAGTCTCGTATTGTTAGACCTATTGCCACAGCGCGAGGAGTAGTCTCATGATAGTGACGTTAGACGTCGTTAACAATCTGTAGAGGTCGCTGCGGGACACGCTTAAACCGGACAGGAGAAAGGGTTGAAGATACACACAGGTAGAATACGGCACAGATGTGTTAACGTTTTTTCAGTAATGATTTGCGGTGTACCAGTGTGTCAAGGGGTTTGCAAAACGGTTACAAAACATCCACAATGCCAAAGAAAAGGTAGGACCAAACGTTTATCAACCTAGTGACAGTTAGCAATAGCTTACAACAACTGTAAACAAGCAATTCGTCTAACGTTTCAAGTATGGTTCATAGGATGATACTAGTAACTCAAGAGATGTATGCAATTTAAAAATTAAAGTCAGATGACTGAATTCAAGTGTTTGCAGTTGTATTTGTGAACTTGATATTAATAGACTGTGATGTTTGGCGATTCAAAAGACTGAATGAATAAGAGATGACGTGCTGGAAACTATTACTCTAATCTCTGAACAAAACATTAAAGACCTCAAGAGCTGTACCAGCCTGGGCTTATTCCAGGCTGACACACACACACACACACACACACACACACACACACACACACACACACACACACACACACACACACACACACACACACGGTTTGGCTCGGCCATTTGTTAGGACAGGTGTATTTGGGACATCTGTGTCTCTCACAGTAAGGTCATTCACTCTTTGAATTATATTTTGTTAATCATTTTATAGATGTCCTGTGACAAACACTGTCTGTAAAGCAGCTCAGTCTGATGCAGGTCTCAGTCTCACCCTGAGAGCAACTGCAGAGTTCATCCAAGGTAGGTAAGTACTGATTACAATTGGATTATTGATTACAAGGAGGACTACAGCGCCTTTACATAAACAATAGCAGTATGACAATGTAAAAATTAGTCCTTTATCCACATTTTGTACTGAAGAAAAAGTACTGGTGTATTAGCAGTAAGATGTTAGAGTATTCAGGAGTAATGACCCATTCAGATCTAAGAAGCAGTTTAATGTTATAGCTGGTCCAGACTACTATACTGTTAAATCTGTAAAGTCTTTATTTGCATACTGACCTATAACTACAAATGTCAGGTAACCTGGGTTAAAAAGCGTAGAAGTATAAGGCTGCTTAAGATAAAACCACTCATTGAAGTACCAGTGCCACAAAAGTGTGAGTAACTGAAAGTTATTTACACAACTTAACATTCCCCTTATTGCCTGCATGTTGAAGGTCCCACTACTTACGATTTTATACAGTACAAATACAACAACAAAAAAATCAACATGACAGGAAATGATATGCGACGTGTGACATGGACGTCAATGGAACTGCGACTTGAAAACTTCACTTCCAATAAAACTTCACAAAGGAAGTTTTTTCCTTTTTAATATATCAAACCTTTAATTTGCCAAGATTTTTCTGGAGCTATTGTTCTCTAACAGCTCCTCCATGTTTTCTGTTTTCTTAAAGTTTGTTGTTGTTTCCCAAAGTGAAGTGATTTTGAGAACGGCAACACATAGAGAGCGAAAGTTGAGGGACATCCAGTGCATCAGGCTTTATCCTGGAAACTTACTAAAGCTGATGTTACAATTTGCTCCCAGTTAGGACCTTAAAAGCAAATTCAGACTCCGGCACATTGGATTGGAGTTTGCAGTTTCATTTCATCTCAGTACTTGCAAGTGAAGTGAGAAAAACAATGTGGAAGCATATGGCATCTGGTGGTGGGAATTTGCGGTAGGCAATGGCAAAGGATTAACAGGAGGCAGGCTCAGTTTAGGCAGGTACTGGAGACAGCTGATCCAGACTAGTTTATCACAAACATTCAAAATCAACACATTGGGAGATACAATGGTTTTACTGGACAAAAGGGTATGGGAAATTGTAATCTAAAAAGTAAGTAAAAGTTACATAAATAATTGTAAAATTTGAGTTAAAAAGTGCAATATTTGTCTGAGTAGAAATATAAAGTTGCATAAAATGTAAATACTTATGTACAAGTACCTCAAATTTGTACCTATCTACAGTACTTAAGTTCCATTCCATAGGCATAGAGTATGTTTTTGAATGTAAAGTAGCTATAATCAATTATGTGTAACACATCGCTCTTCAGCCTCTCCATGTCACTTCATCTCTGCAGTAGATTTCTTGTGTGCACACTGAGCTTGAACACAAACTTGCTTCTCCTCTGTTCGTGTGCCTTTGTCCCCCCCTACACCCTCCCATCTATCCATATGTGCTCTTCACTTGCTGACTTTGCCTCTCCTCTGAGTGTGTTTCAGCCATATTGTAGTTTGTAGTGTTTCTGCCTCTAATGAGCCAATTGTTCTTGTGTTTTGTACCCCTCAGGGAGCGTTGTGTAGCTAACAACATTTGCTCACAACCATTTTATAACATATTCACTCCACCGGGGAGGGATTGGGGCCAACAAAACAACAATGCCTTGGAGCATGTACAAAATGAAAAATGTGTTAATGACAGCCACACTGGCGAAGTGACAGAGCATTATTTTCCTGTCAATTACACCTTGGTTATTCAAAAGCAATTTGCAACTCCCTGCAGAGTAAAATGTGTGCCATCTCCCAGGCCTCAGTCTATGATTGTGTAAGTGATGTATTCATTCCATTTCTCTGTGTGTGGCCTAGTTTGAGACATAGAAATTATATTAACGTAAGAGACACAGTGCTCTATCGATAGTGTTCTTCATAAAAACCAAGACGTACGTGTGTGTGTGTGTGTGTGTGTTTGTGTGTTTCTTTCTTTGTGTACTCATGACTGTGTACAAGGAAGGTATTGATACAGCTGGCATTCAAGGCCCTGATTAATTGCCATGGCATTTGGTTGTTCTCTGTAAATGCCATATCCCATGCTGAGTGCTTGGTTAATGGATGTCTGCCCATTGCAAGCATTGGCCTTTCCTATCTTTCCTCTCCCTCTTTACTTCTTACCTCCTCTCTTTCCTTTCCTCTCTGCTCATCTGCCCTCTCCTCTTCCACTGCTTCATAAAAGGTTAGCTGTGCTTTATCAGCAGGAATAGACACATGAGTGGAATGATCCCATACAGCTCAGATGTCCATGCTCTGGACAGTTTTGTCCAGAGCAGTACAAAGGCTCAGCCTCTATTTCTTGCAGCACCAGTTCAAAGGTATCTTAAGGTAATGTCATCTCCATTCTTCTCTTTAATCTACAGTAAATGTGTTATGATAAGAGCTGGGAAAGAGCTCTACCTTCAAGTGTGTATACCCCGAAGACCCAATTTTGGTTTGTCTCTATATCTCAAAGAAGAAAAAAAGATACGAAGAATTAGCTTTCACCCTCAAGTGAATTAGTTTGCTCTATCTTAATGAGGTTTGCTATGTCAGAGGGAACAGTTCAGAGCCTGCATGCTAAACAGAAATTGTACTAAATTGGAATAGAGTATTAGCTCCTTAACTGCAAAAATACCTTCTCTCTCCAGCTCTAATTCCAACACTGCCATGCAATTACCCTTATACACTATTTAATCTTGTCACTTCCAAATGGGAAAAGAAGACCAAGTAGAGAAGAAATATATATTTTTTTCTTTCTTTTCAGAAATGTAATTTCAAAATCTAATTAACTGCAGAGAAACATGTCACCAGTTCGACTGGAAACATTGAATGTAGCTATGCAAATGGACCTAAGTATTGAAGAACGTGATTTGACAGAATCTCATTCTGGATGTAGCGAGGCGAGATAGAAAGATTACTCAGCCGTATCTGAGTGGAGGCAAACACAAAGCGATGAGCCTGATAATTTATTGTGTTGGTATTTCTCATGTTCGACTCAAGACAGCTCGTTAAAGGGCGAGGTGTCGCCCAGCTAGACAGAACGACAGACAGGAGCATTTCTCTAATGGGTTCTCCTCTACTCTGTCGGCATCAGCTCTTTTCTTACTTTTGCGTTGCTGGCTTAATCTCTGCCTTTTTTAATATAAGGTGCCAGATTTTACACAATTTATCATTTTGCTCCTCACAGGGGAGAGGGAGATGCTATTGTATCCTCCCCTTGTCTTTCCCTTGTCTTTATTCTGCTTACGTGGCTGTTTCAGGGTAGCCATGGAGGGATGGCTAGAGTGCTGACATAAGGAGAGGAGGTCTGTTTTACATTTTTTAGGACACGATGGAGAGACAACATAGTCTGCTGTGTTGAGACAGTCTGCTGTACAGGTGTCAGTCTGCTGTAGCTGGCTGGTGTTACTTAAAGAGTGATCCATATGCTGCCAAGGTGCTGAAACTCCGTTACCAATTGTCTCACACAAATAGTGTCTAACCATACCCATCTCAATTACCTGACCCAAATCTAATCCTAATCTTAAACCACGAACCCTAAAGGTCCCATGACATGGTCTCTTTCACAAAATGCAGTCTTGGTGAAGAATTACAGCCACTAGAGCCAGTTCTACAATGAGCTTTCCTTAGTATGTGCCATTTCTGAGTCTGTAGCTTTTGAGGAGGGGGACAAGGTGGAGGCTGGGGGTGTGGCCTTGATTAACTGCCACTGTTTGTTTGAAAGCCATGACGTCTCTTTCTCTGTCATGGGTAGGCCAAATTCTCTGGGTGGGCAAAGCAGAGAAAGGGGAGGTAACCTTGCCACTTAAGAGGTCATAATGGGCAAAATTCCAGATTGGCCCATCTGAGCTTTCATTTTCTCAAAGGCAGAGCAGGATACCCAGGGCTCGTTTACACCTAGCGCCATTTCTAGCCACTGGGGGACCATAGGTAGGCTGGGGGAACTCATATTATTGTTTAAAAAAATCTCATAAAGTAACATTTTCATGCCATGGGACCATTTAAAGCAACACTAGACAACTTTTACCGCTTTGGTCCCCCTACAGGTTGGAAGCGGAATTGTCTCATTTGAACTACAGATCCGCTACCCGATCTGGCAAACATGCATAGTGCGGTTATAGCCGGTAGAGAGCCGCAAAGCGAATGCAGAGTGCCTGTTACGAGTTGAACTGCTTAAACAATTTTCGAAACATTATTTTAAGTTACAAAAAGTTCTCTAGTGTTACTCATACACACAACATCCTTACATTTTTCTTATTTTGTTTTATTTTTTAGATAATTTTTTGGGCATTTTAGGCCTTTATAATATAGGACAGCTGAAGTGAAAGGGGTGAATGACATGCAGCAAAGGGCCGCTGGGCAGAGTCGAACCTGCGGCCGCTGCAACAAGGACTCAGCCCCTGTACATGGGGCAAATGCTCTACCAGGTGAGCTATCCAGGCACCCCAACATCCTCACATTTGAATGTTTTTTGTAATCTTTCTTTCTGGTTGTTCAGGAGCCCTCCTCCACCCTGACAACTCCTGATTGCATGCCAGTGAGTGTATGTTTTCAGACACAGAATGTCACACAAAAAAGAAGAGAGGTCCACGCTGGTACAAACAAGTAATTAATTATTGAGGACACCAAACACGGCTGCTTGCTAATCTGCATAGCCGTTTAAAGCCCCTTGATTTATAATTCAGACCGTTCTCTCACTCCAGTAGTGCTGAGATTGGAAGGCAGCATTCGAGGGCACTTGAAACTTATGGTACGTCTTTTCAGTGAGGGTCCTGTGGGACTGGGTGCTGTATGCATAAATACAAACCTGTTTTATACAGTCCATGGTACAAACATTTAATTTAATTGTGTTGTAAAATTCACTCCTGTTTCAGAGTTATTCAACTCCTCCGTGTAGCCGCCCGTTTTAAAGTGATTACAAATGTATTTTTGCTAAAAACACTGGGGTGCCTTTTTAGACAAACCCACAAGTGCTTCTCATTGAATGTGTGGCAACAAAATTACACAGAGTGCTGTACATTAGGAATATAAATCAAACAGGATTTAGTTAATTAGCTGGATATGTGATGCCGGGGCTTGCCCATAGAGGCTTGTGTTCCTCGGGACCACAGACCTTTACGGGGAGGCCGGTCTTTGATCTGTGGATCCCACGGTCTGTTAACGGTTCCCCATCCTCTGCAATGCGTGCTTTTTTTTTTTTTTTTACATACCACAACTTCCTTTACTGTGAATTAATGAACAGGCATATCAAGTGGAAAAAACTTTATAAGTTGTGTTGACCATTTGCAGAAGATACTTTCATTTGTGTTTTCTTTCAAAACCTAGAGAAATAAATATATAGCTGGACTATGTTAGATGTAATCCAACAGCTTTTCAATTAGTTTTTTCTTTCTTACAACAAAGCCCATATTTCAAAGGCCAAACTCTGGCTCCAAAAGACAACAGCTCAGTATTTGCAAGAACATGAGACCATAAAAACAAAAACCAGAAAGGTAGCAGACAGTTTTTTTTCAGCCTTACTATTTCAATGAAAACAATGATATATTAATCTGATGTTACCCAACCCTCCTAATCAGAGCAGTTGTGTTTGCCACCTCAGAGTGATGCATTTCTTTAGACCCCTGATGCACTTTGGAAGATATATTCCTTCAAGGCCTAAGTACACCTCCCCCCTGCTGGCTGATCATCTAACAACATATGCTCCTTTTAGTGAGACAAGATGCCCCAATTCTACTATTTGCAAATACACCATGTACTTATGTTGACAGCACTGTGTTTTGGCAGATCTAGTAGACAAGAAACCAATGTAGTGTACTGTTTTGTACTAACAAGGAATTAAACAAGCCATGTGGGAACTCAACAAAGCTACACCTTGGGAACAAACTTTAAAAAATGAAAAACTTTTCAGCTGAAAAGGTTGTTTTTCCAAAGAAATGTTGACTGGTCAAAGTAACTATTTAAGTGTTTCAGTGCAATGGCCCTGATATTAGGCTCACGATATACAGTGGGGCTCGAAAGTTTGGGCACCCCAGGTAAAAATTTGTATTAATGTGCATAAAGAAGTCAAGAAAAGATGGAAAATCTCCAAAAGGCATCAAATGATAGATTAGACATTCGTATAATATGTCACAAAAACTTAGATTTTATTTCCATCATTTACACTTTCAAAATAACAGAAAACAAAAAAATGGCGTCTGCAAAAGTTTGGACACCCTGCAGAGTTAATACCTTGTACTGCCCCCTTTGGCAAATATCACAGCTTGGACACGCTTTTTCGAGTTATTTGAGATTTATGGGCTGTCTGTCACGCTATGCTCTTTTAAGGTCTATTCATAGATTTTCAATTATGTTGAGGTCAGGAGATTGTGAAGGCCATGGCAAAACCTTCAGTTTACACCTCTTGATGTAATCCACCGTGGATTTTGAGGTGTGTTTATCATCAAAATGAAGGCCGAGTTTGAAGATAGCTGTGGTCCATGCAAGGGCGCTGGAAGTAGGGGGGTGGGTAGGGGCCCCCCACTTCAATCCCCTGGCCCAATTTGGCGTCGCTGCTGGTGTGATCCTATTACAAGATGGTCTCTAGTTCTTCATTGTGCATTGCATTGTGTCAAGTATAATTCAGATTGGCACGACATACTCAAAGCACAGTAAAGGAAGTGTGTATATATAAACGGTATCCCAATAATATGGTGTCCCAGTTACATATGTGTATATAAATAGGAAGGAAATCTACACTCTGTATTACAATTAATAAGGAAAATGGCTTTCTTTTGGAGATTTCATATTTCATTGCAAAGCTTTTAGTCAGAGACTTATTTAAACTTTCTTCAGTCTGAAAAATATCTATGACCAAAAGCTTAGCAATTAAATCTGAAATCTGCGATGCAGGAAACTTTGCTGAAGCCTCTATTCTTTTTAATTGTACTATTCAGAGTCATGGGACACTCATGAATGAATTATAACATCACTTCAGGATATGGAACCAACTGCTGGAAAATGATGGTTGCTCATAACTGACTTATTAACTATTTATATTTTCAACGGGAGTCTGTGATGTGACAGTGACAGGAGGGATGAAATAAACAAGAGGAGAATACAGTAGACATGACAGGACAATGTGTGGTCTGCATCATTGCCAGGATGTAATGATGTCAGGCTATTCAGCTCATCCATGCCTGGCGTTCTGATGACCTTCTGCAACACGGAAACAGCATTTGTAATCAGCCAACAAAGCTGTCCTCTGGACATTTGTTTATTGTTCTGTGTTTGTGTGTGTAGTTTGTATCTGGTCATTGCATATTAACACCCACTGGAGATATGCTTAAAGTATTCAAAGTGAGCAGGATGATGGGGTAGTTTGCCTCTGAAGCCACATTCTCAGAGCTTAGATGACCCTTTTGACTGCTTCTACCTGCAGCAGCCACTGTGCTACTTTCAGGACAATTGTTTCATGGTGCTAGGACTGCTCTCTCATTCTCAGTTGTGTCAATCCTGTGTCCTTGAGTCCCCACATTGTCAGCTCCCGGGCTCTCACTTTCTGTTTTTCCTCTCTATCTCTGTTTCTCTTTGTGATGTAGTCATGGTGATGTAGAGCTGTCTCTGCACAGGACCCACTTGCGCACACACACACACACACACACACACACACACACACTCACACAGAAAATCACAGAATGGATGGAGGGCAGGGTGTAGGGGATGTGTGCGCGTGGTGGTGGTTGAGGGATCGTCAGCCTTGGACTATCCAAACCAAGAGAATAATAGGAGGAACGCTCCCAGAGATAGATAGAGCTGGTGAGGAGGAGAAGACAGCGAGGGGGTCTGCCTCATTTGCACTGGAGTCCTCCCCTCGTCATGCAACCAGCTGACAGGGGATATTTTTATCAGCCTGGCACACACAGTGCAGAAAAGGAACAAATTCATTTGTGAAAGCACACTCCCAGCCAAGGACAAGATCTCAGCCTGGATAGAGCAAGGCTTTCTTCTGTCAGAATGGAAATCAATCATTCTTATTTATACACCTGCCTCTGCACTATCATGCATAAGGCCATATCCACTTTGTGTCTAATGAAGCAGAAAGCAGAAAAGCAAAAAAAAAATGTGTTCCCCAAGGTCTGGACTCTTTTTGTACTTTTAAAGAGCACACGTCTCTATCTGTCTTCATGCAGACATTTGTATTCTTTTTTGTGCATCTTGTTTTTTTGTTCTTTGGCTTTGCATTTCTATTTTTTCTTCCTGGCCCTCTGTGGGAATACCGCAGAAGCCAGTGGGGTTGAAATAAATCAGTTTAGTTTACCTATGGAGAGGTTACCCTGTTTTATATATTGGTTTGGTGGAGAATACATCTGTTGATGTAAAACTCAATTAGAGATATGGTGTGACACAGCTTAAATGTGCGTGAGAGTGAGCAAGACAGACACAGTATGAGCATGAATAAACCATGTCCAAAAGTGGTGTCACTGGGCTTCTGTGTTGGCATTTCAGCACTGCACAGGAAAAACATGGCCGTCTCTGGGGCATTGTCTGTAATCCAGCATGTTAGAGCAGCTAGATGACTTCTTTATGTAAGCAGTCCCACAGTCTCAGACATCATCTAATATACATACAGTGGAGAAATAAAAAAAAAAAGATTCTAGCAGCATATTTTGTCAAGATGATTATGAATAACATTAGAACAGGCTGATCCATTCTTACAAAGGGCTTATGGTTCCAATTGGCTTTGAATTATAATGTATTTTTTTTTATTTTTTATCAGGATTAGTCTTGAATGCACCTGACGTTATGGCAGGAAATATCATTTTCTTTTATCGTCAAATGCCATGCAGTCCCACGCTCCAAATCGTTTGTTTTGCATCTGCATTGAGACAGTCATGGCCAGAAAAATACTGTTTGGTTTTCTCAAAACAGCATGGTTTTGTCTCTTTGCAGTGACACAAATACCGTACTGTGCCAAGCTGACAGATAGATGATCCATTGCAGACGTTGTAATTGAAAACACTGAGAGGGGGTGGACAATTAATCTCTTTCTCTCCCTGCTTCAAATTTCCATGGCGAAATACCTTGAAATGCAGATAATAGATAAGAGTGTTATTGATTAGATGGGGTGGGAGGAGAGGTTAGGAGAGGTTCTCCATCACTAATCTCTCTGGCTGTGACTGCATCTAAATAACCTGCAGAGAGGGATAAACAGGCGCATCCATCATGGGATAGCTGACGCAGACAGTGATGGATGCCTCTGCCCTCTGCCACCCCCTGCCGAACCTCTCCCTCCTGGTCATGGATAGGAAGTGACACCGGCACTCAGGAGAAATACCTGGCTTAAACTGGGCAGGACAGTGTACTCTGCTGAGATGGAAAGATTTGGGGAAGGCTTTGTGTGTGCGTCTGTGTGAGTTTGAGGAATTGTCCTCTGTCCTCCGCTCCCTTGTCTCTTTGAGTTATAGGATTATGCGTCTTGACATATCCTGTTTTGTTTTGTCAAAGAGGAAATTGGTTTTGTGGATTTGTGTGTGTATGTGTGTCTGTGTGTTTGGGTGTGCGGTTTCCCTCTATCTGCATGCCTGTGCATCGTGAGCCAAATCCCCTGTGCTGCCTGGACCCAGTGAGCAGGCGTGCTCACGCCAGCTTGCCACAGAGGTGCCATCCTGATAAATATGGTGTGTGTGTGTGTGCCAGGCTGTGCTTTCCATCCCCACCCTTGCAGCATTAAGATTGATCCCTTGTTCCCTCCCATTCCTTTCTCTCTCTCACTCCTCTGTGTGCCTCTGCCTTTATGAGACTGTGAATAGGTGAAGCTCACAGGCTCCAACAGATGGCCGGAGCTGGCCTGTTTCACTGTCTCTCTCACTCACTCACTCACTCACTCTCTCACACACACACACACACACACACACACACACACGTACTACTGCCCCATGAATGAGAGCCTAGAGAAGACGAGGCAGAGTTAAATGTGACAAGGAGAAAGAAGAAACAGGAAGCAACACGACTAAAACTAATAGCAACAGAGAGAGACAGTGAGGAATAACATGCAGGGAGGAAGATGGAAAAAGAGAAGCAATAGAACACCAACAGAAATATACTGAAAGAAGAGGGAAATAAAAGGGAAGGAGTGAGGGCAAAATTGAATTGTAGATTTAGGGAGCCCTCCCTCTTTCCCTCCCTCTTTTATTTATCTCATGTGAAACCACGCCTCCCTCCTTTCACTTGTCAGTGCATCTATAACAGTGAGCTGTCTGCACCGGACTGCGTGGGGGTGAGACGAGCTCCTTACTCTGCCAACACAGGAGACCGGATCTGAGCGGACAGGACTGGATGGTACTGGACTGGCCAGAACAGGTGTGTGAATTTGTGATGGATCATGTGTGATAGATGACAGAGAGCAGCATGTGTATCCCTCAGTGTCCGATCACTTGTTCCATTTCAGGACTTGCTTCCAGAGTAGCGAATCTAGAGGGTACAGTGCTAAAGCTTTGCCCTAGTTTACACTTGAATGCTCTGATCCGTTCTTTTTGCCTCTGAGATTTATGCATGGAGTCGCTAACGGCGCTGCTCATCGGGGTAACAGAGATAAGACCTCTCGTTCATCAGATGAACTGGACTTTTTTAAAAGAATCTGGCTTTGAATCAGAGTAGGGTGGACAGGATGCTGTTTATCTGGTGGAAGAAGTTGGTAGTTTTTTGGGCTGGATGCTTTCAACATGTACTGTGTCTCCATTCGCTCTTTTTCAAGTATCTGTTTTTTAGGTGATGTTCACATTGCTACGCAGTAGTATCCTCTAGTAGAGCAATTATTACATTACGATTGTGTTCAGGATCTGTGAAAATCCACTCAATGAAACAAGTCAAGACAGCTTTCATAGTTCTGTCTGTGGTCTGTCTTGGTGTTGAATCCAATTTGTTAAGAGTTCTCTTTGTCTTCCTGTTGCACAGTCTGTGGTGTTTCAAAATGTGGAACATTCATTGATTCAGCATTGCTTTGGCTATTTACTACTGAATTCAATTAAATTTTATTTAAATAGCGCCAAATCACAACCATTATTTCACAGCGCTTTTCATAAAAGAGCAGGTCTAGACCGTACTCTGTGATGTTATTTACAGAAACCCAGCAATGTGTGAATGTGTGTGAGTGTTTGAAATTAGAGCAAAAACAACAACTACAACAGTTAAAACATTACTTTTTTTCAAAGGCAGGACCAGTTTTGGATTGTTTACCTTATGGGGACCTTTTTGTAGAAACTGAGGAGATATCCGGCATGCAGCATTCATTTAGGAGTCGCCATTTCAACATTTGCAGCCACAGCTGCTCCTATAGGAGCCTGCACAGCTTTAGTCTACAAGGCTGGCCCCAGTGAATGTACTCACTATCAGTGTTTTGTCAATATCTTTATGGGTCAAAAGGCTGTGTCATCACCAAGTGGTGACTGTTAAGAGTAGCATAGTGGAGGTAGAGTGCAAGCAATGACCTGGAGGCTGAAATATTTATGATATTGACAGCTGAACGCCCCGTGCTGTATGGGTGGATGGATGAATGTATGCAAGGATATAGGGATGAATGGAAACTAAAGAAGAGATTCAGAGATTTCTTTAAGCATTCATTATTTATCACAACACACTCTGCCATGGAAGCTCTAACCCCACATCAACTGGCCTCTTTTCCCACTGAGATGCCAGTGGACTGGAGGAGGATGCTCCTGCTTAGTCTACCTGTCAGCTAGTCCCCCAGGCATGTTAACACTACAGCTGCATGCTACACACACATGCACTTACATGCACACACCCAGATGTAGATAACATTTTGTTCAGTTTCATATTTACATACACTAAGCTGTAATTGCATGGTTACAATCACTAATGTAATAGGAAGTGCAGACAGAATCATAGTGACTTATTTCCATTGCATTAACCCAAATGTACAATAGGTGCACTCACACTTTATACATTTGTGCTCAAGCTCATACAACATACGCACACACGTCACTCTGGGTGTGATCCCATGACCTTGAGACCTGTTGATGTCTGGAGTGGCCGTGCAGGGAATATATAAGAAGCATGTGGGACTGTCGGCAAAAATGGGGCACTTGACATTCCGTTTGTAAAAAATGACTGGAAAATGTGCAGGAGGGCTGGCGATGCAGTTGAAGGGAGACACCAGCATGAATATGTATTGTATGCTAATGCTGCATGCCGAAGCTGTTGACTCAAGCTGTTGATGAAAGCAGAGGACATGTTCCCCCATCGCCACTCTCAGGAGGATGTGCTATCGACAAACCCATTTTCAACACAGCCGCATCCCTGGCCGCGGGGGCAGCGTGGTGACAGGTGGCAGAGATCAGTGACAACAGCCAAGGTGACACCGCTTGATAGGCTCTGCGGGCGTGCAGGCGACCGGGGCAGCGCCAGTGTCTGCTCGTTTTACCGCCGCCTTGACCTTTTGTGGTTAGACACAGTGAGGTTAGACTAGAGGGTCTTAAAGTTAATGTCTCCCATTAGCTACATTCAGCCCGCTCAGAGCTACAGCTTCTTCACCCTGCTCCACTTGCTCTTTTTATGTACATTTTTAATTTGCCTATTAAAAACCTGAGTGCAAAACACTAGGAATTTAAGAAAAGTTTAAATGGTGACAAAACATTTTTATGCTTAGCTGAGGTGGAAAAGTTGGCATACTCAGAAAAAGAAGATGCAATAAAAGCTGATGAAAACAAATTAAATACAGCTTGACGTTATCATAGTTGCTTCTTCGTCTACTCTTGACAAGGCATTAATATTCTGCCACACATCGTTAAGCGGTTTCACTCCACCAGAAAGACCCAAAATATAAAGAATAAAGAGAACACCGTTTCTGGGTGTACATAAATGGGATACTGTAGTTTAAAAACAAACACAAACTGGCATCCAAGATGAGAAGCAGCAATTAAATGTCATGATATATCAGAGTCACCAGTGCACAATTAACTGTGAAATCTTGCTGCCTGAATAAATGGATATCTGTAGTGAATTATGGTCACATACATTTAGTCAGTGGACACACACTAATTTACATTATAATTTGGATACATTTCAGCTTAGAACCTGGAAACATAATTAGTGTTTCATTACTCACACACACACAGAGCATCTGTAGAACACACTAAAAGTAGCCTGAAAGTAAGTAGCACTCACGTGTTCCCTCTGAGTCCCACTTCATCTGTATGTATGAGCTGCTGTTAACGGGTCCTGCGATGGGGGGGAATCAGGAGATTAGTGTGTAAAATTCGTTGCTCCTCTCAGCTCTAATGACAGAAAGACAGAGGGGCTCTTTGATGACGCCTCTCAAACACTCGTCTTAACTCTGTGTAGAGAGCTGAGAGTAGCCTACAGCTGACAGGAGCAAATAAAAAGAAGCACATTGCTGTGTAGTTGTCTGTGCATGTGATTTTGTGTGTGTTTGCTTGTCTTGTTTCTCTGTGTGCATTGTGTACGTGTGAGTCCAAATGTTCACGGCTGGACAGCCATTCAACTGTGTTGTGTGAGTTCAATCAGATTTCTATCTCTTCCCTCTATATAGCTGAGCTGCAACAGCGCTGGGTTCCCCCCGCAGGCAAATGTAATTATACCCTGCCGGCCACAGAGTACGGGCTTCACTGCCCTATCTGTCTCAGGAAATCCAGCAGCTGGAGGCCCCTTCTCACTTGTAATACCAAACAGCAGAGATGTCACTATATCTCTGAATTTTGTGTTAAATCTGTGCTCCAATCTCCTCCTTTAATTAGCTTATAGGTCCTGGGGTTATTGGTGGCCTTTTGCAACAATTTTGTTACAGTTGTGAATAATTTATTACAGAGTTAACTGCAGTTGCTGAGAGCAGTGATTGAGAGATTTTGGAAGACAGACAAAATCAGACTTAAAGCTTAAGTGCGTATATTTTTTATATTAATAAACGTCCGTTACAGTCAAGCCATTGCCAAATGAATTGCTATAAAGTTAATTAAGACTATCAGCTCCACACAACTCTCTCTGTATTTCTCAGTATGACTATGTTCAGAAGATTGTGTCATCCGGTGCATAGGCGTAAATCCCAGAGGGGTCGGTAGTAAAACAATCCAAACCCGAAAACATGTTTTTAAGTTTAGAAACATTTATAGTCCCCCCCCCTCACAGTGGTTTGGTCCAGCCGCTCCGGCAGACCGCAGGAGAGAATGAGAGAACACACTGGTAGTAACTTTTAGTTGTGGAAGCAAGACATAAGACATAAGATCCTTTTTCAGTACACTAAAACGCTAAGTAAGTACAATAAGTCCTCATATCAAGACTATTGGGTAACATATATAAGAATGTGTGCTTATTGAAATACTAATGTCACTATGTCACAGGCAAAGGAGACAGAAAGAACTAAGGGACAGTCAGGTGTAGAGTCTCAGGTATGTGTGTTGAGCTTAGTTCATATTTTTGGAGGTGTGTGTCTGTCAGGGTAGATGAGCTTTACCAGTGGCTCACTTTACATTATGATCAGCTAATTTAACAAGTGTACAAAAGCTTTGTATTTATTTTATATGCGGTCACCTTTTCAAAATAAGTCATTATGTTTAAGGCATTTTGTGGTTTGATTGTAAATTTAAAAATAAATAAAAGGTTTTAAAGTATATTTTGGTCAATTTATTCAGGTTTTTCCATTGAATTGAAGAGAAACACTGAAAAGAAAGGTAATGGTACAGTCTCCATGCTACACTACTGATAGTATTAAGACTTTACTGTGTACACATATCCTCTACAAGTAAAATTGTGACTTTATTATTTGTGTCCCCTTCAAAAGTTGCTCTTCAGAAATTTTATGTTTATTGTCTATCCACTGTCATCTCATAAAGAGAAAAAAAGCCCCAAAAAATACTCTCAAAACAAAATAAAATTAATGTTCAAAGCACACCGTTTTTTTCTCTGATAAGCAAAATCTCATAACCATATTTATTACCATAATTATTTTCATCTGCATTCCCATCACCTGAGCCCCTCATGTATGGATTTGTTTTGTTTTCTTTTTATTGATCAATCTCTCATCCTCTCTATGTGTATTTTTATTTTTTTATGACCATGTTTCTTCCACTGCTTGGCACATTGGCACACTGAGGTGTGTGTGTGCGCTGAGATGGTGTCCATTAGTACGGCAAAACAAACACACACCCCACTCTCCTGGATTTAGGCAAACAATCAATGAGAGCACTCAGACAACAGCAGTCTAAGCGGCCCATTGATGTTACAATTAAATGAATACAGGATGCAATGGTGATTTTTAAGGCACAGTAACCTAAAACAAATAAAACAGATTGTTTTCTATTCTGGAATTCTCTTCATATATACAATGCAAAGAAGGGATTGTTTGACGAATAAGCAGTGGCAAATTTAAGACGACACTGAATAATGTGACATAGGTGAAACAGGAATTCAGCAGCAGTGAGGACGACTGTACATAGTTACTGGCAATTTTACCCTGTGAATCTTAGTGGGTCAGCTGTTTCATCATGTTTTACCTATTCATGGTAACTTACTAGAAGTGTGTCCATGCTAGAACACTTCTGTCTTCTTCTTTCTCTGTGCTACACTCTGACTCCATTTCTGTGTTTGTCTCTCTCTCCGTTGCTGCGTTTGGCCTGGTCATAACTTCAGCAACCCACTCCCCTCCACACACTCACCCCTCCCTTATGCCTCTCCCTCAGGGTATAGCAGCTATTGTTGTGCCTAATAAGGTTTATGGAATTACAGATCTCTGAAATTGGATTTTCTCACTCCACCAAAGAAGTGGGATTATGGGTTTAAGGGCGTGTGCGTTGGGGCATAACTGGCCTGTGTCTGAACTGCTTTTTTCTGACTGCACCCTCAAGGTGCGCAGATCAAGAGATTGATGTGCCAATAGCTCTGGAGAAAGATAGAAACACAGGCAGATTCCTTGTATCTGTATATGTACTGTACCTGGCAATTGATTCTGAGTCACACAGCTTTTTGGTTCCTACGTCTGGATTTCTGTTTCTCTCACATCGACCACTCTCACACACTCCTCTCTCTGTCCTCACAACTTTTGACTGTGTTTGATCTAATTCTAATCTAATTCATCTTTTGATCTTCCTCGCCTGACACCCAGACACATCCCAGATTTCTATATCCAAAGTAGCTCAATTGGTTCTAATCCCTCAAATCTGGCTGCTGGTGAAGCAATTGATTCTCATTGATCTACAAAGATTTGGACTGTCTACCGCAAGCTTATGTTTAATGAACTGTGCTATGTCTTTGCTAATGTTATATGAAAAATCCAGATCAATTCCACCATTATTTTTCAGATGTGACATTAACTACGACTGGAGTAGAGATGTAGTAGACAAAAAGTGAGAAATTAAGTGAGAAAGCACCAGAGACAGACAGCGTAGTGAATGCAGCTTAGAGTTGTTGGTAGGAAGGTGGTATTTATTAGGAATGGTCCATAGCGCCGGTTTAGTGAACTCTTAATTGCAGAAGAGACAGGGCTGGGAATGAGGGATCAATAGGGGCAGAGCCTGGTTTCTAGCCTACTGAAATCAATCAGCCTCCTGCCCGAGAGGGAGAATGCAGACAATCAAAGTAAACACGGCCTCGGGCTGCGCTCATTTACCCTCTCGGTCAAACTTGATCACGATCAACAGACAGACGGCTCATTCCATCTTATCTCAGTCAGAAGAGTACGGAGTCGCCTGATTGCTGTTACTTGACGTGGGCATTTCATCTCTTGCTGGAATGCTTTGAAATGCCATTACAGTTTTGGTGTAACTCTGCCAAGAACAGGAGATTATTGCAACTAATAAAATATGATTTATGAACACGAGTGCTTTATGGAAAGGAATATTAAATGAACCCCTGGCGTATTTTTATACTTCTGCTAAAAATAGTCACTTTCTCCTATTCTTCCTCTTTATCTTCCTCTTTGCCTGGGTAATAGCCATCTTTTTGCCCTGTCACTTTTTGATGTATCATCCTCTTATTCACATCAAGGACAAGGCCAGGTGTCGCATTTTCTCTCAGTTGCCACGCTTGTCACAGTGCCTTGTCACCCACAGCCTTCTCAAATCATCTCCCTTTCTTCCTCCCCCTCTCTGCTTATTTATATTAAACCTGTCACTCCTTTATTTTAGCGAGAGAAAAGGAAAGTAAATCACTTTTTCCATTTGCAGCCTGCGGTGTGTGCTGAATACTGCAAGTTTATTTAGATGTCATCTTTGGCCAAAAAAATCCTGTCTAAATGATGTCTACTGGTTTGTATTGTTGCATAAAACTAATTCAATTTTATTTATAGTAATAAATCATAACAAGAGTTATCTCGAGAAACTTTACAGATAACACATAACATAACTGATTAGCAACTACCTTCTCAAGGATCTTGGAGAATAAGGGAAGGTTAGATATAGGTCTAAAGTTGGCTAAGACCTCAGGATCGAGATTGGGTTTTTTCAGAAGAGGTTTTATCACAGCTACTTTAAATGACTGCGGTACATAACCTGTTAATAAAGACATATTGATCATATCTAGTAATGAAGTGTTAACCACGAGTAGCACTTCTTTGAGTAGCCTCGTTGGAATGGGGTCTAAGAGACAGGTAAATGGCTTAGCGGAAAGGACTTTTAACATTAATTGTTGAAGGTCTATAGGATAAAAGCAGTCTAAGTATAAATCAGGTCTTGTCAATTCCTCCTCCATGTTGTGTCCTTGCTTTCAGATGTTTTAAGCTACCTACAAATATGCTTACCAGTGAAAAGCAAGCCTTGACCGAGTTCTTAGGCTTTTATATTGCTCCAGACAGATAGACAGGCACAGGTGTCCAGCCCCTACTCACTTTGATGCCCATGAGTGGCTGGCAGAGCTGGTTTGGGCAGAGAGCAGCTGGGGTCAGAGGTGTGCCTTGGCAGTGAGATACTTGTGGGCTTACACAGTTCTCCAGTGTATTCTTAGCCTTTCTGAACATAACATTTGTGTGTGCATCACCACATTGTTGGGTGCATAGATTTCTCCAAAGACCACACACAACATATTTGAGGCATCGTCAGTAGAGAGCGATTAAGGCCAAGATTTCACAGAGTGGTTATGGAGATGTCAAAGCTGGCTTGGCTCGACTCAGATGTGTACATGCTGGACACTCTGACACCTGTCCAATCAAAACCGGGATAAGACAGCTCCACTCCTGTCAACATGTCTTCACAGGCAGACGCAGAACAAGGCCTTGTAGCTTAAAAGATCATATGGAGGCTGTTGGAGATAGTGTTGGAAAAGATATAATGGAAATAGCTGGGTGAAAACAGCTATTTTTCTGTACCTCAGCTGCACGGAACAGCTAGTTTAAAGCAGTATAAGGATTTACTTGTCTGGCTGACAGAAAGTGAGCAGTGCTTACAGCATTACAAACCGAAAGCAATTATTATTATTATTATTATTACTAAAACATTTCTGGAGGGTGTTATTATATAAAAAGAATGTAACACTTGTTATCCAATGTCTGGTCTAGGTCTAATTAAACCACCTCCTGAACACAGCATCAGTCAAATATGGATTTTACCTTTTGCAAATACCATGTGGACTGACATGAAGTATGTGGTTCTTTATCTCCACATCCTTCCAAATTGTTGCAGTGTTATTCGTCTAAAACAGATGTGTCACCATCCCGGGGGGTATACTATGTGAGGAGAAGTGGTGACTGGAAGTTGCATCTGGACTTAGGAATGGCTAATGGTGTCTGTTAGGGAGGACAGAGAAAATACAGGCCAGCATCAGCCAGGGGTGAACCAGAATGCATATGCGATTTATAAAAAAAAAAAAATAATAATAATAAATAAAAGACAAAAGAGCATAGATACAAGATGGTCTGGCTCTGTTTGAGTTGCATATGTTTCAAGTATTCATTCATCCACTCTGGGCTTTGTGTTTGCATACAGAACTTGGCAGTCAGAGGCTGATTTCTGTGGGAAAGGAGAACCAGACAGCCAGTTTAGAACGGAAGGTAAGGCTGTTCACTTACATGTGAAAACAATGTGAAAGTTAAATCTCGTTCTGTCTTCTCATTTTACCTTCGCACACATATAGCACATATAAAGTTGACTTGCATGTGTGGATGTAGGTTTTTGTTATGTTGCCATAGCTACTGTAGGTTTCTGTATTTATTTTCTTTTGAATGTGAACACAGTGTCCAACTGTGCAGCCTGCCTATCTACTGTATTTATCTATTTACAGTATCTATTTTTCCACCTATTTGGGTATCACATACAATATTGTTCCTGTTCCCATGGATTCTACAGACCTCAAAGGAAAGAAACACAGGGGGCTACAGTTAACGTCAGTGTTAAATTTACTGTGGGGGGGATAGATTCGTCACCTCCAGAGGCAACTCACACACCTCATTTGATCCACCTGTCAATGATTTGCATTTCATTCTGCATGATTAAGAGGATGGTTGTTGGCCTCACTGAGGTGGATTTGATGATCAAAGAGAGCTGTGGGTGTCGCGGTTGTGTTGGGACCATCAGTCCAATGGTGATTATAAAGAGAGGAGAAATGAGTGAAATGATAGATGCAGAAAGCGGGGGTCAGATGAGGCTGAGGGAAATTGTCCTAAGAATTAATGAGCAAGCTGCAAAGCTAAGAATTATTAAATCAGTAGCTGAAAAATCGCCTTCACCCCGTGTGGCTTTGGTCTAGCTTTGTCTCCACAAAACAGGCAATGATGAGGCCATGTTTTATGTATTTATGTTTTAAATCAGTAGTTAGAGGCACTGGGGTTAAAAACAGTGTGCCAACAGTGTTTTAAAGAGCCAATAAATCTAAACGATCTGGACACATTCCCAATTACCAATGTCCTGTTGGCTGTTTACCAGTAACATGCTTATGTTGCTGCTGCGATCAAAATCATCCTGTGTGAACAGTTGGATAGCAGCAGATGAAGCAGCTCTCAGCACATGTGGGCAAATTATGTACACAGCTGTGCACAGCTGACTCATTATCACTTGCAAAAACATCAGTATGCATGACTGTAAGCAGCTCTCCCTTTTGATTAACAAACAACTTGCTACTAACAGCTCCTAATATAATCACGATTATTTCAGTGTTTTGTTGGTGGAAAAAAAAAAAAGACTGGCTACGTAACTTTTCTTCACAGAGCATTTGGGGGAGCTGAACTTTGATTTTCCTTCTTGTGTTTGTCAAACTAGCAAGAGCAGACAGGTGAATGATGTGTCTTTGGTAAGCTATTCTGTTTGAGGACTGATCTCCACTTCAAAACCTCAGCGTGAGGACAGCATTCACCTCTTTCTTTCTTCCTCCTCCTCTTCTTGCTGGCAGAGGTGGCCTTCGGCAGTGCAGCATAAAAACCAAAAGTCTTCAAAAGAAACTCTTCAAAGGAGCAGTTCATCTGCCGAGTGAAGACCTCATCATTTTCGTTTTCTTCTCTTAAACCACTGTCCCTTCCACAGAGCTATGGTTGTTTATAAAGAGCAGTCTGTGATATTTCTTCATTCCTTGCAGCTGGTTGCATAAGGTGCTTTTGATATCTTGTAAGTGACAAAGGGATATTTTTTGCCCAAACACTTTGGAGGATCTGTCTGTTGTTGATGACAATTTCTCCTCAGACTGATTTCTCACATCCTCTCTGGGGTATATGATGCACATTGCGGGGCTCCGGGAGCATTTTCCTGACCCTCATTTTCCACACCAGTAAGACGGGAACTGCCAGCTTGCTTTCATGCCCCAGCCTGACTTCTGCCTACTGATTAAATGTAAAATATTAAAGTGCTCTGTTGTGAGCTTGGCCTAATTGATTCTTTCCGCCGGGTGCACACAGAATGGGCTGACAGCAGGCCATAGCAGGCTTTGTCAACATCGGGCATGCTGCCTGCCTGTGTCCAGGACGGCACCCCAATAAAGCCCCCTGTGAGGGTGCCAACCTGCGGCCCCACACACAGAGCGGCCACTCTGCACTTTGGTCAAGCTTTATAGTAACAACACAGAAGCAGCTCATTCTCTTGCTGTATGTCAGCTCCCATCAGCTGGCTGGGAAGTCAGTTCTCTATTTATTTCTCTATCTGAAGAAGTGGCTGGCTGTGAAGAAAGAGTGTGTGTGTGTGTGTGTGTGTGTGTGTGTGTGTGTGTGTGTTAACCACTCAGCTAACTTAAGCAATCTGGGGCAATGGTGCTGAAAGGAGGTTTCATCTGAATTCCACAAAAAAGTCTTCTTCTCTTCCGATCCCCAACTCTCCTGCCATTAAGTTAATTGCTCTAATAGCTTTTAATCACAGCTGTGTTGTACAAGTAGCTTACCAAACGCAGGATAATGCCAATTTTGTCATTGCTGCCCACCCTGTAAAAATGCAGGGCATCTGGTGAAGTTATCTTCTTCTGATTGAAGCCCCATATCATTTGCCTGTAGTGGCTTACCCTCCCTTAACTGCAATGTAGGGATAATTAATTTGATCTCTACAGCAGTAAAAGATTGTTACTCTCTACTCCATAGGCCAAGGCAGTATTTCACTCTCCCTCTCTTGTCTGCTTACCCTATGAATTTACCAGCTATTTTATGTGTGTCTTGAATTGGTTGTACTCCCCTCTACTACTGCCTTTTCTACTTGACATGTAGGGGAGTTTAACAGCAATCTTGGTGCTATACAATGCTCATTAAATGCAAACATTCATCCACAACGTTTCTCTGATGAATGTAATTGACCTTTTTGTTCAGTGTGATCCACAGTAAAAGGTTATTAATTCCCCCCCAGTTGAAAAGCTGTCTATATCTCCTGTCCTGTCTGATGCCTAATGTTCCATCTGAGAGGACAGAACGGTTTGAAGGTGTGTGGGGGTGGGGTGATGGAGGTCAGAAAACTGGCCGTTGGTGCAGTAATTACTCTATTACTGAAATGGGGCTGTGCTCTGACACAGCACTAATTACAACACAAGGGTGATGAACTTGATCAAGGCACTGCTAATTCATGTTTAATAAATGAGAGAGTAAGAAAACTGAGAATGGAGGCGAAGAAGAGGGCCAGCAGTTTGCCATTGAGTGTGTAGAGAACATTTTGAAATGGACATAATCACAACATGTACCATTTTCACCCGTGCAAATCCAGTGCATTCGATACTTGAATTTTTTTCACACCACATTTCAGTGTGACCGATCGGCACCACAGTCGTGGAATGGTTTCTCGGTTGCTTTAGGAGTAAAGGCCGCTGAAAAGTAATCACAATGTTCTCTCCCCTGAGTACTAAGCAGGGTTATATTTCTGCCTCCATCCTGTTACTTCCCTGCTGTTGATCCCAGGGGGGGTCCAGAAGCTGAGTGGGGGTCATGATCACAACCACAGGGTGCCAACAGCTGGCTGCCTGTCTGACAGAAGCCTAATGGAGGTCTAATAGGAGAAAGTCAAGTCCCAGAGACCACTACTGTGACCTTGACATGAGCCTGTGGAGGCAGGTAAAGAGGAGGAAGAGGAAGAGGAGGGACAGAAAGGTGAAGTTCCATTTTAGAGGATGACAGGCAGGTGATTTAAATATATTTTCTTCTTTCTCAATCTGTCTCTGTGTATTTGCTTCCCTCTGTTGACGAGTTAGTGACCCTATACAACTTCAGCATAAAGAAAATAGATTTAGCTTTCTCTCTCCTGTGTTCAGTGTGAATGTGCCATGCGTCAGACTAAATGTTTGAATATTGTTTTGATTTTTCTTTAAAGTATGTTTTCTGTGAAAGTGCTGATAAATTATTCTGTCTGGGCAAAAAATAATTGAGATTGCAGCAACTTGCTCTTTTTATTATGACATGCAGACTAAAACTGAACAGATTTTCTACTTCAGAAGTCGATTTCAAGTTTCAATGATGTTCTAGTAAAGTTAACTGCCAGTAGTATTTTAAACTTGATGACTTTGGCGACCGACTGAGTCCCTTAACACTTACATTTTGTTTCAGCTGTTGCAACCAGACTTCATCGCCACTGGCACATTAACCTTTATGATGCTCTAAGGCGGAGTATGTTTGTAACAAATAAGTATGCAGCATGCTTCTACCAAGATCTAATCATGCTGGTGATTGGCTATCTAATGTTTTAGAGATAACAGAAAAAGGTCTACCTTAGCACAGAGATGGGACTCATGTAGTAGGAGCTGACAAATAAAAAGACTTGTGCCGTAATGTGTATTGTTGTAATTTCTTTATTTTTTAAATGGATTTTCTAGAATTGGTATCTAAAAAAGTATCGTTCAGGAACCGCTATCAAAATTCTTTGAACGCTATCCAGCCCTACCCGTAACTAATTGTAACTACTAACTAAACAACATTCCTCTCGATATCTTTAGCATTTCTACATTTGAACATGAGTGAGTGAGTGAGTGTGTGTGTGTGTGTGTGTGTCTGTGTGTGTGTGTGTGTGTCTGACTATGTAGTGTGGGCATGAGTGTGTTTGTCTCCCTCCTCAGTCAGAGATCAGAGAGGGGTCATGCCTGCAGGGACAG
>JABXJD010001311.1:0-95659 GCA_013375575.1 Percina caprodes | reverse complement strand
TCCTCAACTAGGATTCAACAGTCATCCAAGCACAATAAAACTTTTCTGGTTACAAGTGTCACTGAAAAATGAATCATTACTTTATGCTTGAGCCACCTTTCTAGGTGGGTTTGTCTCCATCGTGCCACAGTTCCTTTTTTTTTTCCAAAGCTGACATTTGCAGCTAAATTTGTTTCACATTATTATGACTTTCATGCAAGCTATCATAAAGGGATTTTTCAAGTATAGGAGGAAAGGACAATCATTTCCTGATGTTTGTCCACTAAAGTGGTTCAAAGTGAAGAATGTGTTTTAAAAAAGAATAGCAAAGAAAGTTTTCTTTTCTCTACAAACAAGTTTGTAATGGTGGCCAAATCTTACAATAAAGCTAATTAAAATAGCCCCCCCCATTATCACATACCCTTCACCATACATAGAGATAGGCATGGTTTTATTTCAGTTAGCTTAATAGCTGGCTTGATTTGCATTGAGAGATGATCTTACGAAAAGTTCCCCATGCCTATCTCTATGTATGGTGAAGGGTATGTGATGATAGGGGTCTATTTTAATTCCAAAGGCCTAGGAAACTTTATCAGGATGCATAGTATCCTGGATCCATGAAATAACTGGCCTTTAAAAATAAAAATCTGCCTGCCTCTATGGGAATTTAACATAGGGGTGTGTATACTTATGCCCCCTGTAGTTTAAGGAAGAACATTTATTTATTTACAATACATTATTTATTCACAAAGAAAATAGGTGTCCTTAAAAGTATGGTTTTTCCTAAACATTTTGAATTAAGGCATTGAGATTAATTTCCAAAAGATGTTTTTATTCCTCTTTTTAATCAACTTTAGCAAGGGTGTGTAAACTTTCTCAAGCCACTGTATATTTATATCTTTTTAAATCACGCATTGAAATTGTTGCACCGATGCATCGCTAATCAGTTTAGAATTAAATCATTGGCCTCTGAATCGAACTGTGAGCTGCCCAGAGATTCCCACCCCTAAAAGATGACAATTCAACCTGAGGGGGGACATAATTGACTGTACAAAATCCCATGCTGCTAACATGGCTAAAAATGATGCAAATATTACTGTAAATCTCTTTTCCTATATTGTGACTGGTTGCTTTGATGTCCTTTATACAATTCTGTGAAGCCACTACAGCAATTCAAACGGATGCTTTCATGAACAAGCAACGGACTTTGCACCATTTGCTGGATTCTCAAACTGCAATAATATAGTGCGAGTCTTCAGAAAGGATTAACGGTTAAATGTAAATATTTTGTATTAAATGTGCATACTAACATAAAGTAAGAGAGGTTCATAAGGATAATTGTAGTAACTATCATGATGCTACTGGGACCACAGTGACGGAGAACAAAAAGGAATTTAAATGAGGGGCTCATGAATGTTAAAATGTAAAATGTACTATCCTTCAGTCAGTAAATGTTCCTGAAGTGCCTTTTTTCTTGTAAGATTCAGAGTCGTCAGATGATTCTGGGTCAATACTTGCCTCCTGCAGTAGAATTTGTGACATGAAAAAAATTGCTTTAACCAAGAAGGGGCTTAGTGATCCAAAAATGCCCACAGATTTTACTTTGGTATGCCCTCATGCTGTGGGAGCCAGCTGAATCCTTCATGTTCAAATGTACTGTATATTATAAACAAAATCATATTTTAATTCCATTCATCAATTCAACAGTTCATTTCATCAATCACCATCTATTCATCACATATTCCATGATTCGTTGTCATCGCCAATAAGCGTCATTGCTGCAGCGTTTTGTATTGGACTTCAAAGTAGTCACGTCACAACAGCATGGCCTGCACTTTGATGTGACTCACATTCCCGAACAAACCAACATTGGCTTCTTGCCTGAAACAAGAAGACACTGTCTAAAGAGATTATAATATCAACATCAAAATTATATATCAAACACGTTTGGTGAAATGATGTGATAAATGATCAGAAACATTATCTATTACTACTAGTCAAACCCAAATGCTTTACTAGAATTACTAAAACTATGAAAAATACCCATTCATATACTGCACAAATCCAGTTTAACATAAAGAATATGAACAAATGCTGCTTCTGCTCACACTATAGACAGACCTGTTGTGCTTAGATGTTCACAACTGACAAATGTTTGGGATTTACAGAAAACCTTGAAATCTGTTTTTATCATAGACGTTATCCATATTGTATTTAAAGTCTGTCTTTTTTCCACTTTTAACAAAACTTAAACATTTAAATAGACAAATCTTAAAATTGTTGCTTTTGTAACGATGTGTCACCATTTTATCCATGACATTTCCAAAAGTTTATTTTTTAATTAAATTGTTGTTGTTTTTAATTCACTCCGGCGTATCCGTGCCGTGGAGAGTTACATATAGACCACATCCAAATAAGAAAGGGTCCACGTGTGGATAGAGAGGTCGTGAGGTGGTTTCCAACAGGTTGCAATAATTTTCTTTGCAGCTGTAAGTCCAGCAAATACAGCCCGTTTCTGAGTCCCAGAGAGCTGAAGGGCTGACAGATCTTTCAGAATCAAGACATGACACCAACAGGCACAGTAACATTAAACAAGGCAGAAACTTTAGATGCAATACCGTTCCAGAACTGACCAATGGGAGAGCACTCCCAGATCATGTGAAGATATGTGCCTTGTGCCTTTATTGGGCAGAGAGTGCATAAGGGGCTGTTAATTATTTTCATGTCGTCGTAGTGAATCTGCTGATGGTCTGGATTGCGTGATACTTCTGGAATGCTAGACCATATATTGTGCCAGTCGAGATTGATACTCAGTCCTGGGTAATCGCGTGCCCAGATCCTCTCACTAGGAAGGGCTGAGCGCCCAGATATCACTAAGAACTGATAAAGCGTAGATACCATACCACAGTTTTAAGGCTGCACAGTAAATAACTTCTGGATAGGATGGATGGGCAAAGGCCTCTGCCAGGGACATCGTACGCCTTGAGTGCTGACCTTAACTGAAGGTAAAAGAAAAAAGAGGAACATGGTAGACTGAATGCCTTCTTTCTAGTCAGAAAAAGGTAATAAGCAGACCTTGCTAAAAGGTCTTTTAGACAATGAAGTCCGCCCCTGTTCCCATTGTGGTGCTGTTATTGGCCTCCCACCATTCAGGAGTGCTGTACTTCTGAACATAGGTGGGCAAGTATGCCAGTTACAAGCTATATGGCAGTAAGTTTCAGCCAATCTCCAAGTCTTAATAAGATGTGAGATAATGGGGCCAAAGCGAAGGTGGCACTGTTTGTTAGAAACACTGGCAAAAGAACATCATGGAGTGACCAAGGCTCTGTCATAGCACTTTCTAAGGTACACAAGCAAACAGACACATCTGGGCTAAACCAAGTGAGAAGGGGCCTCAACACAAAAGCACCAGAAGTAATGTTTGAAGTTGGGAACTGAGAGGCCACCATCCACTTTCCTCCTCTGTAGAGTACACATCTTAAGCCGCGGCCGTTTGCCTTTCCAGATAAATTTAGAAACCTCTCATTGTAATTTACGCCTGTAGCAAGCAGGATGGGAGAGAGGTGGCATTGAGCTCCCAAAATTGACACTGGGTAAAACATTCATTTTAACCACTGAGATACGAGCTTGAATCAACATGGAGAGACCCATCCACTTTTTCATATCCTTCAAAACATTGTTCAGAGAAACGGAATAATTATGTTTAATAAACTGGTTTAAGCAGGGGGAGACCTCAATACCTAAATATTTAAACTGCTTAACAATGGGGATGTGGTGAATGGCTTAAACCAGCAGCTCTAGGAGAGAACAAATAATCCAGGACTCAAGGGCCAACCTTGACAGGAGGATCTAGAAACTGGAAAGAGGAGGAGGTGCGTCCGGTTAAGACTCAAGCTGAGAAATTATAATACTAAACTTTAATCATACCAATGAAAGTTTTACCAAAGCCCATTATTTCTAAGACTGACCATATCCATGGCCACTCATGTCTCTCAAAGGATTTCATTATATCAAGAGAAAGAAGTGACATTGGGGTCTTACTTTCCTCTGCATCAACAATGTGGAGAAGGCGTCTAACATTATCTACCGCTAGTCTCGTTTTTATGAATCCTGTTTGGTATGAGTTCACTAATTTTGCCATATGAGACTCCAAATGATCGGCTAGGCACTTTGCAAAGATTTTCATGTCAGCATTAAGCAGACTCAGAGGCTGATAGCTAGAACACTCTGTAGGATCCTTATCCTTTTTCAAGAGTAAGGAAATTAAGGCTGTGCTAACATCTCTTGAGAATTCACTCTTTTCAATAGAGAAGTAATCATGTCAAGAAGGAAAGTGCCCAACTGTTCCCAGAAAGTTGCATAAAATTCAGGGAATCCAATCAAAGCCCGGTGATTTTTCTTTTGCATACTCTATACTACCACACTTAATTCTTCAACAGTAATAAATTTGTCCAAGCTAGCTGATTCTTCTGCTGATAATTGAGGCAAGTTAAGCTTATTTAACCAGCTGTCACAGTGGGATTTATCCAAAATAACTTGAGATTCATACAGAATGAAATATAATGTCTGAAATGATTTATTTATTTTGATAGGGTCAGTTCTAATATTACCATCTGAGGATTTAATAGCGGGAATATCTGCACAATAATCACTGGATCTTAACCTCATAGCGAGAAAGTGACTAGGTCTAGCACCCTTAAAGTGTTGGCGCTGTCTTGCTCTGTGAATTAGAAATTAAGACTTCTGTTTCTGAATGTTGTTTATTTCTTTCTTGACTAATGATTGTTCTAAAGATATCCGGTCAGTTAAATTAGTCTAATCTGGTGAACTCAGTTTCAAGGTTCTGCAGTGACGTAGCTTTGCGTGCATCAGAGCAAAAATGTATTGTATTGTTCCTAATAAAACCTTTTATCGCGTCCCACAATATCCTGGGATCTTCTACAGAGCCAACATTAATTTCTGCAAAGATTTGGAATTCTGCAATAAACAGTGATATAGGATTAATTTTTCAGTAAAGAAGTATTGAAACGCCATCTGACAGCACAGTGAGACAGTTGGCCAAGTGTGGTGGCGCAAAGGACCCCTTTATGGTCAGACAATGCCATTGGGAGTAACACCGCTTTATCAATTCAATGAAATAATTGAGGGGATACAAGAACAAAATCTATCTTGGAAAAAGATTTATGTCTACCTGAGAAAAATGAATAATCCTTACAGGTGGGATTAACTGCACACCAAATATCATTTGTGGCCTGAGCCTGGTCCCTAGTGGCCTTTGCGTTCGACCGATCAATATTTGGGTCCCACACAGCATTGAAATCTGCACCAACAATAACAGAACAGTCCGTTAACTCCAGCATTTGATTAGTGAGCGTATTATAGAAATTGCCATCAAAAGCATTTGGCGCATAAACTGACACAAATTAATTTCCCTAGCACCAAATTCTGTTGTGGAAATCATAATCCAGCCTCTATCATCTGACCTAGAGGACCACACTTTAAACTGACCTAGAGGACAACACTTTTGTTTTTGAGCTTGTTGAGGAGGATGCAACTGTATGATAGAATCTATCGGCTAAAGGCCGGTATCCACCTGCAGCAAATGTGTCTCCTGTAATAATGTCATGCAATGTCAACATTTCTTTCTTAGTAAGCCAAGAATGCTGGCTCATTCAGTCTGCCACAATTTCAGACTAAAAGTGAAAGATCACCCATTATCAAAAAAGCTGCGTTCTAAATGAAAGTACATGTGGATCTTGATACTAGAGATGCAACGATTACAAGTTTTAGGCCGATTCTAATTTTTCATTGAGTTTGACCAGCCAATACCGATTTTAGCCGATTCCGATTTGATTTTTTTCTAACCAATTCACAGCACACACAAATATTTATTTTCTATCTTTTCCTTTTTCCGGTTCACATAGTCCTCAGCATCCTCGGCAGAAGCGAATGCTCTATACTGGCGCCGCCTCGGATCTTCAGTGTTGCCGGATAAAGCTGGAAATAATCCAGACTCGTGCTGAATCCATGGTTAGATAGAAGGCTTGCCGCTACTTGGGTGGGAAATTAACGTTTTCAAAGTGGCAGGTGACTTTGCCTTGTATACCAGCCACAGTGGCCGGTGGAGTGGTTTTCAGCACTAGTCCGTGACATCGGTTTAAAAAATGCGGCAACATATCCCCGGTGTTAGGAGGCCCGCCGCCGAGTAGCAACAGTTGAGGGCAAAGTAAAGAAAAGGTACTTTTCGAACAAGTGGTGCATTGTGGTGAAGGGAAAACGAGGGAATGTCCAATAAATTGGCCGTTGATCAGACATATACGTTTAAATGCCCTCTGTAAATAGACTAATAAGCGTGTGTCTGACAGGGTGGGGGACGTGGCATCACTATGTCAGCTCTCCAGCGTGATGCCAGTCAACTATCACAATGGACGATATGATATTGTCCATCGGCACAACACTATAGCTTGCCTGACAGACGACCAGTCCATGCACTGTACTTACTGTCAAACCTACCCTTCTTTTGGAAAATGCAAACAATTTGTTTGTTAGAACAACAACTAACTTTAAATTAGAGGCAATAAAAGACCATGAGTCATCCAAGTCTCATATCAAGGGCACTGCCCATGGCAAAGATGGGACCCCAGGAGCGCCAGGAGTGTGGCAATAAAGGCAAATTGTTTTTACATCGCTTTTTATTTGCTTATATTAATAAAATATGTATTAATAATGCAAAATAATGTACTGAAGTTATTCTAAATATCCTAGTGCACTTTTTATAAATTTGAATTCCAGAAAAAGTGTCTGAAAAAAAAATATATGTGGCTGATAAAATTGGGCATCCACCAGCTACTGTGATTGGTGAATGAAAAGTTAATTTCCCACCCTGTTGTAGTTGCTGTAATCCGGGGAGAAGCAAATTTTCTGCCCCTCAATGACAAGCGGAGATTTCCGTGCAGCTTGTAAGATCACCTGCTTGGTTGTGCAGCGAAGCACGTTGAAAACCATCTGCTGAATCTGAGAAAAACGTGGTTCGAGGTAGCTATTCTGTTTCTCCAGTAATGCCTCTGCAATGGCGTCCGTATCACCGTGTTGAACTTTGTTCTTGTTTGCCAGTCTGCTTCAAGTAACTCTAACGAGCACAATGTGGTAAAATATTGAAGTTGGAACCATATAAAACAACTATTTCAAATTTGGGCTAGGAAGCTACACCTTAAGCCACCATCTCTGTCCAGCCGATCACGTGACTTACAAAATAGAAATTTTGTTTGGGTATAAAAGAGATTCTGAGAACTTATGCTGTAAATTGTACAAACAAGAAGAAATTTTCAAATATATATTATAATGCACGTGGTTAATGAGTACATTAAGAATTGGCCTCCAAAAAAGGGGTTAATTCACCACATCCATGGTGAAAAGGCATAAATTAAAAGATTGATTTCAGGATTTGAAAAGCCTGCATTACATGTAATTTTCTGAACTAATCAGACTGTTCTAGCTGTTCTATTATTTGCCTTTGCCCATCATTATTATAGCCACATTATTGTTGATTATTTACCAAAAATATCAATGTGTAAATATTTTGTGAAAGCACCAATTGTCAACCCTACAATATTGATAGGTATTTGGTCAAAAATATTGTCATATTTGATTTTCTCCACATCGCCCAGCCATAGTGTACTGTTTAAACACGTTTTTTTTCCAATAACTAACAGACTGCATAGTCCTTTTCAGAAACCTTCCCAAGAAATTACAGTCACATATCAGTTCCTCTCTAGGAAATTATTACAAAACAACTCCATTATGTACCAGTTGCATCAGGATTACAATACTGTATGTTTCATCTCCAGTCTCAGTCTCTATACACGCCATTGTTATATCACCTCACATTCTTTTTCGTATTTGTTTGCATTCTTTAATGCTGGCATAAGAGAAACTGTCAGGCTTTCACATTTAAACCAGCCTCCTGATGTCTGCGCTCTGCTTGCTTCTCTGCTGATACTGTCAGTTCAGAGATGCCCAAACTGGCTGCAAAAGTACTCTTCACAGTAAAAATCTTTAACAATTTCATATGAACGCATTTCCTGTGTGCTATCTTGTGTTGCTAATTGATATAACCCTGTTGAAATCCAGCCTATATAAAAGCTTTTGGTAACTTGTTTTTCTAACTTGGGTACGTGTTTCCTGTCCATTATGACACATCAGAGAAATACATCCTGTAGCATGCAGGATGATGCATGTCAAAACAACAGTATGTGGAACTGGGTAACCGTTTTAGTTAGCATAAACCACAATACTTGCTAAACAGACAAACAAAACTGGTATTTACACAAACTCACTTTATCAACAGAAATTCAGAACAAGATGATGAGCTTTTTCATCCTGTATTAGTTGTGTTTGAATAATTTAGTTTCTCATTTATTCAAAAGCAATTATTCTAAGCCATGGGAATGGGTTGTTCCAAAAAGTATTGTTTGAGTTGTGGACCTTTAATTACAAAACAAACAACATGCCAGGCTAATAACTCATTGATTTACAAACAGCACTGAGAATTTACAGTTGCAGAATGCCTCCAAAAATAAAATGTTTACAATTAAAAACCAGGACATGCTCCTGACAGGTGATTTGATTGGTTAAAAGATATACGCTCCTCACCTACTGAACATCCTTCTTACCCAAACTTTCCTCCAGTTCCAGGATTGGCCTCAATTCAAGATATTACTACAAGATGTACACCTTTTATTATGCTTTGCAACATACCATATTATTTCATAATAAACTAATCCAAAGTGACACAGAGCACTTTATAAACCCATAACAACATCTGTGAATCAAATTCTGTGTCATCCTACCTAACACCACATGCAGTGATTATTATAAGCAAGGTTAGAGAGAAATCACACAAGCCAATGACTGTAAATAGGCTGATGTAGGGACATCAGATGTTGCCATGGTATGGAGAGCCTTTTAACAGTGTACACTGAAGCATGGACAGCCACACAGATACATTACTTGGCAGCTTTGTTTTTAAAGCTTTGTTTTTAAAGCTTTATATTTAAAGCATCTTGTGATAATTTGTTGTATGTTTTCATATTCACAAGACTTATTTGGTCATTGCTGGCAGAACTGCCTCCGGTAACCTGCAGGTCCTGGTGGGACCAGCACACCTATCAACACACCCCAGGACACAAAATGACCATAACGCATTGGTACTGTTTCAGACCTGTACTGTACGCTTCAAAAGTCTATGAATCCGTACAGTCAATTTGCAGAGCCTCTGTTTGAATAGTGATTGATCCATGAACCAAACAGACACTACTGGCAAAACCCAGTCCTTTCCTCCATTTATGGAGTCAGGCCACATTGGGTGAAGCGGTTTTGATATCTTATCCTCCTCACATTGTTGTTGAGCAAGGTCATATGCTGCCAACTCACTGGCCTGATTGGCAGGGAAGGCAGACAGTCTTTTGGGGAGGAATGAGGAGTTCCTGCACATGCACACTTGGCTCATGAACAAGGTGTGGAGCTTACCCACATTCTTTGCTGAGGCTTTAGCAAGAAGAAAGGCCGCCTTTTTGGCAGACGGCCCCTTTGACTAAGGCTTCCCCTAGGGTTCAATAGAGAGCAGACAAAGCGCTTCTAGCACTCAAAACTTGGCTTCAGTACAAATCCCAGAGGTACTCAAAGGCTTCTAACACCAAGTCCCCTTTAGAAACCTGATAAGAAGTCTCTGAGACCTTACAGTTTGGTTTCACACTCTACCATGTGGGCCATGATGGTGGCCACATGTACCTTCGAGGAAGAGGAAGATCTATTGCCATCCAGCAGAGAGTGCAGAAACTGCAATATGATTATCAAACTCTCAGGAGCAGGTCCAGTTATTTAGAAGCCAAAGGCACAGCCGTAAAGAGTCTGTGTCTAGATGAAAGGTGGCTGCCTTTGTGTGAGAGCAGGTTTTGCCTTATGAGGATGTACAACAGTTCTAAGGCAACAAGCATGTGTAATATAGTAAATCATCCCTGGCCAGCAACAGTGTCACTTTGTCAGTCTCTAATGTAATCAGAAAGCACTATGACGTCCTACAGCCCATTGCAAGCATGAACCCATTAGTAAGAAATACAACTGCACCTCCACGATGTGTCACTCAGATTTTTTAAATCCTACCGTCTAGCTGAGTGGTTGTTAATAATTCTGGAACAAATTAAATCTCACAAAACCTCAAGAAACGCCTCATATTTTGATTCCTGTTTTGAAGATTGCTCTGACTACAAGAATCATGTCTTCACTGCAACTGCAATTCATCTTACTCTATGAGATGTCATCATGTTCAAAATAACAGTGGTTTTACAAAGAAGACAGTTAAGCATGAAGTGAGCTTACAACCCCGGGAGGGTTTTAGTGCATGTTGTCATCTTTGGTCTCAGATTGTTGTAAACTCTTGACCTGAATGAGTGTTACATACTGTACTGACTGTGGTGGTCAGGAACAAATAGCCCAAAAGTAAAAATGTATTAGTTATAGCGCATGCATACAAATAACTTGAATTCTAAGACTGACAATCTGTCTTTGTGACAACCAACTTAATTAGTACAAAAATAAAAAATGAATTTCTCCAAACTGAGCTCCTCATCCATTAAAGACCTGTTTGCAAATGTACACACTTGCAAAGACATAAATGGAATTTTAATGGAGTATATTTGCACAAAGCTTACACAATTGTTGCTTTATTCACACCACTGGTAAGAATTGTCTGGTTTGTTTTTGTGAAAACCATAAACCATAAACATCTACTTAATGTCTAGCTTAGTAGAAGCTCTGTACAGATAACATATGATGTCTTAGTATAGTATGATTATTAAATTACTGCACTTAAAATACATGAACATGAAAAAACAATTACTCTGAGTAAAAAATAGTTCTAATTAGCTGTTGCCGCCTCTGGTTGATGCAACAGGACCTCAGATTCTGTGTTAAGGAGCACATCATACTGTACATGCAGTATCAACTGACATGTATAAAAAGCATTAAATGTGCATTCAGGCATAAGCAGCATGCACAGATTGTAGTCAGAGATGGGATGTGCTACAATGCAAAGGAATATTATACCATTAAAAAGTAATGCTGATTACTGTAATGGAAATTCTTTTAGGTCAAAGTGCCATAGTATAAAAGTTTGGGCGAAGACTGAAGTAGTGTAGTAATGTGTAAGAACCTTGAGAAATAATAAATCAAGTAGAATACACACAAACAGAACACTTTCTTTTCCCTCCTTAAAGAATAATTCTTGTTTTTTTAAACCTCTGCCTTAATTTCATAGTTTTCACCATCATGGTTGTTTTACTTTACATCAGCAGCCGCAGGAAGAGCTGCTCTCTAATACACACCCACAGGGTCAATGCAAACTCTCAACAGATGAATCCAAAAAGCTATTAAAACAAACCCTTTCAACACTGTAATACTCAAGGCTGATTTAACTGCAGTGTAAATAAAGAAGTGATTGACACTGCTACCGCTGCTCCATCACATCGGTACACATTGTACAAATAATTGTATTTTCGGCACCTTCCTTAAACCCAGGTTGTCGTTGTCATTTTTCAGAATACAATCTGTCATACACTGAAAACTTGAGGCTATAATATGTGATATTGTTCTACTATATTTCCACCTCATCATAGCTACACAGATGTGTTCTCATTTGTTGTTGTTGATGTTAATAAGCCATCATCCTGTCACCTTTGACACTGATTTGATGAGTGTCAGTACAGGAAAAAGCATAATGTTGGCGTTCTTTACATTAACATGTTGTAAAGCAACGGTACATAATCTAATTTACAAAAGAGAAATGCTCTGTGCACAACATGTAATCTGCAAATGAGAGTTTGTGTTCATTTTATGTTACCATTACTGTAAAGTGTGACTACTTTCGTTTCTTACCAGCAGAGGAAAACATTCTAGAGATATATTTCTGGCTATTAGGCTACTGGTGTTACACAGCAAGTTGAAAAGTAAACACAACTTGCATAATGATAGTGATGATGGTTCTGTCATAACCTTTAATCATCTGTGGTGCTATATAACTTAATTTTGGCATAAATGGGCTCAAACTGATTTACAGAAGCACTTTTTGGTTTTGAATTATCAATTATTACTATGCTCTAAACCTCATTTAATGTTTTATTTTCACACACTGAGTGAACAGTTAACATTTTAAAATGTATTCAATACTTTGCTTTAATGAAAGTGAACTGTTCCTTATTGAGCATTTAACAAACCCAATTGTTTCAGAAACACTTCCAGTATGTGTCATTCAGTAGTGAACATAAGTAGCTGCCCATGGGCCCTTAAAATTGTTATTATTACATACTCTCCGTGAAAAATCTCCAGGACTCCCACTATCAGTATACATAAAAAGTCCAACCGATATTTATACCACTTGCTCACTCTCTATATCTCTTCATCTCTCCCGTCAATTTACTGATGTTTGTGTAGCCTCTCCCATCAATCTAGCCTATCTTAATTCAATTATTCATATTCAGGTGTTACAGAAATGTCATGGTCACAAATAAAAATACAATTAATTTGTTTGTTTTTCTTAAATTAACGTAGAATGGAGCAAAGCCTCATGGTAATGGTGAATGTGGTTATCCAATGAACCGATTGCAGGTCAAGTCTATTTACAGGAATGTAGGGAGATAAATAAGCGCCCCCTTGGCGCGATGGCATGACCCAAAAGGAAAAGTAGCGGCATTTTTGACGGTCAGGATTTGCGTGGTTTCTTGCTGTTTTAATGTTACCCATGGATGGCGCAAGAAGAAAAAAGGACAAAAGAGGGGCTGAAAAGACCAGAATGAAGAAGCAGCAGATGATGGAGGATGCATCAAAGTGCTCAAAAATGACAGATTTATTCCAAAATCAGGCTTCAACGAGTGCTGCAGGTGAATTGACTGAAAAACGGGTTAGATAGCCTATTTGGTAGTGATTATCTCCTCATTGCAAGTAATAGCATCTCAAATGAGCTCCATTTTAAGTAACCAGTCTTGGGTTTGAAATACCTTGTTCATAAACAAAACATTTACAATCAGTTTTATCTGAATGAGTGGCAGTATTGTGTAATGTCCTCCATTTGTCATTTTGCTATTTGCAATGCTAAAACTTTAAACCTCAATATGTGATAACACTTTACATAGTTCACTGCCATAAGTGGCATCTATTTACTAAATTTGTCTCCAAGCCTTGTCACAACTAATTTAACTATAGTATGACCATGAGAACATATCTGTGTGTACATTACATAAAAGATACATACAGTTTTATACTTTTACATACTTTTTCCAGGATATATTTGCTACAGTAGTATAATATACTACCCCTTTTTAGACAAAATAAGTTGAGACAAAGAGGAAAGTTACGTAAATTGCAAATTACCATTCACTTTTGCACATAAAGTATGTACGGCTAACAAGAGAAAACATGCTCTACTGAGTCAACCATGAAGCTGCATAAGTTTAAAAACTACTGAAACTATTTGGGTAGAGGGGTCGTCACAAGACATTAGTTCTTGTGCCTGACTCCTTCACTTCTCTTAAAAATTTCTCTCCAAGGACTAAATCCTTTTGGCTTGGTCTAATTTATTATTGCACTAACTCTGTCCCAATACATCACCAAGATGAGTTATTTTTTTCTTGCATTTAAAAGAGGGCGCTGTGATGCAGCGTGGCAGAACCTTTTATGAAACCAGCAGAGGTGACATGTTCTTCCTGGAGCAGAGAGGGAGATTTTTCAAGTTGGCTGTAAGCGTTTGCCACATTATAACTCCATAATGTATGCTAAGCTGCGTCTTTATGAAGCCGGTATTAATGGGTGGGGTCGGTGTAACTGCCTTAAACAAGGGATTAGCCTGTCGCTGATGAGTCGGGGCTCTGTGATGGGATTATTTACATTGCTCTGGTGGCAGGGTGCAGGTGTCATTAGACATACAAATCCCCTAATAAATTTCTGAAATGGGGGGAGTTTCTCAAGTAAGGGGTAGATTGCAGAGAGTGCTGCCTGGAACAATGCGTTGTGTCATCTGCAGTCTCATAGAATTTGCAACGTTAATCGGCTATATTATTAAGTTGAGAGTTAAAAAGTTTTGCTTCACTCTGTCACCAGAATGTTTCTTGATTGGCTGAAAGAGTGAATTTACAATGTTCTAATCAGAGGAAATAATAGCCTAGGCTTCAGATGCTGTGAGTGGCTCAGTCACCTGAGTTACAAACACTCGCTGGGTAAATACAGTAATCCGATCAAAGGACCCCAAGTTCTTTTCCTGTTCTCATAATTCCTGCTTTTAGCCAGGCGCTGGCTTAGCATCACCTCCCTTGGTAAATGCATATATTAACATTCCTTTAATCCTTAACAGAGGGGTGATGATAACACATGGACACTTTACAGAGTGCACTCATCCTTTTCTCAAGATTAAACATCATTGCATTGACTAATTATTTCCTTTCCATCCAGTAATTAAATATAATTGAGCAACCTTTATGAGATAAACAGGTTTATTGGTTGCAGCTCATATTACAACAACAACAACTACTACTACTTGTACTATCTGTTACCACTGCTCTCGGGTGATGGTTTCATTACTCTGTATTAACATCAACAACCCACTTGAAACAATTTTTTAAATTTTTTTTATAATATAACAGAAATAAGAAATACTCTGAGGAATAAAGTTCCGCTTTACTTCAAGCCAAATCAGCTGTGACCAATACTTGTTACCACATATAGGGCTGAAAATCATGAATTTAGTTTACAATCAAAGTCAAATGTTCAAATGTCTTGTCTGAAACTATACGCAGTCAAAAACTATTATAGTTGGGCACCCAGATAGCTCAGTTGGTAAAGCGGACGCCCATATATAGAGGATTACTCCTCGACGCAGCGGGTCCGGGTTTGACTCCAACCTGCGGCCCTTTGCGGCATGTCATTCCCCCCCTCTCTCCCCTTCCGTGTCTTCTGCTGTTCTATCAAAAATAAAGGCTGAAAATGCCTAAAAAACAAAAAAAAAACTATTATAGTCAAGAATATTAATTTTATAATTCTATTAAACAAAAGCAACTAGAATTAGAAAATGTTGATGACTCACATGATTAATCAATTTTAAAAATAGATTCATTTTCTGTCTACTAATGGATTAATCAAATTATCGTTTCAGCTATACATGTTTCTTAATAACTGCTTAAAGAACTATCAATATTCACCTGTAGAAACTAGCATTAGTAATTGCTATCAATTACATTATTTAGATCAAGAGGAAGACATAATTCATTAATTCCAGAGGGGATAAAAAATGTCACTATGTCATATTACATATACAAATTTCACTTACACCAAAATACACACACATGCAAACAGGACCTATTCACACGCGGCCTATGGACAGGCACGACGACAAGTTGGGAGATATGTGCCTTGCTCAAGGGCAACTCAGCAGTGTCCTTGAGCAAGTGTGCCCAGGAGGTGAACTGGCACCTCTTGAGCAACATGCCGTAGTTGGTACGGACTTGAACAGCGAACATCTGGTTTCCAAGCCAGGAGCTAATGCCGCCCCAGCCATTGTTTGAAGAGTGTATTGTTAAAATCATACAGTAATACATTTTAGTAAACTGTTTTTTTATTTGTAAAAATGTTTGACCAGCTATAATGTGAACTACCCAACAGCCACCACAGCATTGCATAGAGACGGCTGAAGGACAAGATGGTGACATTCCTTCCTGTATAAAACACAGCAGTTTCATGTTGACATTAAGTGTTTTTAGTTTGCTCTTAAGTAAATTGTGGCTTAAAGCATGCAAAAAAAATCTTCAGGAAAGATAAAAAAAAAAGCCACGTTCTGTGAGAACAAAAATTCCATATTTCCTGCTCGAGGACATGCTGCATTTCTTCACTGTTCTCAGACCAAATGGGGCTCATAACTCAGAAAGGCACTGTGGGAAAATAAATACACATTGCAGGGGTGAATGGTACCTCATGTACTGTGGAAAATAGAAGGTGGGAAATCAGGGTGTTTGGCAAGTAATTTAGTACTTTGTATACAGCGTCAACTTCTCTGTGAGAATAGCTCAGATGTCAGTGTTGTGAGGGTTTTTCGCTCTGCAGCTCATGTTTTATTAACTTCAACACTGCAGCTTTGGGACTTTTTGTAATTTGCACCAGTTGATTTAGATCAAGCCCTTGCTGATCAGAGCAAAGAAATTTACCCATTAGAGTCCTGATGATCAGACTGCGCTGCAAGTCCTGCACACTCCGCTCAAAGATCATTTAGAATTTCAGATTCATGTTTCAGAGTACAAATGTAATTTGTTCCGTGTTACATATCAACTAAATTATCCCACAAAAGCTTGTATTAATCAAAGGTCCACTGAGCGCTAATGCAAATGGGGAGTTTAATTAAAGCTCTACTGTGATAAGTGGGACAACCTGCTAATTAATCAAAACTGACAGAGGGTCTTATATGGCCCATGAAAATAATGGGTGGTACAAGTTGACATGTATTGTTGAATTCTTAATTAATGCACCATACATTTTCCGCTAACTGTGATTTACCTGGTAAACATTTTGCAAGCTGCATTCAGCAATTCAAATAAGATAAAACAAAATCATTAAAAAGGCTATTTTGTAAAACCTGCAAAGACATTTGTATATATATAATTGCAGCGATAATAGTAATATGATAGATTTCATATCATAAGTAATTATCACAAAGTAGCTGCAGATTAATTATCAGAATAAATCTAACCAATTTCAAATGAAAATGGCAGTAGAATCATTTAGAACCAAGGACAGGAACAGAGACACGCATGCACAACATACAGTTATATATATATATATATATATATATATATATATATATATATATATATATATATATATATATAAAGAATCCATACAGCATAGTATTGTAATATTTTCAGTGGCAATACTGTATCAATAGACAGGCGCAAGTATGGATCTTTATTACATATGTGTTGGTCGGTTTGTCTGCTTGACAATCCTATTTTGAAGCAATAACATTGAAGTGATGAGGTAAAATTAGAAGACAAAGTGACGGTTTTATCACCAAGCACTTGCATACAATTTTATTTTGTAGCTGTATTTTTAATTATCATGGTAATAAAATGTAGTGTTGATTCAACATGATGGCAGCACAACAATTTAATAAAAGAAGAACAGAGGAAATCTATTTTGGTTTTATTGAGATGGCTAAAACTATAGCATATACAGTAAATAAACAAACAAATCTATCTTCTATCTTTGGATTTGACGATCCGAGTTACATCAGCCACTTGATTAAGCATACAGGTAAACCAGTAAATTAGAATATTTTGAAAAACTTGATTTATTTCAGTAATTGCATTCAAAAGGTGTAACTTGTACATTATATTTATTCATTGCACACAGACTGATGCATTCAAATGTTTATTTCATTTAATTTTGATGATTTGAAGTGGCAACAAATGAAAATCCAAATTCCGTGTGTCACAAAATTAGAATATTGTGTAAGGGTTACATTTTGAAGACACCTGGTGCCACAAAGTAATCAGCTGATTAACTCAAAACACCTGCAAAGGGCTTTAAATGGTCTCTCAGTCCAGTTCTGAAGCCTACACAAACATGGGGAAGACTTCAGATTTGACAGCTGTCCAAAAGGCGACCATCGACACATTGCACAAGGAGGGAAAGACACAAAGGTTATTGCTGAAGAGGCTGGCTGTTCTCAGAGCTCTGTGTCCAAACACATTAATAGAGAGGCAAAGGGAAGGAAAAACTGTGGTCAGAAAAAGTGTACAAGCGATAGGGATCACGCCTAGTCAAGATTGTGAAAAAAAGATTCACAAGGAGTGGACAGCTGCTGGAGTCAGTGCTTCAAGATCCACCACCAAGAGACGCTTGAAAGACATGGGTTTCAACTGCCGCATACCTCGTGTCAAGCCACTGTTGACCAAGAAACAGCTGAAAAGCGTCTCACCTGGGCTAAGGAAAAAAGAGCTGGACTGCTGCTGAGTGGTCCAAAGTCATGTTTTCTGACGAAAGCAAATTTTGCATTTCCTTTGGAAATCGAGGTCCCAGAGTCTGGAGGAAGACAGGAGAGGCACAGGATCACGTTGCCTGAAGTCTAGTGTAAAGTTTCCACCATCAGTGATGGTTTGGGGTGCCATGTCATCTGCTGGTGTCGGTCCACTCTGTTTCCTGAGATCCAGGGTCAACGCAGCCGTCTACCAGCAAGTTTTAGAGCACTTCATGCTTCCTGCTGACCTGCTCTATGGAGATGGAGATTTCAGGTTCCAACAGGACTTGGCGCCTGCATACAGCACAAAATCTACCCGTCTGGTTTACGGACCATGGTATTTCTGTTCTAAATTGGCCAGCCAACTCCTTACCTTAGCCCCATAGAAAATCTGTGGTATTGTGAAAAGGAAGATGCAGAATGCCAAACCCAAAAAGCAGAAGAGTTGAAGGCCACTATCAGAGCAACCTGGGCTCTCATAACACCTGAGCAGTGCCAGAATCATCGACTCCATGCCACGCGCATTAATGCAGTAATTGAGGCAAAAGGAGCTCCAACCAAGTATTAGTATGTACATGCTCATATTTTTCATTTCATACTTTTCAGTTGGCCAACATTTCTAAAAACTCCCTTTTTGTATTAGCCTTAAGTAATATTCTAATTTTGTGACACACGAATTTTGGATTTTCATTTGTTGCCACTTCAAATCATCAAAATTAAATGAAATAAACATTTGAATGCATCAGTCTGTGTGCAATGAATAAATATAATGTACAAGTTACACCTTTTGAATGCAATTACTGAAATAAATCAAGTTTTTCAAAATATTCTAATTTACTGGCTTTTACCTGTATAAGGTAACACAGGCAAACGAGAACTGCTGAACTGTGACCTTGAGCATGGCCATTTCTACAAAAGCTGCTAAGGGATGAAGAAGGGATGGGTCAAAATAGAGCACAGAGGCCACAAACACCTCAGTCCGTATGAATTTCATTAGACGAAATTTAAACTAAAGTGTAATTTGTGTCAGCGCATCAATTCACTGGACACAAAACAATCAGAAGTCCACCTACATATGTGATGTGAGCCTCATTAACGTGCAAAACAATCACAGTGCAGGTTGAAATGTATTTTTCTCTTGATTAGGTACAGTGTGTCACTGCAAATAGCACTCAAGCTCAATTAACACCTGATAACGCATGGAGGCATAATTAAACATTGAACAACAAACCTCAACAATGATGATACTGGACTGGTTTAAACGTATGTTTGAAAACTGCTCATCACTGTGTTTCTAATTAGAAATATTTACTATAATTACCATCTGTACAATTATGACAGGAATATGTACACAGTTGTGTAAAGCAAGACTACAGGTCCATCCAGTGGTGGAACAAGTACTCAGATCCTTTACTCACTGTAAGTAGTAGTAGCAATACAACAGTGGTAAAAAAACTCAATTGTTAAAATACTAAAATACTCATTTACACGTAAATGTCCTAAGGACAATTGTATTATCAGCAAAATACTCATTATGCAGGACAGCCCATGTATATTTTAAATACTGCTGGGTAGGTAAAGTGTGTTTTATTTTATAAACCTATCTTACAGTGTGTCTTGTATATAAAATATTGATCAATAAAGTACCCAGTAAGTATAGCTGTAGTTACCCAGAAACTATAGATTATTATAATGGAATTAAAAGTACAATATTTCCATTTGAAATGCAGAATAAAAAAAGCGTAAAATGGAAATCAATGTGGATTTTTAGTGCCGATTTTCATTGGCCTTAGCAGATGACCGACACTGGCTGCCAATTGTCTTGAGCAGATATTTGGAGCCGATACTGCTTTTGTTCCCTCGATTTACGTCATAAAATGTAAACCCTGCCACACTAGATTTGGAATCTGATCTGCAATAAACAAAAACACAGATAAGTGTCATTTCTGCAGTCATCTTACATTGATATTACACCCAAATGATGTGTGCAATGTGCATCATATGGATGGGTCCACTGCATACGGTTAAATGTGCAAGGGTAAAAGGCTTTCATCAACATCTACAACGCAGCCTTGATCATGCATTGCTTGCTGACATATAAGACAGATATAATCAGGTCATCACAAAATGTCCTTTGTCAACACATTTAAATAAACGGCGAAAGCAGCAGCCGCGTAAACGTAAATTTCGGCCGATATCGGCTGGCCGATAAAATTGGTCTATTACTAATTAACACAGGACAGGTACTTCAAAATTTTACTTATCTACAGCACTTAATATAAATGCTTGGTTACTTTTCAACTAGGTCCATCTTACCAAATACAACCTTTGAATGGTGGATATACTGAATGTACAAATCAATTCATATAGTTAATATTAGGGATAGCAGGCCCATTTTCTGCAGTTTACAGATTATATGTATCGGCGTTGTATTTGCCTGATAACTGACAAAGTTAATCAATTAAAAAGTGCTATAGCTCTTTGTCTGTCTCACTTACCACTGAGTATGATTTAATGTCCTGCCCATTAAGACTGACTGTCTTTTACTGGGTATTATGTTGAAAGTTTCTAATTTATTGCTTAAAACATTTTAACCAAGTCTTGTGTTAGAGTTTTTAATATTCCAAAATCCTAAATTTTGATTTATAGACTTTCATTTTCACTGTAAATGCATATCGGTTTCATTAACTACTAATGATTAGTATGGGCCGTGAAAAAACCAGTATCAGTTGATCTTTAGTTAAGATCATAAGGTCATAGATGCCATATGTGTGAATGTATATGATGATGATGATATATTTTATGTACCAACTGGCCCATCCAACACGGAATTACATAACACCAATAAAACTCACTCTGACATCTCTCCATTTGTGCATGAATAAGTCCTGAGCATTTGTGTGTATTTCAGGCCTGTGTGTAGTGATTCTAACAAAGTGTACACAGAGTGTAAATTGTAATTTCCCCACTGGGGATCAATAAATAGTATACATTTTAAATATATATTTTAAGTAATATATTTATAAGTAATTTTATCCACAGCTTCTGATCCAGTGTCCACACACAACATACTCTACTTGCACAAAATAAAGAATTAAGAAAACATATTACAGCAGCCACAACACCTGTATAAGCATTACTGTTTTGTTCCTTGGAAGTGCAAAATGTTCAAAACGCATTTGATGCATTTTCAAATCTTAAATGTATGATAATACAGATGTTGTTGATGACAGCAGCAGATAGTTGTTTGTTTTGGAAGTGAGCTGTACTTTGGACCACAGTTTGGTGGAGGCGTTCTTAACTGAGATTACAAAGTACCATTAGCTGATGTCTTAGTCTGTATAACTTGATTTACAGTAGGCTTGTGTGTATGTAAATTTATCATTCACAATTTCCATATATTAGTGGTGAGGGATGTTCAATAAAAGAAAAGAAAAGATACTTGCAAGGCCGTACTCAGCATTGATCATTGGCAGTCACCTATTTGCAGCCCGTATGTGAGGCTGTGTATCATGAAGGTACAAAAGCTCAGACAGAAGTTTGTGTTGTTGAGTACTCATGATCTGTTTTCAATAGGACCATAAATAAGTCTTAAAAGGCAGTTTGTGTATGTGTGTGACCTGCTGTCTGTGTGCCACCAATTACCCTTCAAAACAGAAACCAGAGAAAAGTAGTTACCTCTGAGGACCCGTGTTCGAACTGCATTAGTGAAAGAAAAGCCCACTGCAGTTGCTTTCATAAAAAGGCTTTAGACTGTAATCTCAGCTTTTGATGAGGAAAGGTAACTAAGTGCACATGCTGTTTGATTAAAATGCCAGTGAGGGGTTTTCTTCATAATGTGGCAAGTACAGAATCTGACCCAAATAAATGGCAACGACAAAGACTCCCAAGTAAAAAGATATGAAGTATATGACTCTTAAGTAAAACGTTGTTTAGTGAGTTACCTATTATTTTATGTTTGTATTTTATGTACAGTAGCAATTAGCAATGTTAAATTGAAACCACGTAAAGGAATACTCATCACCTGAGCTTGAAAGGTGGCTCTAAAATGTTACATTTTAGAGTTTTTAGAGTTTAACCCTGCTCTGCTTCTTATGCAAGTGTACTGAATATATTTAGTATACACCCTATAAAGACCCTTTTGGCAAGTCATAAGACAACAGGCTGTACAGTTAGATAGCTGCACAGTCTCGCTGTAACAACTATGAATAGATTCACAAAGTGAAATGTCTGGTCCATAACACTCATTGTAGCAGAAAGAGCCATGATTTGCTACCTAAAACAATGTAGCCTACTTACAGTGAAGGCAAGGCAGCTTTATTTGTATAACACATTTCAGAAACAGGGCAATTCAAAGTGCTTTACACCAAAACAGTAAAAAATAAAAACAAAAACAGATAAAACACAGAAGAAACAGTTAAAAATAAAAAATAAAAACAGATAAAACACAGGAATAAAAGTTACAGTGCAGTATAAGAAATTAAACATTAAAGAAATGAGCATCATTTAACTTAAAGAAAAGCAACATCAAAAAGAAAGGTCTTCAGCCTTGATTTAAAAGAACAGAGTAGCAGCGGATCTGCAGTTTTCTGGGAGTTTGTTCCAGATATGAGGAGCATAGAAACTGAACGCTGCTTCCCCCTGTTTAGTTCTGACTCTGGGAACCAAAAGTAGACCTGTCCCAGATGACCTGAGAGGTCTGGGTGGGTCATAGTGTACAAGCAGATCAGAAATGTATTTTGGCCCTAAACCGTTTAGTGATTTATAAACTGGCAAAAGTACTTTGAAATCAATTCTTTGAGGCACAGGAAGCCAGTGTAAAGACTTCAGAACTGGAGTGATGTGATCCAGTCTCTTGGTACTAGTGAGGACTCAAGCAGCAGCGTTCTGATGTATAATTACCTATTGACACAAAGTAATCCCTATTCTGTAAGTAGGATTCAAACCAGTTTAGTACTGAGCCAGAAAGGCCAACCCAGTTTTCCAATCGGTCTAGTAATATGTCGTGGTCGACCGTGTCAAATGCAGCACTGAGATCAAGTAATACCAAGACTGAAATTTTGCCATTATCTGTGTTAAGGTGGATGTCATTAAAGACCTTAACGAGAGCTGTCTCAGTGCTGTGGTGTGGTCGGAAACCCGACTGAAAGGTATCAAAACTGTTGTTTAGTGACAAGAAATGGTTGAGTTGTTGAAAAACCGCTTTTTCAATGATTTTACTTAAAAACGGAAGGTTTGATATTGGCCTATAGTTGCTCATTAGTGATGTGTCTAGATTGTTCTTTTTTAAGAACTACAGTTTTCAGGGCCTTTGGAAAGATACCTGAAAGAAGAGATGTGTTCACAATCTGTAGAAGATCAGAAGCCAAACAATTCGAAACATTTTTGAAAACACCCATTGGTAGTATATCAAGGCAACAGGAGGAGGTTTTCAGATGTTGTATAATGTCCTCCAGGTTTTCATGGTTGATCGTGTGAAATTCTGTCATATTGGAACTAGTTTTGCTTGAGCACTGTGACAACACATATCCTGTACTTGATATGGAGGCACTGATTGTTTGTCTAATCTTCTGAATTTTGTCTTTGAAGAAGGAGGCAAAGTCATTGCAGGCCTTGGTAGATAAAAGTTCAGATGCTACTGGTACTGGAGGGTTTGTTAACCTATCGACAGTTGCAAACAAAGCACGTGAATTATTATTGTTTCTAGAGATATCAGAGAAGAAGGACATCCTTGCGTTCCTCAGTTCCAAATTATAAATGCAAAGTCTCTCTTTATAGGCGTTATAATGGACCAAGAGATTTGTTTTTCGCCACCTTTGTTCAGCTTTTCGACACTCTCTTTTTTCTGTTCTCACCAGTGGGACATTTCTCCATGGAGAGATTTTCTTACCAGAGACAACTTTGACCTTAGTGGGAGCAATGGCATCAATAACATTTGTAATTTTACAGTTGAAATGATCTACAAGCTCAGTGACTGAGAGCCCAGGGGGGGGGCGGGTGTGGAGGAGAAAAGCTGAATAAATGGTCCACTGGTGTTTTCAGTGTTATACCGGTTTCTGATTATCTTTGTTTGGACACTTTTGGGCACAGAGATAGTGCCGTTAAAGAAAACACAGGAACGATCAGCTTAATTGACAAGCTTAATTTAGCTATATTTTTCTGAATATATAAATAACCATAATAATACAAAAAAATCATTCATCACAGCTGATAATAAAAATCATGTTTATCATTTACAGATTTACAAATATATGCGCCCTATCCGCATCATCAAGTTCACATGCTCAAAATCAAATCTCTATTGTACTATTTTTCTGTATCTGCTAAATTGAAAATTAATAATTTTCTGAGATAGATAGATAGATAGATAGATAGATAGATAGATAGATAGATAGATAGATAGATAGATAGATAGATAGATAGATAGATAGATAGATAGATAGATAGATAGAGTGGGGCTCGAAGGTTTGGGCACCCCAGCTAAAGATTTGTATTAATGTGCATAAAGAAGCCAAGAAAAGATGGAAATGACTGGTTAGACATTCGTATAATATGTCACAAAAAGTTAGATTTTATTTCCATCATTTACACTTTTAATATAGCAGAAAACAAAAAAAGGGTGTCTGCAAAAGTTTGGGCACCCTGCAGAGTTAATACCTTGTACTGCCCCCTTTGGCAAGTATCACAGCTTGGAAACGCTTCTTGTAGCCAGCCAAGAGTCTTTCAATTCTTGTTTGAAGTATCTTCGCCCATTCTTCCTTCCAAAAGTCTTCCAGTTCTTTGAGATTTCTGGGCTGTCTGTCACACACTGCTCTTTTAAGGTCTATCCATAGATTTTCAATTATGTTGAGGTCAGGAGATTGTGAAGGCCATGGCAAAACCTTTAGTTTACGCCTCTTGATGTAATCCACTGTGGATTTTGAGGTGTGTTTAGGATCATTATCCATTTGTAGAAGCCATCCTCTCCAAAATTTGCTGAAATTTTATTGAATCCATTTTTCCTTCTACTTGTGAAATGTTCCCTGTGCCACTGGCTGCAATACAACCCCAAAGTATGATTGATCCACCCCCCCATGCTTAACAGCTGGACAGAGGTTCTTTTCATTAAATTCTGTGCCCTTGCTTCTCCAAACATACAGTACCTTTGCTCATTGCTACCAAAAAGTTCTACTTTAACCACAACTTCAGTGTCTGCCAGGTCTTTCTGGATGGATCGTGCAGTCAAACGTGGGTTTGAACTTGTTTTTCTCACAATCCTGCGATATTTGCGATATTGGATATTGGCATCTGAAAACGCTTTGCTATCTTCTTATAGCCTTCTCCTGCTTTGTGAGCGTCAACTATTTTCAGTTTTCTAGACAACTGCTTAGAAGAAGCCATGGTGCTGATTGTTGGGGCAAGGTCAGATGAGTCTGGGCATTTAAAACCTTAAGATTGACATCACCTGGTCTTTCCAGATGATTTTTGCGAACAATCCATGACACTGTCAAGTCTCAGCTTTCCAAAGGGGAAACGCCATTTTTTTGTTTTCTGTTATTTTGAAATGATTGAAATAAAATCTAACTTTTTGTGACATATTATATGAATGTCTAATCTGTCATTTGATGCCTTTTGGAGATTTTTCCATCTTTTCTTGGCTTCTTTATGCACATTAATATACATTTTTACCTGGGGTGCCCAAACTTTCGAGCCCCACTGTAGATAGATGCTCAGTGGACCTTTAAGTCTAAGATTATTCCCTATGCAGCAGTACAAGATGACCATTTTTAGAGAGGGAAGACCGGCACACTCAAAGTCTCATAAATTTGTCCATCCACTGCTCTTCACTCTTCCTTGATATTGTATCTATGCAGGCAGTTGCCATAGAAACTTAACTTTATTATCCAACTACCCTTTACTACCTTGTGGGAAATATCTTTGTCCACTTGCATTCTAATTATGTTTGTGTGAATACTAAGCTGGCTCCTGAATAACTACAAGGTGTCAGACAGCAATATCACAACTTCTCATAAAACTACAAATTAAAAAAAGTAGTGCATGTGTGTGTCTGTGTGTGTGTATCCGTCCGTCCGTCCTAATATATTGACAGGTGCTTGAGTCTTTGTCTCCTATTCCCTTGAGAGTTTATCATTTGGATTTTACCTTTTTGTATGTTGTGTTTGTAATTTGACTGAGCTCCTTTTTTCACCACAGAAGAGACTGGGTGGGGGTGGTGGTGGTGCCTTAGTACTTCAACTGCCTGCTTTCTGAACACTGCAACCATTTCTCACCTGTTGCAACAAATACAAAAGTGTAAATAAACATCAGGATAACACCACAAACTGTACTGGTGAAATTAGTTATTTCTTTCTTATAATCCAACTAAATCTAAGTCTAAATCAACAGCTAGGGCTACACAGAGACTTATCTATGGAGTACAGTGGCAAAGTAAAAAAGGACAAAGCACAGATAGTGTTGAAAAAAGCACAAACTGCAAATAATCAAAACACACAACAAAAGTGTGTAGAAAAAAAACATGGAGGATGGTAGTGATTGACATAATTTGACCTAGCAGCAGCAAAAAAAATTCCAATTAAGACTCATTGACAGCCAGTGAGAAGAAAGAAGACCAAGAGAGGCGAGCCAGATGTACGTGGACGTCCCCAGAGGGCAGCAGAATGCCTCTGACTTGTGAAAATAAACTTCTGCTGCCATGTTCTCTCTAGGCTGCACTCTGCACTGCTCAACTGTTTCCCCATCTTCTTACTACAACAATGTGAAGATAACATTTCATTCCTGCATGCAACAGAACAATGTTTGTCTTTATTTCACAAACAAATTCAACACATGATGATTCTATGAATATCATACAACCTAGCCAAACAAATATGTGATATTTATACTGTGATATTTATTTGTAAATTACTTTCCATGTCTGATAACGTTGCTGAGTGTACCGAAAAAGTGTACCATCTCAGAGTATTGTTCAAGGGAATATGAAGAAGATCTCTGCACTACATTCATAGCAGATCTGTGTTGAAGTCCAAATACTTTCATTGGAAAATGATGGCTCAGCAAGAGACATGCTGGGTTTTGATCAAAGAGCAGCAACTGACATCTCAACATATGCTGGATGAATTATTAAAAATACAAGTGACCCCTTGTGAAGAAATAAATTGCTGCTCCTCCTGCATCCGCATATGCAATATGTCAGCTCTGGAGGCAAAGTAGAGGTTATTTTTTATTAGCTTAAATCAGAATGGCAGCCTGTCACTCCAAGCGGATGTGCCATGAAAGGCTGAAGCTTGGCTCTACATCTGTAAAGACGTGCTGTCGCTTACTTACTGAGGGTAGGGAAGCGTTTCAGCAGAGATCGTTAGTGTTAGATAGATGATCAAACACATTTGTATTAGAGATGGAATTCACGAAATTGAAACGGTTAAAAAAAAAAAATATATTTATTATATTATAAAAATATAATTAAATGATACATTTGTTCTTAAATGTATCTTGTTTAAATAAAAACAAACTGAACTGATTTAAGCAGACATTAATTGATGAAGCAAAAACACAAACAGACTTGACTTGATAAACCACGTTATCGTTCATCGCAACTCAAGACTCGTCAGACAAGACTTGTCGGTGCCCGGGTAGCACACCTGGTGGTTGAGCGTGCCCACAAAGGCTCAGTCCTTACCGCTGGAGGTTTGATTACCTCTTGCGGCCCTTTGCTGCATGTTGTTGTCCCTTTCCAATCTTAAGCTTTGATATCAAATAAAAAGGTCTAAATATGCCAACAATAATATAAAAAAAAAAGTCTGCATTTAGCACTCAAAGTTTGCATACAGATGATTTATGGTTTCACTTTTTTCAAGAGCAAATGTGTCAATTTAATTATTCCTTCAACTTTATTTTTATGAGTTACAGCCCTCATACCAAGTGTCCTGAGCTGCATTAAGTTGCAAATGCTGAAAGTAAATACATATTTAGGAAAGCTGTATATCACACCTGTGTAATAAGCCTGTGTGCCCTCCGTTCAGTGTTTTGTTGTCTTAAAACAATTATAATAAAACACTGTGTAAACTGTGGTCAAGTGCGCTGTGGTTTAGAAGATAATCACGCCGAGTCCTGCATACAGTGCCTGCCGAGGCACATGCGCCTCACAGAAGTGTGCACAATAAAAGCGGAAATTAGCAAACATTTGCCCATCCTAATTATTTAGGAGCAGGGGGTAGGCACAGCTAAACACCAGGGGACCTATTCCAGTTTTCAGGCCAGTTTCTTGGCAGGAGTATTCCCTTATGTGACATGCACGTTGTTTTTTGGTGGGAGAACTAGGGGCGGGAGAAAAAAAAAAAAAATTTGTATTGCAATATTTTCAGTTAAAATACTGTATCAATACACAGGCGCCAAGTATCGATCTTTTATTATATATGTGTTGGTCAGTTTGTCTGCTTGGCATCCCCATTTAGCAGCAATACAATTTAAATACAGTATATAGTGATATGAACAAATATAGAAATGTATTTTTTTTTTAGATAAACAGATGTTAAGAAAGTTTCCTTTTGGGGACATCATTTGAAATTGGGAAAAATTTGAAGTTGTAAAAAAAGGTTATAAATTGCAATATATCGCAGAATATTGCAATATGTTTAAAACTGCAATATCGTATCGAGGCATTAGTATCATGATGATATCGTATCCAGAGGCGTCTGGTGATTCCCACCACTATGGAGAACACAGTTTGAATGGAACACACAAGATCCACATTCACAAAATACACAAGGATCTTCTTGCTGTGAGGCGACAGTGAGCCCCAATGCCACCCAAACCATCTGTTTATTTATACCTTTACCCTGTGAGTGTGACTTCATGTGGAGTGACACTCTGTTGTAAAGTTTGAGAAGAGGAGGGGACTAGTTTGGACAAGGGGCAACAGAAACAGAAAAGAGGACAGAAACAGAGAGAGAGAGAGTTGGCAATTTCACAGCAATCACTTAAACATTCAGACAATCAGAGCTTTAATTCGAGGGACAAGCAGGTGAGTATGTGCTGCTGATTAACATTTACACCTGAGAGTATCCTCATATGGCTACAGTTTCAGCAATTAGGCAGTGGGATGGTGCACTGGAACACCTTGGCAGCGGCTGCAGTGGGAGGGTCGAGTATCATTGTTGACTTTCCTCACTCATAGCAAATTTTTCAATCTGTGTGAAAATGCAGATTCACAACCTTCTGAATCTGTCCACTTCAACTACATGCTCAACTATCTGGTGTAAAATGACTGCAGACTGTGTCTTCTGCTTTTCATATGATTGCTATTATCTGAGCCGTAACGCAGGTCAAGGATTATTATGAATGTTGATTAATGACAAAAGAATTACATGGCACTTTTGCCATTACTCTGAGTTGCTCAATAAAATACATGTCTCAAACCTGATGTTGAGCATTAATACAGTGTAACAACACTATAGAAGACCTCCAGCACAGGCACAGAAGTGCACTAGACTATAATTTATGCTAAGTGAAAAAAATTACCATATGTCTGCCATAAGAGCAATGGTGAATCCCGAGCTTGCTCACAGAGGGAATTGATTGGCCTTCTGTTGTTAATCAGCAGTTGTTTTAGAGGTTGTGTCAGATGGCACAGATTCTGGCTTCCTGCTGGATAAAATATGTGCGTGTGCATATAAAGATGGCTTCATAATCCAAACCAAGTGATCCTAGCAAGTAGATCAAAGGAAGCAGCTGGTTTGGGGTGTGCAGGATCACCCACTCCCTGTCTCTCTAGCTGCTTTTGATGGGGCGGAACTGCTAAAAGATGCCTGACAATACTTCAGAGAGAGCTGCCAGAAGCACAGCTGTCTCGGTGGCAGTAGGCCAGGTCAGATAGGCCAGGTAGGCAAACAGTAGGCTTACCAAGATATGGGTGTAAGTGGGTGCAATTTGTAGCCTTGTCCGCCATTAGTCTAGAATGCATCAGAAGCCTCCATCACAAATGATCTGGCTCGACTCATCAAATCAGTTTCACAGGTTGTGAGAATTGCTCACTTCTGCAGCTTCTCTCGGGGCCTCGGTGGGAGGGAAGGCACTTCAACAAATAGACGTGCCATAAATTGCAAGGAGAAAAGGTCTGACAGATGAACAGATGGGTTCAGTATATTACTCTCTCTCTCTCTCCCGTCCACCTTCAGCTGATGAAGTGAGGTGAGGAGCGAGAGAAGAAGTGGAGGGAAATGATCTGTGTCAATGCATTAGACCAAATTGCTCCTTCACCTGAACATACAAATGAGACCCAATGGCGTGATCAATGTCAGAGCAATTAGAAATCCTATGTTTAGAGGTTAGATCTCTTTCTGCATCTGATCTCTCCTGAGTGCACAACCCCAGCAGCAGAGACACACACACACAAGGCAAAATTTAGAGTAATTGATATTAGTAGCCTTATTAAACCAAAGGACTGAAAACACACAAATAACTTTGCATGGTCCAGAATACAAATAATTTTTGAGACAGAAGTGCAAATAGTACGCGGTTTCACAGTGTGCAATTTATTTGGGGGAAATATCTGTTTGCAATTTAATTCTATCAATATCACACTTTCCAGCTTGTGCTCGTTTGTTTTTTCAGTACAATTTAAAGAACTTTCAGGCTATATTAGAGCATGTAAGAAATATTATCGCGCATGCAGTTTATTGGATAATTCCTATCAAGCACTGGTTTGTAAGTAACAAAAATTTGCTTCTAATGTCACCATTTATGGTAAATTTATTAAATAGGTAGTTTCACTGTCGTCAATCATTTCTTAAAACTAATAACAATGAACTTGCATATAAAAATATATATTTATAGGACCCACTAAGGCCAATTAATGATAACATCCCCAAAAGCAGTGGTAGAATTCAGGCAGTTGACCCTATGCTATGGCCTAAAAGTAGCAATACTACAATGGCAAAGTAGCCTACTCCATTACGTGTAAAAGTTCTTTCTTAAGTAAAAGTACAGACATTTTAACAGAAAAATGTACTTAAATGTACTGTAAAAGTATTCTTTAGTAGGCAGAATGTCCACTGTCAGAATATTATATAATATTAATATATTTACAACCTAATTATGTTGCAGCTGGTCGAGGTGGAGCCGATATTGATCCATTAAAATATGTCCTGGTCAGCCCCGATGCAGAGCCCTTACAGAAAGGAAGAGTACTACTTGTTAATTCTCCCCTTTAAAGTGTCAAGGGTTTACACCAATAACCTTCCAATAATGGACCTATTTCTATATGCTTTAGGTTACTACTGGCACCAGAAATCTCAGTGCAATCATTGGGTCATGAAGACGTGTCTCACAGAATTTTGAACAGGAACAAAATATGCTTTGTCAGATCATTCAAGGAGGCTAATAGATGGTAAATTTAATCTGCTTGTCACATAGAACAGTTTTGCAAACAGCTTTTGACAAGGGGCATGGCTTATCTGTAGCTGACGAAAAGGGTCATCATCAGTCTTAATGGATTGTAACAAACAGGTGGTGGTAATAGCACGGTTTTATTTAGCAAACAAGTTGAAGACGTGTGTGTGTGTATATATATATATATATATATATATATATATATATATATATATATATATATATATACACATACACACATACATACATACATACATACACACACAGTATATATTATTTTTTTCCATTTTGTAATGGCATTTATACTATCACATGGGAAAAGTAACTACATGTACATTCTCAGAATTTTTTTTTAATTGATCGAAATAAAATCGTTTTTGAATCGAAAATTAATTTTGAATCTAATCGTGACATTTTCTGAATCGTGCATGCCTATAACGTACTGTCAAAGTCCAAATAAGATGAGCAAAGCATCATCAGCCCACGACCAGTGGCTAAAGATCTTATCTCATCTTCACATCATTTTTACTGACTTGTGCTTCCTCATAATGTACTGCAATTTAATTTTAATTTTTTTAGTCATGTAATAAACAAATGGGAAAACTGAAGTTATATTTGAGGTGAAACAGATGAAAAAATATGCTTAGGTAACTTTAAGGATTCGTGTGTTAGACTGACCTACCTACCATGTAGTCAGAAGTCTGCTGCTCAACCGATAGCGGGCACAACAGGAAAACTTCAGAAGACATAAATAAATGTGTCTAACCAATACCATATTAAAACTAGAAGGACACTCTTAGAAGGCACAGACCTCAATGCCCAACATATCTTTCCAAACTCCATTTGGTGGGCGTATAGCTCAGGGTAAATGGACCAATCTTGTAAACATCATGTCAAAAAAAAAAAAATAAGGTGAAGAAGTTATGATTTCACTCACTTCAAAATAGGAGCATGCAGTCTATTTTAAAATAAAAAAATCTATTCAGTCATGTGAAAATGTGTAAGTGATGTAGGTGGTTAAGAGAAAATGAAACTGAGTGTAAATGTCAAGGGTAAACAAAGAAGGGTAAATATATGAAAGTGTCCAGAACAAAACTGTTTTTCTCAGCAGCTGATTACAACTGAATTATAGCAGCGTGATAAGGGGAATCAAGAGCAGCAAGAATCCCGCATCCAGCACGGTTTGTGTTTTTCCATTCTAAGCAAACATGTCAGTTCTCCTCAGCACTTATCAGAGCACCTTGACAGTGAATTAGAAGCTTGTTTGTAGACTTTACTTTTCAATTCAATTCAAATTTCTACAGGAAACTGTCACTTCCACTAACAAGGTTAATAACTACGATAGCCCTCATTATTGAGTAACGAGACAATTAAAACATCTTTGGGCTGGTACGTAAGTTGCAGAGTGGCTCAATGTTTCAGCAAAAGCCCCTGTACTTATATTGAATATTTCATTTGAATAATCTTTGCCTCTTGAATAATTATATCATAAGACCCTTCCAAACATTGTGTACACACGTGGTCTTCCCGTTGAGCCTTTGCAAGCCCTGAATTATTTCTCTCTCATTACCACGGTTGATTGATATAATAACATGCTCTCCTTAATATTCAGTTTACTGCTGTATATATCTGCATGTCATTGGGTAATGTAATAAAGAGTCTTTGGATTCACTTAGCTGAGAGGATAACTCAATTTCTTTAAACTTAATATTGTCTCTGTGCTCACGCACAAAAGGGGTCTCATAAAAATCCCTACTTTTTCGACATTAAAAGCGCACACTTTCCTCGAGCACATGCATAATGAGCACATTATTAAATTTGTTGGTTTAATGGCTGAATGAGGCAATGACGTAGTATTTTCAAATTCACTTGTGGCACGCATGATGGTAATTGCTAAATTACATCCTGTATTGCCATCATTTAACACAGGATTCCTGACACCAAAGATCATTTATTGGCATTCATTTGTGGCTTTGATAAGTTAAAATATATTGTTTGATCTAATTGCAGTGTATGTCAGTCAGCACTAATGAATAATGGTCTATCGATGTGAAACGCGACCCGAAGATTGTTTATTTCTTTGGATGACATTTACCTAAATGCCACATATCTGCTCTGCTCCTTCCAAGAGACATGTGGTATGTAAATGTAATTTTCGTATCACTGTACAATTGTCTGGCAAATATCACTAAACAGCACACTTTCTCAATTACTGGGTTTTTCACTTGCCATTGTAAAACTAACCATAAGCAGGCATTGTGTTTATACAGCCCCAAGTATTAGTGTACAGTATGTTAAACTAAATCTGCAATTCCTAAAATACGTTGCTTGTTCAATCAGTAACTATACTATATCATTTCCCATTTTATTGGATCAATAAATATCTATCACTTATAAACCAATTCTAAACATTAACATGATGTAGTTGTAAGCAGCCTTGCAAAATACAGTATATATTAATATAATATCCAGTATATTATATACTTTATATTACCATGTATATTGACACCCATTATCTGTTTACACCAGCTTCTATGTACTGAATGGGTGCCTCCAGGGGCCCGTTTCAGAAAGCAAGTTTAGTGAAAACTGAGTTTAACCCTGAGATGAGGGAAATTCTGAGTTTTCTGTTTTCAGAAAGGGAGGTTAATCAAACCTGAGAGAGAGAGGGGTAACTCCGGCCCGTTTCAGAAAGAGAGGTAACTTAACCTCAGAGTCAGTTACTATGGTAACGAGTCTGTGAACCTAACCTGGTCGGGAACAGGTTTTCTTCAAGGAACCTCGAGTTTCTCTCAGTCTCCTCCCTCTGACACTTTCATTTCCTCATTCATTTATTCAGTCTGTATCAGGCGCATTTTAGTGCAGTTTGTTATCTGCATGAATAAAAAACAGTGGTTTATTAACCGTTAGGCAGATTAGAACTACAACTAGGTAACGTTAGACTTTAAAACGTTTGTTCCAAACATGGCATTTCCTTTTGTCAACAATCCTGTTGATGAAAAAGCTGTATTACTTCGCAGGGAGTTAAACATACGTCAATGATACGTAAGAGATGATATTGAGGCCCCGACTATAGATGCATTTTAATTTCCAGATAACTACAGTACCTATTGGAGCGGTGTCGTTTTTCTTCCCAGTCTGTCATGTAGCCTCATCCTTCCTCATATCATCACCATCATGGACCTGCTATACATCCCAGCACATTCCTTGTGTCGCATTATGTTTTTTTTGCAAATGGCAGTTTTCTTTATGACATTGTTGATGCGGAGCATATTAGTAAAGCCACTGTCAGAGTTTGACTCAGTCTGAAATGTGTTTAACGTTTTTCTAGAGTTCCCTGGACACAAACCAATACAACATTAAAAATTAGAATTATTGTAAATCATAATTCTGTAATGATGGTGCTGCAACCTCAGAATGGGATTAGTAGTAGTTTACGCCCGCAGGATTGCACCTAAATGAAACGATAGGTGTAGCCTACTACCATTCCAATTTTCACCAGTAATATTATAAATGACTTGTGATAACATATGAAATGAATACACTATATTAGAGCTTACCTATAGACTCAAGCAGCAATTTTCTCCCACACCAGTTCTCGCAATTTTACTGCAGCAGCATGCTATTTTAAACTAAATACATGTTCAAACCATAGACTGTATATTAGTAATATACAGCCTATGGTTCAAACTCCCTGTATGTGCACATGAGTATTTCCGCTGACCAGTTTGTTTCTGGTTGTTACCATGGTGAATCATAGGCTCCATTCATGCTGCCTTTTTATTGTGGTGTTGGTGCACGCAATTAACTCTGAGTCAACCTACTCCGAGTTGACTGAGCCAACTCGAATCAGCTGTTCTGGAACTAAAAACTTAGAATTTCCCATCTCAGGGTAAATCAACTCAGAGATCAGGGTCAGACTCAGTTTGTTAAACCTCCTTCCTGAAACGGACCCCAGGAGGCCTTATAGTTGATGACAAATACATTCAAAAAGCTTATATCTGCACTTACTCAGCGTGTTACAAAGAATGTATTGAATGTTAATACACACTGCCTAATGCCTATAAATGCTAATGTTTCCCTTTCATATTGTTTTATGTAAATGTACTGTATTTATAAAGCGCTTTTCTAGTCTTAACAACTACTCAAAGCGCTTTTACATCATACAGGAACCCTTCACCATTCACACACATTCATACACATCCACACTGTGGCCGAGGCTGCCGTACAAGGTGTCACCTGCTCATCAGATAAACACTCACACACATTCACACTGCGATGACACAGCATCGGGGGCAACTCGGGATTCAGTGTCTTGCCCAAGGACACTTCGACACTTTGTTTGTGAACAATGTTTAGAGATCTAACGTGGAAAAACTAGAAAGAAAAAAAAAAGCAACAACAATTCTTTTTCAACCCCTTAGATGTATCTTATGACCTGGGAACCAATGGACTAATTCACCTTTTCTTACATCAAATATGTTAAAAATCAGCAACAAAAGACAATATAATTATAAAATAACAAATACATTAAAAACTGCTGTATGGTGTGTATTGTTTTAAAGATTGATCACCTTACATAAACATCTTGTTCCAATAACTCATGAACTGATTTAACAAAATAGTCACATTTGAGGCTCAGCTGGTGTGCTGTGCTTCACTACCTGACGGCCTAATACATTTTTATTTTGCTCCAACCCCCAGCTAACCGAATAATGCGTGGTTAAATGAAGTAATCATTTTTACTGGAGACATCACTCACAGGAAGATAGCAGGTAGGTATATCACTTCCCACCATATGGTCATGGCTGTCAAGCTCGGGCCAATCAGGAAGCTACAATTTGCCACAGAGTTCCATGTTGTGATTAAATAGTTCCAAGGACAGCTCCGCCACATAGGAAGGCTCTTTGACCAGACTGATACTCATCTCCGGCTACAGATTGGAAGTGGTGGTGGCACAGCTATGTGGCTCTCTCTGTGTGGATTTGTTATGTTATTCTCTCCCATTTTCCCCCACGGCCCACTGTGCAATAGACTGTTATTTTTGTCTCATGAATATAGAAAAGTTCAACTTGACTCTCAACTCTGTTCAAATCATAAAAAGTACAGAAATGAGCGAGGTATGAATATATTTCCAAGATGGTAAATCACAGAGAAGTGGGCTGTGAATAATGAAGTCCCTCAAAGTATAGGCTATTATGCAAGCGCTAGTTACAGGTCTTTGATGTAATAAAAATAGATCAAATCAGTGACCATGTCTTACAATTTCATACGTCTTACATTTCTTACATGTTTTGTGTATTATTCTGTTGTCTGTTTTTGTTGGTCTTCCATGTTGTGATAACATGCAATGTCATGAACTGAATAAACTGTATCTTCTATTCTGTTCATGCAAATATCAGATTGGCAAAAACAAAACAAAATTTGTTTGTTTTCTTGTTGTATGAGTAATACAACAGGTATGGAGGGGATATATCCCCCCACACAAATTTCATAGAGCGAATTCCAATACATTGGTATGAAAGAATAGAGATTAATTGTGAAGACAGTGACATTGAAAAAGCTCTTTTGAAAAGAAAATGCTTCTAGATATTTACCTTTACAACCTTACATGATGAATTGCCTTGAATAAAGAAAACAACTTGGTGGGCTTTCTGTAATTTTCTACTTTTTCACTTAATTCTTACAGATATTTATGCTGTTTAATGAATGGCGTCACACATGGAGCCAGTTTATTCTTAAATTTAATTTTGTCAGTATATATTTATATGTATATTTAATATTTAATTATAATTTATAATTCTTATAAATGAATTGATAAAGAAAATTATTTGCAGCCCTTGTACCTTTTAGCAAACCAAAACACTTATATAAACTTATATATAAATATATAAAAGCTAGAAACACTTTTATATTTGTATGTATATTGTATACTGTACATTTTGGAGACAGTATTACTACTATCTGAATAGATTTTACCCTGAAAACACTGACGGATTTAAAAGTGTTTGTTCACATTAAAGAACACTAATGCCTAAAATACATGACTTGCACAGTTGTAGCTATGCTCAGCAGACACAAGACAGCCTTCATCAGACAGCAGAAATAAATTCTCACGAGCAACAAGCAGGTTTGGTAGACATGTTCATTTACAAATCACAGACCATCAACAGCTGACCCAACAAGCAATAACGCAAAACTGGGGACATTTTAAAATATTCATAGCACATGGCAGGTCCTGTTCCCAAGCCTGTTTTCTGCATGCAGCAGTTTATGTGACCAGACAAACAAGAGACACCGTATACCGTAATATGACATCAAGAACCACATATCAAGGGGTTAGCCACAAAGAGACATTATATCAGAAAACAAACTAGCTAGCAAAGAGACAGACAGTCTTTTATGGAGGTCCGTTTGTCAATATCCATGTCATGGTATATCCCTCTGCACTTGTTGCTTGTTGTCAGAACCAGAAGTTATCTCCTCCCTCCATCGCTGCTAGCTTGCTTCATTATTCTTACAAAAACAAAGCGGTTTATATTAGCAACACTTTAAAACGGTTGCTTTCTTTAAATCATATTGCTAACTGTTTTACTGTTTGTTAAGAGTCCAGAGAAGGCTATGACTGGCTTCACAATTGAAATAGGTTGATACTTTGCTACTACTTTAGTGTAAGCAACTTCACCCGGCTTCCCTTAGGACTTGACTCCAATATGATTGCTTTGTTTATATCATACCTCTTTAACACCGCTGACCTGGGTTGAGCCAGGGTTGTCTGATAAGTAGGCCTATTCAACCCTTCTTTTGGAAATTCAAACCAAGCCAGTCAACATGGGTAGCTATATTACCCTGGTCATGACAATTCAGAGATCACCCATGGGTCACAACCATAGACAGTCAAGAAAGGTCACAACCCTAGAGCAATGCATAACAATTACCTTTAGTGCTAGAAATGGCGGGGCTTTACACGTCATACATCACACGTTCAGTCTCGACAAAACGTAGCAGTATGGAGTAAGAACACTATCAAAAGGATGTATGCATAACTTTATGTATTCATATTCGTATTTTTATATTCATATTCGTATTTTTCTACATTTGTGCGTAAATTACATAGGCAAGCAAAATTACGTTTTCATACATGTGTGTTTTTATGTGAGTGTGACTCTAGAAGCTATGACTGTAAACATTCACGAGTACAACTCTGATTTCTACAACTACGAATTCTTGAGTGTGAACACGAATTCAAGTTTACGGGCGAGTAAAAAAACAGTTGAAATGACGTCACTGCCGTCACAGGCCGGGGTAATCGAACCTCGATTCCATTTAATGCGCATGCGTCACAGGTGAAAAATGGCTAACCGTCTATGAGTTGCAGAAATGTATATCATTATAAAGTGCTATCAAAGTAGTAAAATCGTATGAAAAATGTTGAATAAACACGTTTTTTACTTTACCTGTGCTGAGCCTGGGCTAGAAGCCTCCGGTCGGTTAGCCATTTTTCACCTGTGACGCATGCGCATTAAATGGAATCGAGTTATGCATACATCTTTTTGATAGTGTTCTTACTCCATATTCAAAGCAGCATACAGTGTTCACACCCTGTCGTTCAACAGGGAAACCGTAGCGAAACGGTGCACACCGTTTTGAGATTGAACGTGCCCCAGCTGTGTACCACCAGAACGTGAATGTTTTGTACCTACGCCTACTTGAATTGTTTATCGTACAGTAGGTAAAGATAAATAAAACATTTGTGTTTATTTCGCAGTCATACCGTGCTAAAACACAATGATAAAAGTAAATGTCATGCAAAATGGTTCACACCAGATAAAATATATAGGCTTTTTTTATTATTGGTTGGATGTTAATTATCGATTAGGTATGTGTGAGCATCACTTAAATGTTGCAGCTGGTAAAGCTACTTTGAACCACTTGATATACTGCTGAGTAGATTAACCAATAATAATAGCTACATCACAATGTATGTTGTTAATTAAATTAGGTATTAATCAAAATCTGCAAAATAACTAGTGACTAAAGCTGTCATGTAGCCTACAAAGTAGTAAAAAATTTATATACTCAAGTAAAGTACAAATTCCTCAAAATGGTAGGCTACAATACTGGAGTAAATGTACTTAGTGACTTAGTTACCTAGTTAGTTACTCACTAACTTATTTACCTTCTTTCTACCACTGGATACCATGGGCCCCAATGCTCCAGAACCCCCACAGGTTTTTATGTATTTGATTGAGATTTACTATAAATCACACACGTATTTTTCCTTGTGTCGGGTGCTAGATAATAATTTGTTACTATATGCAAATGTTTTCTTCTTTGCAACGTGCAATGGCCATAATTTTAAATTATGCACTTGTTGTATTTCTCTGTTATTTAAGTGGCATCAGCACAGCCTAGTTGTGACGCTGATGAATGCTGGGCATCCTTCAAACCTCTCTCCTGTCATCATTCTTTTTAACCACCCACAGCTAATAATCTTGTTCATGTATGCTTTCATGTTTTAACATTTCTCAAGTCTACATTGAAATGTCAGAGTCAAGAAGCAGACACAGTACACTTGTCACTGGAGGAGGTAGTCGCAGTATTATTACTTAAAATATCTCTCTGGATGAATATAACATCAACAGTGTGGAATAATGGTTTTCCTAAGAATTTTAAGAAAAACATGTGTATTAAAACTTTACTCTACTAGCGCCTTGGGAAACAATAAAAGTTTTCAAAACATCAACTTGGATTGGTTATCTTAATGACCTAGTCGCCTGAGACTACTTAATCTTGAATTGTGATTTTATGCTTCAGCTTTAACAACAAAAAACAATTTGAGTAGCACACTGTGGATAGTGGACTCACAGGTGCTTCAACTTGAAAGGCAGTCCAGGTACGTAATTTGAAATGATACACATGTAAATTATATCCACAGTTACCAACAGCTGGTGTCTTTATGTCAACATATAAATGATGTGAGGTCAATCCCAAGAACGATTCATTGCGATGGGACGCACACTAAATGATAATCATTGAGTTAGTGGCAGCTTTACAGTATAAGAGCACATAAAATATGACAGAATGAAAAACACTGCCTGGTATTATCATTCTGTGAAATCCAGGGGTGAGATAAGTGGTGTATAGTAAACTGTACCCACAATGTGTGCCCCCCCTAAATCCATCTCCTGGATTTTGTAGATAAATGGGGAGACCGCCACTGACACTAAGTGAAATGATTACAGTAATGCTTTTATTGGGGTAGCTGGTGTGATTTTAACCTCTGTTAAGACCTTGCTTAATGTTTTAGACCAGATAAGTAGCATTAGCATGAGACAGCTTAAGAGTTCAGACCCATGCATGTTATTGGAAATCAGTTTCAAGATGATAGGGCCTGAGAGGGAATATAGGGATACTGTATATATCTTATCTGTGAACCTCGGGTGTTTAATGGGCTGCCTAGGATTATCGCTTGCCTCAGCAGATGCTCATTCCAAAACATATGTCAAGGATTAAGCCTGGTGCAAACACTACCAGTGGACAGAGTTTATCAGTTTTGGAACAGGATCCATACTTACAGCCCCTAAGCAGTTAAGCTAAATATGTCAGTTGCACAGACCTCTCCAATAACCGCCCCATCACTTTGGCGGCAGGGCATTGGTGAAGGCATATTTATGAACACTAATTTCTGTATTTTAGGTAACAAACCTGGTTTATACTATTGATTTGAAGCTATTTGATTCAAGTAGGGAAAGTACTTTTTGCAAAATCAAATGTGTGTGTGTGTGTGTGTGTGTGTGTGTGTGTGTGTGTGTGTGTGTGTGTGTGTGTGTGTGTGTGTGTGTGTGTGTGTGTGTGTGTGTGTGAGCTACCATATAGACTCCTACTGTATTTAAAAGATTGCTAAAACTCGTTTTCACGTTTTTCACCACAAGACCCCCTTTTATGATACACAGACATGCTGCTTCTACGCGGGAAAGTTAAATGTTACGGGAGAACCTTTAACGATCTTTCAGATAAATGCTCTGACTGTTCGAAACATTGCTAGAAGTGTAGCTCCCAGCTAACCAATTATGTCTCTTCAATGTTTAAAGAGTTTTTATACGTATGAGATAAAGAAATAGTAATTGCCAGATATACTGTATGAGCTTGCAGACTGGCTTCAAAAATACATCAAAAATCACTTGACAGTAGATGCAAGGAAACTATGCAGTAACAATGTTAAGATAAAGCTCATGAAAACACAAACGGGGTCTAATGAGATATCTCTAGGAGGAAAATGAACATGTTTATAACCTCCTCTCACTGTTTGCCTTTAACACAGGTTTTCTACACAGGGACAGTTTTGTCTCTCCAGTGGCACAAAGTTCCTTGACTTCGCTAACAGTGTGAGTTTAAGCAACAATTTGGCTACAATTTGGCAAATAACAAGCTACAATAATACTAGAAACAATCTAGGAACGGCCACTCTGAAATTAGTCTTGAAGCATTAATTGGAGCAATTTGTTAGCCTATTTTGCCTTTGCCATTTGCTTTTTACTGTTGTTGATGTGGCTTTAGATTTTACTTTATAGATCAATACTGTGACTTTCTCCATTCATTTGTGAACTGCAACAGCATTGTATTGTTTTATATGTTTTTATTCTCTGTCATCCTATGACTATGATGTATACTAATAATAATTAAGACCAGTTAAAGGATGTTTTTTTGTTTTAACTGTATGGCTCTGAGTTACCACTTCACATGAATTCATACAGACGGACATACACACATTATCTACATTTTGGCCATAAAAAGGCCACTGCTTTCGTTAATGGTTGTGTATACAGACATATATTAGCCTCTGAAGCAGCAAAGCTTAGTAGGACAGCTGATACTCTTTAATTGCAAAGTAAGAACACTTTTTGACTGACGGAGTCAAGCTGAGCTGAAACTGTCTCACATCTTGCGTTGTGGGGAAACTAACCTGCTTCTTTACACACGTGTCTTCCAGCTCTATTTTTCATCATGCTGTTTTATTTATTTTTTACCTGTTTGTGACAGTGACACCACCGCTGAAGTACACAATAGACTGTCTGAATCAACAAACTAATAGTAGTTAATAGGCTTAAATTAAAGGAACAAACAGCATCATAATTCAAGGCAGCAAGATATGTGCTGTTTTAGTTTCGGTGCAAAGTAGACTGGGCTCTGGATTCCAAATGTCATATTCGATGCATTACAGGGCTGTACAGACAGTAAAGAAATGTGCAGAGGGCAAAAGTGCAAAAGTTTCAGTCCATGTTGGACTTTCCTCAGTGCAAGATTTAACAAGACAAAGGGCAGTTTTTAAGGTGCAGCTCAACACGCATAAAGATGCGATTTCATGTCTGAATTCTAATTTAAAAACCATTTCCAAGTATGTCAAAAATTGACAGCTTGACTGTCGGACTGATTAATAATAAAGACAGAAAAAGCTATCTTTGAAGAGTGATTCAGGTGCCCATTGGGAGGTATGAGTCAGGTCAATTTCAATTCAGAGATTCTGAGCGGAAGGAACTGAAGTTGTCAAGGCCAATGTAAAATGATCCCTGTACACATTGAGAAGATTAAAAAAAACTCAATAAAGGCAGTATAATCATGTAAGAGATCTTTTGTCCAATAGAGTTGACAACATCAGATCACTGCTCCAACAGAAAGCACAGGGGATATCTTTCAGTTACTCGTCTCCTTCATGTTGTTATCACAGAGCTTGAGCTTGCAATCTGTCTGTCATCAGAGAATATGTTTCTGTCAGGTTCTCACACATGATACACTTATTCATTAACACTTTTATACAAATACACTTTTAAAGCTAATCAGTGGATTTTGTCCATGTGCCATTGGGTCACAGGTTTTTATTGCAACTAAAAGCTACACCACCTGATTTCCCTAATAAGCTATTCCTCTTCTGACCGGTGTGCAGCCTTGGGGTTGAAAGAAAAACATGCTTATAGATTACCACTGGTGTAACTGTGGGTTCACACTTTTTTCTCTCCCTCTCTCTCTTCTGTTTTTGGTGATTGATTTAAGACAAGCTGGTATTGTTAAAAGCAAACATGATTTACTAATATGGCGGATTTTTTGGCAGCAATTACTAATTTCAAAGAGGGGCACTTTAATGGGATCAAGCCAACATAAACTTGCTTATAGTATATAAGAAGTTAGACACCACTGAAAGCTCACTCATTTACTCATCAATTGCCAAAAAGGGCTGTATTTAATCCATTAGGTACATTTGGCTTCAGGTTTATGCTCAGGCATTGGATAAAAGCTCTATACAGCCTGCCTCTCTCATCAGTCACAACAAATGTCTTCGTATATGTACTTATACTTCTAAACTGAAGACTGAAGCAGGGTTACCCAGTACTCTTTTATTCTTGCTACTGAACCTTCATCCTGTTTCTGCTAAGTAAGATCAATTTGTTTAATGTTTATGGTTATTAATTTAAGGCAAACTACTTCAAGTTTTTTTAAAGATTTTATTTGTCATATACTCAACATATTTCTACATTGTGAGGTGAAATGCTTTGTGCTTTAAATGAAAGTACGACACATTCTCGTACACTTTTGATTGAATTCCCTGTGATCCCATAATTATTAAGAATCCTAGTAATGATGCAGCCTCTGCCTCTTTGTTAGGACAAGTCCTCTGTAGGTGACTTACTTGTGTTGCACCTGATTACACCACCTGTAGGATTTAAATATGAATTATGTGTTAGATACAAAGTGCTACAATACAAGAGTTTCTATAGCACATATATAACTCCTGTTAAATTCTCTAAAATGGCTGAAAATCATTTTGACCTGTGCAGGTGTGGTTGTGGCAGCAGTAACTCCTTATTACATTTATGATGGGAGTGCCCAAAGGTGAGAGCATTTTGGTTTGAGATCATTTCAATAATGGGTGTCATTTATCCTGTCAATTTTCCTGTTTCTCCTGTGTGCATGCTAGATCAGAAACCCAAATCAGTGTATTCATTCACTGTTAAGTGTCTTTTACCTTGAGCTGCCTCTCAGCCGAAGGAGTGAAAGATAAGGAAGTGGCATAAAATCATCTTTCTTTTTAATAAATACATTTATGGTTGAAACACTACCTCGATCTGAGAGCAATTGGCCTTCTTCTTAAAAGCTTTGGTAGACGTTTGGGCGGCCAATGGAAAAAGGTGCATATTTATACTATAAATTAAGCAAATGTGTTCTTTGTTTACATACATGTTAATGGCTCAGTATGCACCATGTCTGTAAAGTATAAGTTACTGTATGTTGTGATGTTGTCTTACTTAGAAGATCTACAAACCTAGGTCGACCAGCCACAACAACTTTGACACAAACAATAGTTTCTCAGTTACATCAATAACTAACTAAACTAAAACTGAGCTTTGTATTAATTAAAATTATGAAAGCATGATATATATATATATATATATATATATATATATATATATATATATATATATATATATATATATATATATATATATATATGTGTACATATATATATGTATTATCAAAAACAATAGTCAGGTGCCTCTATAAAGCTTGAAACAGCATTACTTTGCTATCATTCCTCCTGTTCATACTGGCCATTAAGATGTTCCTTCTTAATGTAATTGTGATGTTTTATTTTGATAGTCTGGTTTTCTGTCTTGTCATGTCTAGTTTTACTTCCTGGGCTTTCCTGCTTTTTTTGATTACCCTGCCCATTCCTAACGTGTTGCACCTGTTCCTTGTTTTCTCATTTACTCTGTGTATGTATAGTCTCTGTGTTCACCTTGTCTGTTGTCAGATCATTGTGTGTTTCTGTGTCGTGTGTTCCTGCATGGAGTCTGCCTTTTGTCTCGGAGTCCCAGTTCCTGTTCTGTGGTTCTGGAATTAGTTTGTGCCTGTTGCTTTCTGGACTCAGTTTTGTATGTACTTTATGTTCTTTTTATGAAATAAATCCTCAAGCAACAAAACTTCAAAATTTTTAACTCTTTAGCTTTAATGCTTACCAGTTATATGTTATAATAGACAAACAAAGACCATTTCTGTGTTATATCAGAGCAGATAACTTTTACTTCCATTCAATATTGTAGTGGGGGGGTTAGAGGATGGACAAATTGTCTGACTAAACTGAGGATTGTTTGTTTAGAGGCAGTAACACTAAAAATTTACTTTTCTCATATTAATTAGGATTCCTTTTCTTAAATATAAAGAGACTTGGCGTGTAATTTATAACCAGGTCTTACTTAAGTAAAGGAGAAAAACATTAAAAATAGCATGGTGTTACTATTCAGTACCAGCCACTGTTCAGAGCCAATCAGCAAGTATAGCTGGATGATTACTCAGATCCACGGAAGTGTGGAAATGGACAAATTGGAGTGTCATTTCAGCCGGCTCAGTGCTTCTCATAGTGTCAGGCTAAAATTGAACTACTTCAAGGCTAATTGTGTAACAACTTAGAGTGCCTGCACCCGAGAGTTATGTAGAGAATTGAATGTTACTATAGACAAAGAACCATAATGACAATCAATTCCAGAACGAAAAAGTAAAATGGAGCTGCTTTTGAATTCAAGTCAAAGAGATCTCTTGAAAAGGCCATGGCTGAGGACATCCATATGAGCCCTATAACTGTTAAATTACAAAATTGAATTAGCAAATTTCTCAATAAGATCTATTTTGTAAAATATAACCTTACATTTTGAAATTAATTCCACACAGTCACTTTATTCTTTAGGTTAAGATAGAGAGGCACAGCACACTATCAGTTACAATGTTGAATACACATAGGAACATTTTACAGGCAGTGCCTTAGATTAATAGTTGGTAGTCTGTGTCAAAGAGGAATCAACTTAATGTAAAGAAAAGTGCTGTAATAATTAATTAATTAACTAATTAATTGTGTGATTAAGTGCACAAAATAAACTAGGAACCAGTATGCAAGTCTTAAAAAAACAGTACTTTAGAGGTGTATCATTGTCAATTCAGATTACAATATAATTAACTGAGAAATACAGTTGTATACAACAAGAAATATCTATATACTTCATAAGAACAATGTCAGCCTTACAAGTTATAGGTCGTACTAGGTGAGTGAAAGCTTTATAAGATGTTTGAGTGTTCCTAAAAGTTTGCTGTCTCTCTAATTTTATAGGAGAGCTCAAAAGATGAGGAACTGAGAAACAATACTAATTATTTTTCCTATTATGCTACAATAAAACATGAATCTTTACAAAGTTATATGCTTAGAATCCGGTATAATATTACTACAGACAATATAACAAGATTTCTGCATCATTGCTCCTTACAGAGTTTTTCTGTCAGTTTGTGGTTGAACAAAGCACCAGTTGCAACAGTGAGTGGGAAAAACTGTGCTGCCACTGTTCATTTGTGCTGTTATTTACTGAAATAAATCAGTGGTTAAACATAGCATAACAATTGTACACCTGCACATTTACAGAGAGCTGCAAATCCAGCAAATAGCAATAATGGCAGCCGGTTAAAGGTTCACAATTATTGGGATTGAAATATCTACGAGGATAAAAGCATTAAGATATTATTCACTCACATGTATGTCTGTCAATTGCCCTGCAGTGTAATGGTCTTAGAATCAGTTTGCTGAACTCTGACATGAATGTGTGATGAATAATTCAGATTTTAAAGAGGAGTTTGTACATGGTTAGGCATTCATGCAAAAAGATACGAAATACACAACATATACTGCTGGTTGCCAAGCAACACCAATTTCATGTCCTGCAGCTGTTAATGCGCACACAGAAATAATGACGTATTTCTAGCCACACAAATGAGAATAGGATTGTCATACCATACCATACTATATCGGTTCATTACTGTAATATGATGACGGTAAAACAAAGTAAACATTGTTTTTCCCACCAATGTTAATTCATGTATTGTCTTGCTGTGTATTTCATAAATAAAATAGACATATCATATACCTATCTAGGAAGAAGAGGGCCAATTCAGGATCGATTTTGAATCATTTCAAATCCCGGCAGTTGTCTCCATCTGTTAAATGACTGACCAAGGTTGACTTGTGTTTTTGCCCGTGCTCTATCACCGTTCCTTATAGCTTTTTTTTTTTTTTTGGGGGGGGGTTCAATTCTTTTCTTTTCTGTTTGCAGTTGCTGCACCAGTATCAGCCTTAACCACAAAATATTACGTAAAAAAATAAAATTCTCTAAAGAAAAATATCTGGCTAACTTACTAATACAAACCTTTGCCTCGGAAAATCTAAACATAGGCTCTTTCGGTCTGTCATGCCGTAAATCATTTCATGTGATTTGGCGGGGAATCAGACCCGGGGATAGGCATTAAGCCTAATTTATAAAGAAATAGCCAGTCTTCTCGCTAATGGTCTTGTTGGTCATATGGAGGCATCAGTATTGGGGCCGTTTCAAAATAAGTTAAAAACTTCTTGTTGCTGCTTTAAAGTTAATGTATTACAGGAAATATGACTTCACTTTTACACTCATGGGTATTTTCCTTCAAAACCTCAGCCCTCAATTCATATTTACCAGCATGTGCACACATATTTATCCATCACCTCAAAAGGATCTGTTCATTAACTGGCAGTTCTATAGAGTGATATTATATTTGCCTTGTCTGCTTGGCCAGTATATTATTAAAGCACACCTCAGAGAAGACCACTTCCGCCACAAGGTTTCTATGGTAACCACTATTGTACCAACACCTTTTATGAGTTCTGTCGACATCACCTTCTAATTACTTTCAGAGACCAAATCCTCATTCCAAATATATCCAGCTTTATTTCTATTCATTATAGTAGGTAATAAGGTCAAAAGTCAAAGGTGTAAGTATCACAAAACACAGTGTGCTCTATGGTTGTGCTCAAAAGTGAGATCAGGAATGATGCAACTAGGAAGAAACTTCACAGGATAAGAAGTGTTGAGCTTTTATGCCTTTCAGATAGTCAATATTACATGACAGATCATAGCAATGATGCAGAAGAGATGATGCGTATCCTGTGCAACAATCTTATAAAGCAGAGGCCAAAGTCTGCTCCAGTTCAGTTTATATAGCTTCTCCTTCCTATAAAACTCAGCTGCACTTGGGGGGAAATATTTCCTCATCCTCGTCACACCCAGCATGACCCAGAAAAACCAAACAGATGGCCAAGATTGATTCCACCTGCACCTGTTCCATATTCAAACATAACACTTATAAACCACATCATTTTAACACATGAACCAATAAATGGGACGCTGCATTTATACTTCATATTTGTCATAGTACTAAAAACGTGCATTTTACTTTATTAAGAGTCCTGGTGGCCTGGTGGTTTAAGATAAGTCTGGTGAAATTCTATATATTTTTTCTTATTGTCAACAATAAGAAATAACAAATCCAATGAAAAGGCAAAACAAATGAATAAGAATAAGCAATATATTGATTTGGCTCCTAAGTATTGCTTGTGAAGCCTGATACAGCAAAATCTCTGTGCCATAGTATTTTTATTTTGGGCTAATCTCACACACACCATCATGGGGTTGTAAATACTTGCTACACCTTCAAATCTGCAGCTGAAAATAACCCCCAACAAATGCACTATTTACCCGTTTGAGTAACAGTTGCTAAAAACTACGGTGCCCAGCTGCTTAATAAGATTATTAAAGTATGTTTGTGACCTATTTTCAAAGCATCATGTCTTCAGTAAGGACGGGATTTGCTGAAATTTGCTTACAATAACACAAATATAGAATCTCTTTCTCTCTCTCCCCATAATTCATGTCTACTGTGACTATCCAATAAAGGCAAAATGCAAATTCAAAATGTTTTGACATGGTACATACAGAACAAGTCCAACCTAAAATCAAACAATAAGATCTTGTCAGCAAAGTGTTTTCGGAACCTAAAGGCCCAAATGGATAAAACCTAATCCACTTCAACCTCAACTCTGACAGGACCAAACTGTATTGCGAGTCATTTCCCATTTAAGACGTTGTGTGTTATATCTACAACAGCAGAGGTCACAACTCTCCACATTTTTATGTTAGCAAGGGAAGCCAATGGTTAACCTCTGCTGACTATCAAGTTGGCTGTCAACACTGAGCTACAAAGTTCTGCTGAAATCTGCTGACTGTGCTGAACTCTGTAATGACTTCCGAGGGCTTCCGAGTGTGAGGGTTGAACGCTGGCCTGTTCCATTGGAAGAAGTCTCTGACTGGATCTCAACTGTGGAAATTACCTCATGGACCCACAGTCTGCTCTGGTGTAGTGTAATATGGGTATCACAACAAATAAACCATCAAACCATCACATTTTCAATTAAGATTTTCATGATAGTGTAGCAGTTGTTTAAGCTGTGCATTTTTCAATTCCTCAAGGATGTGAGGAAATCAAAAATCAGCATCTTTTAATTAACAGACTCCAAATTGGTCTGAACTGTTGACATTTGCAGGTGTTTTCATGTTTATTACTGTGACACTTGTGAAGTTTGGTTTAGAGCTGAGATCAAGCTGCGATTGAGCCTGACGAGTGATGTATCCCGTCCCTCCTCTGGCAGGTGTTGAAATAAGCTGCAGCTGTCTCTGCAGCTGGGCCTTGGTGGTAGTAATGAGCAAAGACAACACTCTCTCTGCGTCCTCCGATGTTCTCATCACGCAGAAAGTCAATCACAAAACATCATTGCTACTTAGACTTTCTAAATATATTTACAGCATGTATAACTCGACACAGGAGAATAACGTGGGAGGCATGATGGCTGCCAGTATTGCATGAATATTCCAGAAGTGCGCTGTTTCAGAAATGTATGAAATAACAGTGGTAGCTGGAATATTTTGCTGAAATTCTCAGATTTAGATGTGTTTCCCTGCTCTTCCGTCAGCAATCAAGGCTGAAGCTCACAGATACCGCCTCTACAATTTGCAGTTAGTGTAGGCCTTCATAAAAAAAGCAGCTAATGCAGAGGTGTGACAGACACTCTTGAATCATCATGTTTTAAATCCCAGTATTGACCTTTCAGTATAGTGTTGTGGAAATTGCTTACAAACAATTAACACCCAGTATACAAACACACAAAGTAGTTGAAGGGTTAAAACATAATATAATGTATACAATATATTATAGAGAGAGTATACAGAGTACTAGAACATTTCCCTGCTCTACCTTGCCACCAGACAGCCCTTTCCATCGGGAACTAAAGCTGTATCGATGCCATCTTCAAAGCCACCAGAGTACATTGACAAAAACAGTAATTTTACCTCCCAGAACACAGGAGTTAAGCGCGTTCAGACTGCCTCCGTCGGCTGTCCGACGGTCTGGCAAAAACGCAGTTCTTTTCATTCATTTTTAATGGTGGTAGTGCGTTTAGGCTACGGTGGGGGTTGCAACAGGGGGGGCGCTCAAAAAAACGCAGCAGGCCTGCGGCAAAAAGTTGAGACCAACTCAACTTTTGGGGAAACACAACCTCACGTCATGGTGCGGTGGCCATCATGTAACCGGCGATTAGAATTGTCGGGGTGAGAATCCCGGACAGTAAACGGGAAACATCAATGCCTTTATTGCTGCAACAAAAACCTTTTAAAATGCTATGAGGGTAAAAAGCGAAACAAGCATGAACTGCCTGGGAGTTTGTAGAACAGCAAAATGTTTCCAGTAACAACAAAGAACTCGCTATGTCTCTTTCATCTTTTCTTTCTCTCTCCTGTGAAATTAAGATGCCTTCAAGTGCGGTCAGAATCGATGAAATCGTTAAACAATCTGACGGAAAACAGTAATTGTGAAATAAAAAGTCTAGTGCTTTCTTGGATTGGTTTAAGAACACAACAGGACATCACCCAGAACGGCCGTTTTGTTGACACTCCCGCCCCTGCCGCACCACCCTGTGGCAAATCGCTTTTTTTGGTGTGAATGTCCTGTTACTGTTCTACTGCTGTCTTGATCTGTTAATTAGTTTGTGTTGTTGTGTGTCTAACTTTAGCATTAAGCAAAAGAAATAGCCTGTGCTAGCCGATAGCGTATGCTAACATAACCTGCGCTGCGTTCCATAGCAACGGCCTCAGTGTGTGCAGCTTCTCTTAAAGCCTATGTTGCAGGTTAACCACCACTGTTGATTATTGGGTACAAAAAGCACTCAAGATATGTATATCATTTATAAAAAATGTCTCCAAATAGTGTTAAATGACAGTTTTTGGTCATTTTTGGTATTTGCGGGTTTATTAAGTCAATTCGGCGATGACGTCACAGTCGGGAGCGAAGTCTCAGCCGAGACTGGGATGTGGAAGAGGTGGAAAGGCCAGCAGTTGTATAATTACGAGGGCATGTGAGAGGGCAAATGAGGAATTGCCAAGATTTTGGGAAGTCTCCTTCATCTATCTCCTTCATTTAGCAAGGCAAGCAGTTTGGAGCAAAATCAATATTTTACAGATTACGATTAGCTGAGAGCTCCATAAAATATTTTCACAGTATACTCAACAGTACAAGTATTTGTACACCGTTGTATGCTTCAAAAGTTTTTTTAAAAGCTTGTCCGAGTCCGTTGTCTGTGAGGTTGAAACATCCACACCAGTCCAGGCTTTCGATGACTTGGTTGGACGCGTCTCTCCAGGCCGCGCACACTCGGGCTACGCTTCCTTTGCCTTTAACGTCATAAATGAAAATAATGTCCAGGATCTCCGGGAAAAGAAACGATATGCGTGTCTCCATTTCAAACATCACTGCAGGTTGATTGTGGGCGACAACGCTGTCGTGGTTTGCTTACCGTAACTCTACCGCCAAAGTTGTTGGCTGGCTACGCAACGTTAGCTATATCCGCTAGCATATACATACAGGCTAACTATAGCCAGTTAGCTTTGTGTGTAACGTAACAAAAACCCACCCATCTTATAGGAGCGAAGCTTACTATTTCATTCAATACAAATATGGTATAAAATGTGCACTAACGCTACAGGTATTATGTTGACAACATGGAGGCATATATAGGCAACACCAAAGGCAGTTGTAATATTTACCTAGCAGGCTGGGCTAACGCTGTTGCGCTAACGTCCGGCGGCGTAGCGTTGTGAAAAGCCAAACAACACCCCGTCTAAGCTGTGTTTCACTTTCCCTCCAATATTCTAATAAACATAATGAAGTCACCTGGACTCAGTTGAGACCATAGACTGTTAATATTAAAAGACCAAAAGCCATATTAGGCCAGACCAGTGGCAAATACAACGCAAGTTGCTCTGTTATCTCCCTAATGTGACGTCATGCAATGCATTGTGGGAGAAAAAATAAAACACTGTAAATAGTGCCTACTTTTTGTATTATATTCAGTTTTGCAATATCCAACACCATCAAATACAATGGATATTCAGTTCAAATATTTATTTCCCACAAGCAAATTGCACAAATTCGTTGCAAAATTAAACCTGCAACAAAGGCTTTAATACATCCATGGTGCAGCCAGCCAGCCCAGGAGGGCCAATTTTACTGTGAGCTATTATAATATATTAATAGCTGTGAGCTATTGCTTACTTATAATCATGCTTGTATAAAATAGCATCACATAACATGGCCCATTTCAATTTCCACATGATTTAATTTACATAGAGTGTATTTGTCTATTATAGTGACTTTGATGAAGCTCAAACTATTTTATGGATACATTGTGCATAAATGTAGGTAATTCCAAATAGTTCCCTTTCTTTTTCTTGGCTTTATAAATTGAGAACCATATAGTACATTAGCACCTCACTTTGGGAGCCTTACTCAGTACTGAGTTATACATTACAAATGAGAATCACTGTCACTTCAGATGAAGTATTTAGTAATGAGCACCAATCAGAATTTAATGCAATCAGTCAGCCTATTAAAGGCTCATTTACTTCGCTATTTGATTTATTTATTTATGTTTTAAAATGATTGCCCGTTTTTCTAATGCACATGATAATGAACAATTTTGATATTTTGATAAACATTATTTCTCGTTCTCAAATCCTACATCAGTCAACATGTAATGTGTAATGTCTGTTAGTCCATCAGAGACTCTAATCTTAAGTTAAAGGTGAGTCAAGTAACAAAGCATGTTTGTGTCATTTGTTGTCTTTTTTTACTTTTAAATTTGACTTTTTAATTTGATTTGATTTTTTACTCAACTTAAAAGATCTATTAAAAAGAAACAAGAGGATTATTAATACAAAATCAACAACACAAAAAGTCATGGAAAAGAAATCAAAAAGTTGTCATCATTATTTCCAGTTTTCCGCTCTGTAGTGTGCGGAAGGGAGCTGAGAACAAAAGTAATGGGAAACATTTGAAATTATATTACAATGTGAGGGCTCCCCCCTTAGGGAATAATAAATAGTCAGTGCAGAAAGGTTCGACCTGCTACCAGGATTTTAAGGTGCCCAGCCCATCTGCATGCACAAGTGGACACTTATAACTGGCATATAATTATGGATCAAGGATATGGCAACCTTGCCTGGGAGTGTGTGTATGCTTGGATGATGCGAGACTTGTGAAAGTCAAAGAGCTACTTATGAGTTGAAGGTGCATGCCAGCTGACATGAAAAATCTGGTTTGTTGGCCTAAGGGCAGCAAAGAATGTTGATGGGGGAAGCTGGAGGCTTGTGATTACTCCCTGAAGCTTGCAGCACTCTGCATGACGAGCTACCTCCACATGACTTGGACATCCACAGTGACCTCTAGACAATAGTCATACATTAGGACGGCCTCTGTGAGGCTGAGAGACAGAAAGAGGGAGAAGTGCTATGACAAGGAGATCAGTCAGACATGTGGACAGCTCTATATGCTCGATCCACCTCTGTGCATCCAATCAATTACTGTAATTCGTTCCGGCTGTACCCCCAGAGAGTAAACATGGAGCAAGGAGTATAGCAGCTAATAATGGTACCTCTAAGAATATGAATATTTTTCCACTGCTCAATACTACATTTTCATCACTATTTAGTTGGCTTGGGTATTAACATACAGTATGACCTGAGCCAAATTTATACGTTTCTTGAGAGTAAAAAATGTCAGCATTTGTAAAGTTATAGTTTCATTTTGCAAAGTAAATCTCAGCCTGTTTGAATGTCAAATGCTTAATGAAGCTTATCTGCATGCACTGCATATTATTTTATTCACTTACCATGTATTTCCATTTCCTTAAATTCACTCAGATTTTCTGCAAAAATCTCAGCCAGCAAACATATCATTAAACAGTAAATTTGTTCATGTCTCACACTTGCCAATAGATTTTTTAAAAATAAAATAAAAAAGTGCATCAAAACACCCTTAAGACTCTGGTTTGTGTCTGTGTGGGTGTTTCATCAATGTAAGAAGTTTTGTTTTCAGTATTGTCCAGCATGATGGCTTACTTGTGCTCACAGAGGAAATAACTCAAACGAGAAGGTGCAGGGATACAGGTAGGAAATTGGGTCTCATGAGAGTATTTTAGATGTATTGTGGATTGGAGTCACTAGATAAGTCAATCTCAATCCAAAGTTCTTGACAAGGTAATGGATGGAAGAGAAGTTGCTGGCTGTTGGTACAAACCCATGAAGATATTGCTAGCCAATTAAAAGGGAAAAGAGCTTCATTAACGTACTGTCTGGGTCACAGCTTTCCATACTTTCCAGAATTACGTGTGTTTTATCTTCACTTTAATAATTTAGCAAAACTATTTTGGTCCTTTAGTGCTCTGTCATGTCTGTCAAATAAATACACCCATGGTCAGCTGCTGAGTATTGACAAGCTAAAAGTAAGAACACAGAAAACAGGTCGAGGTTGTGATGTTTGACTGTGCGTACCACTATGCTTGCCTTACACAGTGAAAAAGAAATCTTTGAAAATTGTGAAAAAAAATAAGAGCTCCAAAAATGTTGCCAGTGTCGTGCTAATCATGGTCTAATTATATCACAAAGTAATTACACAGCAATTATAGTTGCTATTATTTCTGAATGAGCACATTTAAAAGAGAGAATACATATGAGTTGATTAAAATTATACATTAGGTGATTCGATGAGGAAATGTTATAAAGTAAATTACTTTGTCCCTATGCATGAAATATAGTTTAATCAGTTTAGTTCCATTTGATTAAATTGAAGGATAGATCGGTAGCGTGTTCCGTATCCCATATTCCCACTCTGTCTTTGTACCTCTGTAAGACATGAACCTCTTTAACAACAATGCACTACCTGCTACTGCAGCATGAGGCTTTTTCCATGTGCTATACATTAGTGATTTCTGTAATGTTAATAAGTCTATACAATCTGCTGCTGGCATGGCAAGCAGTCAGCTGGCTTTCAGGGAAGTCATGGCAACAACTACAATGAAGGAGGGCAGAAAGAAACTAATTAACATCAGAGCTCAAAATGCTGTAAGAGACCTTGTTCAAAAACATACTGAACATCAGCATTAAGGGTTTTTTTAGACAACGCTTCATGGTTGTACAGTGCCGCAGCTTCAGGTCAAATCTTTCATCAAAGTTGACAAAGTGAGGATGAGGAGGAGGAGGAGGAGGAGGAGGAGGAGGAGGAGGAGGAGGAGGAGGAGGAGGAGGAGTGCAAGACTAACATTACACTTCCTACCTCAAGGCAAAAATCTGCATATTGCAACTTTGTTATTACAAACCACATAAATGGTTTATTGCAATGCTTATTTCCATTACAGATATATCTGCCGATTTCTGTCTTGATTAATCATTTTGAAAATATAAATGTCTATCAAAATAAAAAATATCCAGGTGATATCTTCACAACCCAAAGATATCCAGGTTACTATCATATAAAACTCAGAAGATTGAACCAGAGAATATTTGGTATTTTTGCTTCAAATCAAATTGGGCGAGGTTTACCCAGTCTAGTTTTTATATCAGTGTGGGCCGCATTTTCTAGCTTGTACTTTTTGCTTGAGGAAGACAAGATATTGAAGAAACATTGACTTCTCTGTTGTTTTTGCATCACTAAAGTGTACTATTACTGCACTGCTGCCATGAGAGACACTTCTGAACTGTATTACCTTCTTGTAATAGCTCTGCGATGGCCATTTTGATCAAAAATTTATAACCAATGTCCATTAAAAGTTCAGGTAAGTCTAGTCTAATAGTGTGATGTTGAAACTGACAAAATGCCATGGAGTGTTAAGTATTACAGACTATATAACGTTCTTAACTTCTTGGTGGTTAATTATCAATGAGTTTTAGGCGAACACTACAGGTTAAAATAAATGTAATGATTGACTATAGAAAGCATTAAATGAGATTTCTACTTTTACTCTTTTTATTAGTGTCACCCTTCAGTGAATTGGGTAGAAGCTGAACATACTGTAGATATAGTTACAAATTTAAACTGTGTGCGTAATTTAAAGTGATGGGGTGAATTATGTCTCTCCGGCAAATTAAAAAATAGGCTAAGTTGTGTGCTGTCTGTGGCTTCTTCCGATGAAAGGAAGAGAAAAATGACTACATTAAAATAATTTAGACCCCTTTTTTGAAAAAGGGTTTTTAGAAAGTAAAGGTCCATTAAAATAGCTGGAGGCCTCCAAAATACCTTTTTCTGTAGAGGCAAATCATGATAATTAATATGTGATGAATAGGTCTATTTCGTCCCACTGCTCATGAGCACAAAGATAATGAAGGTTTGTGGTCTATTTGTGTTGTGCAGCATCCAATTTATTTCCACGGGTTTTAAAAGAAGCATGGCCTACATTAAACTAATTCACATAGCAACTTTATGAATGTCATTGTCCAGTATTTCTATTGCCTGATATTTCAAATGAAATATGGTTGCTTTTTTTCAATCAAACTAACATAAAAAAAGTAGATTTAGATTCTCAGACCACGCGAGGTAGATTGGCGGTATTATAGAGCAGGTGTACTAGTAAAATATTACCTGTGGTATTGATCTGAGTAGAAACTGGCATCCACAGAGCTCGGCTTGGTATGTAAGCTCTTTGCGCAACAGAGTTTCTGCAGATGCTTTCAATCACAGTATAGGGATTCTTTCAGCAGATGCTCTCATAAACCGTCACAGGAAAACTAGAGTTTTGTGCCAAAAGCAGTGCCATAGTCATACGGCAGTAGCAGAAAGTAGAAAAGTGCAGCACTTTTCATTACTGTGGCAAAACGTACAAAAAACTAAAAATGTTACAGTGCGTATAGTATTTAATGTTAAGTTGTATTTAATGAGGTCTTGGTTGATCATTTTGGTTTGTTACCCAAACTTCACAAAGTAGCCTCTTGAGAGAAATTTCAAACTAATTGTCATAGTTAACTCTATAAAGAATGTGGTGTATTAACTTAAGTTCTACTGACTTGGCTACATTTAACATTGTAGTCAAGTCTCCCAGTTAATCCTGCCTTGTACTGACCAAAGTTGGAGAAAGAGTTATCTAGCTGATGGGATCTTACCTAGCTACTGAGCATGTGCGACTCCCAACAAAGATAGTATTGAAGTGAGATGTCTCACTCTGTAGCTAAAACAAGTGAGATGTCTCACTCTGTAGCTAAATCAGATACTTAAACACAAAGGGTGAAAACAGGATATGCAGCAATGTGCAATACAAGAAAAATATGGTGTTTTTTAAAAATTAAATCATGTTAACCTATTCTGGTACAACCTCAAAATACAATTATGAACCTGAATAGGAGCATAATACGGGCGCTTTAAGTTACTATTTAAGTAAAGGATCTGAATACTTCTCTGAACACTGTGCATAATGCCTAGTTTGATCTGCAACAGAACAACAATTTTCTGGGAGGATAATTAAAACTGGTTTGAGACAATTTTTTTGACAATTGCTATGGACAACTTCAGACATTCCGACATTTGTCGCCTTTTGGAGATTGTCTTTTTTTTAAGCATTTTTTTCTGACAATTTTTTTTTGATATTTTCAATGTCCAGGACCTCCCTAGATTGTAGGAGATCTCAACCCCCCAACGTTGATCCCAAAGTTACGCCCTTACAACAAAAACTTTTGGGATGTCTGTAGTGTCGCACACCAGCGGAGGTAGTGGATAGATCCAATGAAAGGTCAAATGAGGTGTTCTCTAAGTTTAGTTGTTTGTTTCTGTCGTGTGTTTAACCTTGGATTCTGCAGTAGCAGAAGACACCGCTTCATCAACAGAGCCAACGCTGCTAATCCATCTCTGCCACTGTTGTTTACTGTTCTGCCTTGTCTTGCTTACATCACTCTACCTCCAGAGACCTGATACGACATTCAACTTTAACTTGTTAAAAGCAGACCCATTTAAATGTCTTGCCACTTCAACAATAACATACATCCAATTTATTTCAACTGTCTTCTCATTTGAAAAAAACTTCAGTTTTCCTGCAGTGTTTTTCAGACCCACCAACAGAGGCAATATTTTGAAGTGCGCCCCCTGCAGTGGCTGTGTCAAAGGAATTTTAAGATTTTAAGAAAGAATTTTAAAATACTGTAATTTGCTTTTTATTATATATCGCTGCACAATATAGAGAGCATTTTTTGACATGGCAAAGGGTTAATTCTTGTATTTCTCCAGTTTTAAGTTCCCCACAGCGAATCAGCAATAGTTGCTTGGGAACCACTTACCTCTTCCCATGGAGCCCCTTCACGGGGGTTGTGTGCACAGCCTCTACTTATTCTGCTTTCTTAAACCCTGGTGGGTTTAATGTTCTGTGTGCTTTTCACCTTGTACTATTTTAACTTTGGATTCCAGGAGATTATGAGCATCATTAAGCAAACAGTTGTTTACGTTCTTCACTAGATCCAGATGTGTCCTCTGCAGGGGATTAAGATGCTAGTGATAGCCTCGTGTTATAATCCAATTATTGCACATTGTAAGATCATTTGTGCACACTCTCTGGCTGTATTATCTCATGTTGGAGTCTTTTGTTCAAAACGAATGATAACAGATTGGTACCAGATTGCTGAAATTCCCTACATTGTCAGTATTATCAAGCCAGATCTCAGATAAATCCCATTGTCCAGTTATTACAGCTTTGCCTGAATACAGGATGTAAGATCACAGTTCTAGAGCTGCTGTGCATGTCTGTTGTCACAGCCCAACAGGTGTAATGGTGATATCACAGCAGAAGATGTTTTCACAGATCATTAAATCCTTGTTCACTTCAGTAACTAAGCATTTTCTTTCACACGTTGTGCCAGCTGTGACATGTAGCTTTATGCTTCCAAAAGATCACTACGGCCAAATGCCACACCTCACAACGTGTGAGAATTAAAATGGATCAAAACTGGAGCACTTCCAATGACTGTATGTGGCCTTTAAAGTTGATGATTTAGGAGTCTGAATTGTTTGCTTTATGATTTAACTCATGATTGAAGGGTAATTCACTCTCTTTTTTGATGATTTTCATCACAATTTCTTTCTTCTTTTCTTAGTTTTAGCAAGATTCGTACAGCCATTAGTTAAAAATGCAAATATGTGCCTTGTTTTTTACCAAATGGATGTGGTTGAATGTGGCATAAATCATAATTAACAAATCAGTACAACCCTATTGATGAATATTTATAAAATAAATTACTAATTAGTGACAAGAAAATATTCTCACACAGGGAATTTAGTTTGAAGGGTTCAACTTGTTTGTCATGTAAAGCAGAACTCTATTAAGTAAACAGGGTCAAATTTATAACTATTTAGAATGATTACTCCATTGTTTCCAATAACAGCTCAGGTGCAAACAATGAACTACTGATTTAGTCATGAATGTATAATTAATATTCACAAAGTAAATAAATAAAAAAACTAGTATTTTATTACAACGGCACAGATCGTTTGTACAGGAGTAAATTATTTTTGGTCATTTTTTATCACCTGGATGGTTGTAATTAGGCTGCTGTCTCTCACTTGTACTAAATGAGTGTTTGTTTTTACAACACCACATTTGAAAGATCAGTTTGAGTAAATAAACGTGTAAAAATGGAACTTTATCTTTAACATTGTCTGTGGGAATAATTCACATATTTACAGCTTTCTTCTACGTGAAGCAGTCCTGACCTGCACTGATTGCCGTTGCTGAAGACAAGCCAGCAGAACATCAGTCACTGGTGGTTTATTATTTCACCATGTGCACACAAAATATCCTTATCTTCTCTCTTACATCAATGAGAACCAATAGCTGTCTAACCCTTATCATTTGTGAATGTCTACTCGACAAACTATGAGAACAGAAAATTAAACATCATGGTGACAAATTCACTATTAATATGAATCAATTATAGGTATTCTCAATCAATAATAAATCATTGGGTAATTGGTCAGGATGTTACAACTGTAACAAACAAGATAAACAATTTGGTCCCCGGATGTACAGCATGTTCACTACCAGCCGACCGTGACAAGCCAAGTTTCCAGCACTGAGCAGAGTTGTGCCCATAATAAGTCCACAGAATAATAAGAGCGTACTAACTGAAGCATATCTTCTGCCCTATATAGAGAATGTTCTCTTCCTACGCACCAAACAAAGCTTCCGGACTCTCCGGCTAATCACTGCCCTTTACCTGTTGTCATTCATCTGGAGGAGTCAATTGGTCTGCTTCTGCAGGGTGCAGAGGTAATTACGATTTGGCTATGACTTGCGTTTGGCTCTATTGTCTGACTCTGTGGCGCGCCTGCTGGGATATTGGGAACTTGAAGCTTAAGCTCATGAGGAGAGTTCCACTTTGACTACACCATTCAATGTTCCCCAGAGAGCTCCTCTACTGACTAAACAAAGCTCAGCCAAGATGAGTCGAGATCATCACAGTGAAAATACCTGCACCTATTTATATCTTCCGCTCAGAGTGCTTTATTTGTTGAAATTCCATTTGCAATGCATCCTAAGGCGCAGAATATTTTCTCTTTCACTGCTTCTGTTCCATTTATGGGTGATTGAGAAAGTTGCAAAGCAAGAAGAACAATTTCACAATATTGCTGTCTAGATAATTTTCACAGATCTGCCTCCCTTCAAATCCAGAATTGTATTAAAATTTAATCGCATTATAAATTGGATGAGGAATACAATTATGTAAGTAAATACACCTGTCCCATCAAGCAAGAAATTGAGAAAATCCCCCAGCAAGTAGCTTTACTCTCAAGGTGAGATTTGGGAAATGAATGTATAAACTTGGAGCTACGTAATCCACATTCCAATTCATCTATTTTCTCAGTATGTCAAAGAAACTCTGTAGAGATGTAGTTATCCCTGAAGAAAAAAACTATTTTCCTTTTAAAATCACTTTTGGACAGTAGGAACCATTTTCTGATCACCAAAGTTGTATTAAATTAGTTGTTACTTCTCGGAGATGAATATAGGGATTTGATAAATACATGTTTGAGATTTGCTGATTTCTTTTATGGGGGGGGGGCTTTTCACTTCATTAGATAGAGACAGTGGATAGACTGGAAAGTGGGTAGAGAGATGGGGGGTGACACGCACTCGGGACGCTACAAAGGACTGTGCCTACGTGGGGCACACGCTCTACTGGGTGAGCTAGAGGCCGCCCCAGATTTGCTGATTTCTAACTGTAAGAATGCACTCACAGTGAGGTGCAGAGCTTCAACGCCCTACATCTTTTCCCTAAAATAGGAATCCAGAAGGTATCTTTGTCAAACAGAGGTGAAGGTTTACAGAACTTCAACCATAAAGTTGTTAAAGAACAGGACCTTTTTTTAACAAAAGTGGGGAATTTAGTTAAGATGTTTTTGTTAACATCAACCACAGACAAACTTTTAATTACAGTAGTTACTGTTATCAATATACAGTATATTACAAGATGGAAGTCATCTGAGTGTATTTTGTCTTAAAAATTGAGGTGGAGAGAGTGCAAAATTTGCTGCTTTGTACTAAAAAAGAAACCCATTGATGGGTTAAGATTGTATTGTCTAAAGACTATTCTGAAAAGTTGTTTGTAATATTATGTTTTGTCTTATTTCTCTTGTATTGACAAAGAGTAAGTGTCTTGTTTTTTTCAAGTATCTCAAAAAGTAAAGCAATTGTGTATAATGATGTATAAGTCAAATGACTGATCAATGAACTGTAAATAAGGTCAAACATATCTAGCTGATAGCTGAAACATCTAGTGAATAAAGCATGATGTGCTGGAGAAGAATTGTGTCATGGTCTTAAATTTGCAATTAACCATAAATACTGCAAATAAACCTTACCTGACGATACATACAGACACATATTCCGAGTATTTTTGCACTTAGCAATTTGCAGCAGGATATCAGTAGGATGTGTCAGGCCTTTGCTACAGTCTGTTGAAGAAGCAAGTGACTCCTGGGAAACAGCACTGTGTAAACTTCCTCTGCAGAGGTGCACTTCCTTCCTGCCGTCACTGAAGCATGAGGAGCAGACTGAAAGATGACGGATGGAGGCTCTCAGATCTTTCGTCCAGAGCAAGTCAAGGATCTGTGACTGCCTCTTCATAATAAGCCCATTCGTGCACCCCCCCCCCCTTTCTCTTGTAATGAAAGACTGAGATGCATCGAGCCAGGAGGTGGATAATCAAATCACACAGGATTGTGTCACATTTGACCTGCATCAGTATCTGTACTCAAAAGTGTTTCAATCCACTAAGGAGTTGTTTTTGTCAGTGTGTGAGAGGGAGAGAAAGAAAGAGCAGGAAAGAGACAATAAATTCTCAGTCCTGCGTTTGATTTTTTTTGTCTGTCTATCTCCCGTACACATACAGTATTCTTTCCATATATTTTTCTCTAGCTGTGACAGTCTCCCTTCATGTGGGAAGGGACTGTTAATGAATGTGAATGAGCACGTGGGAAATGTGTGGGTTTCCACCACAGCTCTCTCCATGAGTGACAGAAGCTCGACAAGGCTTTAGAGGCTGGCTTAAGAGTTAAGAAAAGCAAACAAGCAACAGCTTTTTTCCAGATGGCCACTGCAAAATAAAGCAGAATATACTCAGCAAGTTTGTGGAAGCAGCGTCTGCCAGAAGTACGACAAAGTCATTTTGAGCATAACTATTGTCTGATGGAAAAACGGTGTGTTTATATGAATAAAAAAAAAATCATAACTTGGTCTGTTGGATTTGTAATGGGCCTCGCTGTTGGTCACAGTGCTCAGTCTGTTTGCAAAAGTGACAAATACAAAAGAGAAAAAATCCTATCAAAGCTATCAGGCCTGAAGCATGAAGGATAGAGTAAATGGTTATTTTGTGATTCTTCCTGGTTTGCGGAGGCTGCACCCATCAACCTTTGCTCTAATCTGTGAGTATCTGGTATGCACTCCAAACTAAATTACTGTTTATTCTATTCTGTAGGTGTGAAAGCCCCAGCCTGCTGCTGAATGCTATCGGGGATATGAGGGTCCCAGGATGCTCAACTCTGCTGCTGACACAACACTATTCCTGAAAGACCCGCCACTTGATTTACCCAAGCAAAATGTCACAGTAATTGTGAAGATTTATATCAATGGGAAAGAGCTGACGAGGTCCCACTATCAGATCTGACAGACTTAATATGTGCTCAAATGTGTCTTGCCGCACTAAAGGCTTGCAGGTTGACCAATTTTCCCGGGAATGTTCCACCTCAGTTGGTATTGACCGAGCCGTCGCTTCTTTTTTTTTTACTTCTTTAAATTGAGTGTGAAGTGGAACTTTTAGGTTGTGATATGTTTTTAATGAACTGGAATCACTACAGAACATGTTCTATCAGCTTTGTGTGCCATCTGAGATGATTCTTTTTTATGACTAGGATGAACACCTGTGTTTCAATACTGCATCCTTCACTCCCTCTCATGCTATGTAAAGATAAATTAAACTGGCATTGTGTGTTTTTCATGTCCTAAAACCAGTGAACAGGTGGCATGCTGTGACGATACTGTCAGCTATGCAGTGCAGTATTTCAGAAAAGCGCTGTGTTGGTTAACAAAGTTGGGCAACACTTTACATCTAAAATTGCTTGTTGTAGTCCAAGGAATGAGTCTAGAATCGGTAAATTACACAAAACTCAAAGGTTATACAAGACTTTAGTTGTTGACATTATATACCCAGAAGTAACTCACAGAGAACAGAAACACTCTAGAGAAAGATTACATCCTTATTAGAGGTTTCCACACACCATGATTTACGTCTGTGTTGGGACATTCTACGAAAATGGTGGCTTTCCTGTCCCGGCCTTAACCACAAGGAAAAACACTTAAAAGTGTCAGATAATGACACTAAATATATGTTTTTTGTTTTAATTTAAGTGTTTTATCGTTAATAAAACATATGTAAGACTGTTATATTGCAAACCATTATTTTTATACATTGTAGAACACGGTCAGTACCATGAAATTGGCTTGTCCCTCGGGTCAGGAGTTGCGGTTTAGTGACATATTTTGAGTTCAAAAATATATTTTTGTCCCCCTTTAAATGTCATAATGTAAAGGAAAGTAGTATAGTTATTTAGTGAACTACTTTAAAAACTAAAATATCAAATAAATATTATAAATAATTTACAGGGAATAGCTGTCCCTCAATTTCATGTCACTGGTGTTACAATTTATAAAAAACACTATTTGGAAAATTTGCAACATCCTTGCTAATTTCTTCCTGGGTCAAAAGTTCATTGGAGGCGGGGCTGTTTTGAAAAGCACATGTTGAGTGTGCACTCTCTCTTCATCTTTTAGCTATTTGATAAATAATTTGATAAATTCATGCGAGGACTTAAGATGTGTCACTGGTGTTCTACAGATTATAGTAAGGGGAAAGGAAATTTGATTAAAATAATTGTTCTAATTGCATGATTAAGTGATTTATTTACAATTTAAGAAGTGTGGTTTGAGCTACTGTGGCAGCCATTTTAGATATGTCATCTTGTCTGCAGATTTGTCACTGGTGTTATCGTCACTGGTGTTACTGTTACTGCTAGTAACACCAGTGACATGACAATAACACCAGTGACAATGAATAACACCTCTAACTTTTTTCTCAACATAAGGTTTCATAAAAGCCTCAACAATAATATTAATAAAGGCATTTATTAGCATTTTATTACTGTTTCAACATTGTAAACATAATATGGCTTTCCTTGTGGCAGACATGGCGAAATTAAGTGCTGCTGAAAAGCAAAGACTACAGACAGCGCAGGGATGCTGACCCAGACCGCAGAGCCGCCTACCTTAAACAGAAACCCCAGACTTACTTAAAGGATATAGAAAGTCAAAAAAGAAAGCGAGTGAATGATCTCACAGAAAGGGGAAAAAAGACAGGAGCGAAAGAAATGGCGGGTCAAACAGGCAAAACACAGAGAGAGATTGAGCGCAGGAAAGACAGCGTTGACCCCCCCATCCACTCCAGACAGTCAACCTAGTACTTCAAGGTTAGAATTTGACAAAAGTACTTATCTGCAGAGTTACTTAAAGGGATGGTTTGCCCAAGTTACAAAATGACATATTTGCTTCCTTATCGTGTATGCAGTCTATGGACAAGGTATGACAGCAAGCCATGCTTTGTTTATCTGGCCAGTTTCAAATGCAAAGTTTTTACCATTTGTGGCACAAAACCAATGCATGAGACATACCTTCTCCATGGACTGCTTACACAGTAAGGAAACCAATATGTAATTTGGGTGAACTATCCCTTTAAGTACGCCTACACAATATTTGTCACATGGCACGAGAATTGATATACACTGTTTTAACAAGCTGCATAGTTTTGTGTATAGGCAGGACAGAAATAAGATTTCATGGTTGTATTATGTTGCATGCATCCCACATTGGAAATCTAATTATATATTACATCTTTATGCTTTACAGACAACAAATCCAAGGGCGGAGAGTAGAGAAGAACAGTTAGTACAGGAAATGTTCCATGAACATATGTTTTACTGCATACAAAATATTCGCATCAGTGCTGTTGGGAAAACAGTTTTAGTTTGCGTTCAATGTTTCTAATGTTCTAGTGGACATTGTGTTTTGAAAGACATAGGCTTCATCTTTTGGTCTTAATCTGACCAATAAGCTTCATTTTATTGTTCATATTAAATTAACACATTTGATGAAATCTGAAATTATTTGTAATGTTAAATATTACTAATAAATTGATAAAAATTTGTTTTAAATAATCTTTTGTTATGCCATTGGTTTCACATTGCGTCACTGGTGTAACATTGTGTCACTGGTGTTACTGCATGGCAAATTGGTGTTCTGGCATCAGAGTTGCCCAGTTTCATAGAATATGTTTTTTGTATCTACCTAAATGTTGCTGCATTCATTAGTAGGCATTTTAAGGATGTGATCAGTTAATTTTGATCACTCAACCTCAATTATTTCTAATATTACAACAAAAAACACAATGGTGAAAATAGAAAAATGTCACACAATAGAACTTTAAACATACCTTTTTAAAGTACATTATTACTAATCAAGACAATTTCTTAATATAACACTAACTTTTTCTATTTTTGATCATGTATGCAAATTAAATAGTCAAATTACATTATGGAAAGCCTGGTTTGTCATCTAAAATATAGGTAACACCAGTGACAAAAAGGCAGCACAAGCATTTTTTAATGTAATGAAGTAAAAAAATCAAAATACATTAAGCTGTCATTTAAGTTGATTGATAAAGTTAAGAGGTTAACTATTATCTGACTATAAATTTTGTTATAAAAAAAAGAATTACATTTTTTAAAAGTTGTCTGTTCCAAAAGCCACCATTTTCATAGAATGACCCTGTTACGTTCAGTAGTGTTCCCCCAGGTGGTGTATGGGTGTGTAGCGTGTCAGACTTTCATGAGGGAGACTTAAGTTTGAGTCCCATGACAGAGCTAAAACTATTGACCATAAACACGATCGTACTATAACCTTAACCAAATGATTTAATTGCCTAACACTAACCATACCCTAATTTTGTCATACTATCTCTAATCTCTAAGACTGCAAAATCCAGAATCTTAAGAATAATGGTATTGGACTTTAAAAAAAATTGGCATTCATTTTAATCCAAAAACATCTAGTTTTCTCAGCAATGGGATTAGAAAAATACAACCCTGGTTGATGTGTTTTTCGTTACACCCTCCCTAACGTAGAGGTCATGGTGGCATCAAGTAGTTACTCCTCCCCTGTGTTGTGAATAAGAACAAAAGAGGCCCACACGAGCTGGTGTTAACTTCCCAGCAGGAGGATTTATTCTTCCTCTCACAAATCATACATCTGTTGTAGACTAGTCTCGCTTTGCCAGACTTTCCTCCACAGCAATGCCAAGGAGGGTCTTGCTTGTCCACACAGCATTCTGGGATGGGAGAAAAACTTGCTTTGGTGGAACATATGTACGTTCAAAGGTTGTTTTAACAGAAAACTCTGATTGGATAGATAGCTAGCTGTCTGTATTTACCCTGCAGAGATCTGAGGAGAAGTTAACCATAGTCCTTATAACACCACCTGAGTTTAAAATTTCAACACAACAGACATCTGGCTAAAATGACGGACATCCACATTTCATCCAAATCTCTATTTCCGGCAGCACCTGAGCAATCACGGAAATGTAACGTTGTCAATATAGATTTAGTTGCTACGGTTTCCCTGTTGACATCCCGACATGTTTCCTCTGAACGGTGTGAAACAGTGTGCAATAACTTTTGAGATATGTTTTCTCTCTTTGCTGGGTGTCACTCGTTTATTGATTGTGTCACAGGTGGTACCCAATCAGCTGAGACGTGTATGTACACTCGTGGTAATAAAAAGACATGCGCACACAACAGGGTGTACAACGCAGCCCCGTTTCAGTGTTGCTATGTTTTGTCGTGGCTAAACGTAGCCCTGGTTTTAACTTCATGGTTGGAGGATTTATTCTTCATCTATGCGTGCCAGCAGTAATGTTCTATATCACCAATGCGTAATACGCCATCTAGTGGTCTGAATGTGAACTAGTAGGATTAAACAGGTGTTAGAAGTAAACATAAATAAATAAATAATACGAAAATAAATAATAAAAGGTGTCTATTTTTCTTTTTTTAATGTTGACTGTGACCTAGATAGCTATTTTCCCCCTCTAAAAAGCAGCAGTACATCATGATGTACCATGCCAGCACTACATCCTGAATCCTGCCCATGACCTTCATCATATGTCATTAACATAATATCATCAATCTCGCTCTCCCAATCTCTTCTGTCTGATTTTACATACTTCCACTACTGATGAATCATACTGTAAATGGGTTGAAAACAAACCTTGACTCACAGAATAACATGTTGACATCTACGAAAAATAAAAACTTTTTCTAACAAGTCGTGGTTCCCCTAAAGTTGAATAATACAAATCTAAACAAAATGTAACATGGTTAAAGGTGCCCTTCCACACATATTTCATTACTTTGTGGTAATGTCTGAAGTTCTACCACGGACTCTAACGTTTTTTGTGGAAAAAATGCTTTGGTCACCTTGTTTCAAGCCATTCTAGTGTGGTATAGAAAGCCCGCAGGAAGACTCAGCTCGATTTGTGCATGTTCTCATTAATATTCAACACACTAAGCTGCTTGAATCTGATTGGGTAACAGCTAGCCAATGAGAGCCTGGCTATCAGCATCCTTTACCCAGCGCAACTGGTCGAGCTCATTAGTAATAATGAGATCAGGCAACATGACTGACCAGCTGTTGTAATTGGACTGATTTCTCTGCCTATTTCTTTTCAGTGGCTAGAGCTGACAGAGGAGGCAGCAGTTCATCTTCACATTCACGACATAACACAAACCCACATGGACCTAACTAATATTAACTAATAAATAACTTATAAAGACCTAATATTACAAAAAAATGCAAGTAAAAACGTTTTTTGTGGCAGGACACTTTTAATGTTTCCACCGCAGCTCTGACCAATGAAAAAAATAACGACAGGTGCGATCACACCTTCCCTGAGCCAAAGTGACATTTTGAAAAACTATTAATGGTACTGTGCGCGGTAAAGATGAGAGAAATGACTGGGTACCATCTGATGGCATTATTAAGCTTGCAAATAGCTGTATAAAGTTCTACAGGTGCCAATATTTGAGAAGCTTCAGTTACCGCACACAATATTTATCTCCCTTATGAGCCCCTAAACTTGTTCAATACTAATTGTATTTATAAATGCTTCCACAGCACAAAACAAAGAAAAACATGTATAGCTGAGTTTAAACATTTTTAATTTTGTTTTAACTTTCCCCTTCGAGCAGAATGCTGTATGTGTAGAGCTGACACTAGAAGGGCGTTTTCAAATGTACCTGCTCAAATCTCAGTTTAATGTAAGCAGGAGCACAACATTGTGACATTACAACTAGTTTAAAATAGCAATATGTAACTTTGTGGAAACTTGAAACCTTAAGTGCACAAGTAGAAGATATTTTACATGCAGCAGTTAAACTTTTAAAATGAATTGCATATATTTTTGTTTTAATGAGGGCGAATGTAGTTTGTATGTTTTAGAATTTCTATTGAGGTTATTGTTTTTAAATTCACAATCATTATTTCAAGTCGAGGATTTTTATGTCTTAAACTTGTCTGAAGTTAAACTTCTGTCCTCAGATTACAGTCCAATTTAATTACTATAGTTTCCTGTATGTCTGTATGTGCACAAGTGCAAATTATTTTCATTTTATAAGGTTCAATCTTTAGTCATGCTGCTGCTCAGTCACCTCAACTCTTGTTTACTGTACGTGTTTGTTGCCGAGTGTGCAGACTGACTTGGGAACAAAAGCAGAGAGCAGGTACTTGAACTGTTTTTGATACTTCAGAAAATATAAATGAAAACCTCAACATCTGTGAGTACGATATACTTCTCTTTTCATGCAAACTTTGTGTCCTCCAAGCTGAAATCTACAAAGTAAGTGAATAACTACAGTGTTTTTTTTTTCCAAGTATAGTATGTAATTTATTCAACAGAGGTTTTGTCTCAGTCGGAATCCATTCGTGGCTTTCAACCTTTGAAATGGGAGCAGGGAAGTGGGGGGCGGGAGAGACATCTGCCTTGCTTTTAATGGGTATCACAAATGTTTCAGTAATTCCACTCCACCTGAAACTTCCCTCCCCTTCAGCACCCTCCCAAATTACAGCAGTGGAAGGAAGCTGGGACTCTAAGCCTTGCAGTACGTTAGTATTTTCCCCAGCTAAGACGATTGGAAAGATTCCTCCTGCAGGCTTGGATCATGGAGGCAAGCAGTCAATCCAGCAGTCAACAAATTCTGTGGAAAGATGTGAGTCCATTTTTCCACCGTATTTTATGTTTGAATTATTGCACTTTTATTAATTGCAAAAAAATTCTAACGTTTAGTAGTTTATGAATACTGTGCAGGATCTTAAGTCAAAACAGTGTCAAGAAAGTCGGAGCACCCCTAAAAGTGTACAGCCCAATAAATTAAGTGCAGGTGGCAGCAGTGGTAGTTTAAGAGTGGGTAGGGGGATCCTGTGGTATTTGAGTGTATGCTTTAAGTAAAATATGTCAGAAGTTTGAATCATTTTTTTATATATGTAAAAGAATCTGCAGCACGAGCTTTTCTTCAGTGATCTGAGTTTTCCATCTAATTCCTTTTGGCTTTTTGCCAAGGCTTCCTTTTCTTTTCTTTATTTCCACTCTTATATTCAGTCTCACCTGAACCATTGTATTTGCTTTATAGCTAAAATATCATCATTTAATATAGACCAAGAATATTCTTTATTTACGAACTTTACTATGGAGGAAGAGGAGGGATTGAACTTGTGAACAATAGAACAAGGGGCAATACCTGCAGAGCACAGTATTATTACCTTTCTATATGAAAATCTTTTTTATACTGTCTATTAAAGAAAAGGTAAGTGTCCCAGAAGATACTAATCATGGCTGCACTGTAGGTGATGGATGGAGAATGATGATTAAGAAATTACCAGTAGTTTTCACAACAATTCTAATGCTTATATGAGCATAACCCAGCGTGATAAACCACTGCCTCTGCTTATTGGTTAGGCTGTAGACTACTTTTTTTTCTCAAAGAAATGCTCCCTCTCTGCATGATAACAGCAGGGGGCTCCAGGCACTCTTCCTCACAAAGCCTGGCTGATTCTGAACTCCTAAACCTTTAAACACTAGTTGGCGAGTGCTACGCACTCAGACTGCTCACCCTGTCTCCATCCCTGCCTTTATTTCTGTCTCTCAATCCCACCTTCTTCCTGTGAGTATTCAATATCCAAAGCACAGGCAAAGAGAGAAGTTTGTCCTCTAGTCAAGTTTCCACTGCTTATGCAACCTGCCACAGGAGAGCAGAGGATTTCAGCCACCGTTTTTTCTTTTTTCTTCACTCTAAAAAATCCACAATGAAAGGAATTTCTGGCTCTCTGATTGTAGCACTCTGTTTTTCATCATGCCTTAGGAACGTACACTACTTTGATGTGCCTCACGCTTTCATGGCTACTGTCTCTAATACGTCCAATAAACAATGGTAACAATGTGTAATTCATTAAAGGCAAATGTTTAGTTTTAGGTTTTTAGGAAGCTATCTTGAATCATGGTGCTGCTGTATTTAACAATCAGAAATTCAATCCAACTTGCACAGAGTGTAACTGTATGCCATTATTGCTGTATGCTATTTCCTTCTGCATGCCACCTACACACTGTAGTTTTTAAACTATGAAAAGGCTATGTCAAATATATGTTTCAGGACCCTTTTGTATCATTATTTAGCAATATACCAGTCCAAATGTCAGAAAAAACATACAACTATTATTATAAAAAAAAAATCTAATTATTTAAAGAAGTCTGCATTTTAAAGTGCTGCCCAATCATCTGCAGCTTAACAGCAGCAACAATAGAAAACCAAAGCTGCTTTATCGTCATTATAAAAGACACAGAGATAAGCAACACCAATTTTGCTAATTGAAGTCGGTTCGTTTTTATTTATTTTTTTATTTTTTTACATATCTGCTCATCTGTTGTCCTCTGAGACCTTCCAAAGTGGTCCAGTGTGAATGAGAAGCTTTCATTCTCTCTCCGCTGGAGCTCTGCTGGAACAAAAGCCTGTCTTTATTAATTTGTGGGCTTGAGCCTAGGGAATTGACAACAGCGGGAGTTTTTTTGAGGAAAAGTATAATAAATGTAACTTTTCCATAACACTTGTAGCATTCCGATGGATACATTTTGCAGACGAGAGACCAAATCAAATGGCCTCTCTTCTGATTAAATGCAATACTGATTAAAAAGAAAGAGTAACTGAAAATAAGGAAATATACATTTCCATTGTGAAAATAATAAATTAAAAGCATATTTGTACATTTTGGGAAATGTGAATAGAAGTTTTCTTGCTGAGAGTTAAATGAAAAGATTGATACTACTATCATATATCTCCATTAAATAGAGTTGTGAAGTGTGCGTGCGTACGTGTGTGTGTGTGTGCGTGTGCGTGTGCGTGTGCGTGTGCGTGTGCGTGTGCGTGTGCGTGTGTGTGTGTGTGAAATAAAAGGACGTAAAAGCAGTAATATTTTTTTGTTGTGTACTGCCCATTTGAAACATGTGCCTGTGGGTCGATTGGGTGGGACGATTGCTTGTCCCCTGGTAGTGCAATTGGAAATACAGAATAGGGAAAAACAAATCAGCAGCTCCTCTCTTACTTCACAAATATTTATGAAGCTACAGCCACCAGCATGTTAGAATACATGAGCATAAAGCATGGAAACAGGTAAGCAGCTAGTCTGGCTCTGTCTAAAGGTAATCCACACACCAGAACCTGAACCAGAAGTTCACTAATTAACACAACGTATGTTGTTTCTTTAATCCCTTTAAAAAACAGAGTAAAAACGACAATATGAGGTTTTGTTTTTTGTGAGGTTACCAACCACAAATTGTTAAAAAAGGAGATATAACATGTTGATCAGTACATTTTCACCATATACACAATAATATTGAACCTATATTGTTTGCAGGTTGAGGTGGGAAAAGAGAAGAAGGCCAAGTACCACACCTACCAGCGAGTGGCTCTGGTTCTGGCTCTGGTCTTTCTCGTTTTGGCTCTCTGTCTTTTCAGCCTGAGATATCTGTGGAGCCCCAGTCTGGGGAAGGTAAGCCTAAATATCACCTCATTGTTCACCAGTCATCAGGCTTATTGCCACTGTCTGTGGTGAGTGTGGTCTTCAGATGAAGGACACAATAGCAAATCATACAGGTTCCCTCAAGGATAAGAAAAATGCGAGTAAGAAAAATGGACAGCCACACAAAGAGCCAAAGGCAGTCTCTGTGGTGTGTATTGTATTCCGCTAGATTAAAAGATGTGTGGGCTACGGAATAAGACAGCTGTGTTTTGCTCTGCTCATGTTTTGGCTGTCAGAGCTGTAATTTCATGAATTCTTGGACAAAACCACAAGCCGCTTTTTACTGTTGCAAATGTCGGCCTGTTGCATTTATCTACTCTCTGCTCACACTGTACGCATCTTCTCACAATGACAGATTCTGATAACTCAAAGCTGAACCTAATTGCTGTTGACCAGAGTGGCTGCAAGCAGGACTGAAACCTCTTGGCAATGTAACTGGGATAAACTCTTGCAATTCATCTTGTAAAATCCAATTCAATCACACTTGATGGAGAATGTTTTCACTCTACTCTCTCCCCCTGATTTTCTCAGGGGTCCAAAAAAGCTAATTTACCCAAGCCAGGAGGAAAAATACATCTATAATTTCACATCCAGAAATTGAAAGCTCCATACGTTTTGAGCACAGAGAGAAAATGATTACAATAAAATGATGGTTAAAATTGGGCACATACATTTCAAACTAGACTACATTAGTCTGCTTTGTGTGCACTGTAAATGCCATGAGGTGAACATAGGGAAATCTACCGTGCAGGAAGCTGCTTGCTGTTATACCAACATCTTTGCTATGCCTAATAAACATTCATTCAGAACACCCTCTGCCACAATTCTGCTCTTTCTGCTTCCATTAAGATACACATTTCAAGTGCCATCAGTCTCTTTGGAGCTCAGGTTAACCAAGGTTCATCTGCATTTCCTGTGCAGCCAGTATTGTCCACGTTCTCTCCTTTTAACATAGACATGAATCACCATTGAGCCATCTCCTTTGTCCTTGTTAAATATTTCATGCCGGAGGTAGAGCAGTCATTATTCCTACTTTAATAAGCTGTGATCATTCTCACGTGGCACAAAATGTGTTGATGGCAGAGGTTGGCCAGGCTATGTATATCAAATCTGTGCACCTTTGGTTTTGCTTTAATGGGGTCTTGAGGGGTAGGTTCATTCTCTGGCCTCCCCATCAGTGAGTGCGATGGAGCCCCTTTAAAAGGAGAATCACCTGTCTGTCAGATGGGAAGGAAGCTCCCTCAGATGGCAGTAAAACTAAGGTATGTATCCTCAGTAAAACTGTCTGGACTTTTGAAGGTGAAGAGATGGATTGATACAGTAAATGGATAGATGGATGGATAGATCAACGTGGCAGCCAGCACCTTGTTTGGTGACCCGGTATTGATTAAAATGCAGCAGGACACTTAACTCATCAGATAAGTGTACACCATTAAATAAGGAAACAGTTGAGTTGTTTTTTTATTTGAGAACTAAGATGGACATGGTGACAACTCAAATTCAATGTGTGTATAGTCCAGAGTACCTGAACATGGAATATATTAGCCTGGATACAACAAAGACATATGTTACCATGGTTGTAATGGATTTTTATGCTCCCGGTTGCTTGGAAATATTCTTAAATCAAGATTAACCAGAAAGTATGCACGTATGCATGGTGCTTATTTAAGATGCCGTGTAAGGAGTAGTCACATCAAATGCCCAACTCAGTTGACTTGAATATTCTTTAAAACTGTACTATATATTTCTAAAAATTATCACCTCATTCTGCAAAAGCGCAGTTTTAGTGTCTTTCAGCTTATGGTTTTGGTTTTTCTGCCCTACAACTTTACGGTTTTGGCTCTCATCGGCATAGTCTCCAGCTGCAGCAGGGAGCCGTTAAAGTAAAAGCCCTGATAAAATTACTGTACACTGCATGCCCATCACTAAGAGGCTGACAGACAAAGTTAGCTGTTGAACATAGTGGAACATGTTTCCCTCAGGAGTTGATGGAGACTGAAGGAGCTAAAAGGAGGGTGAATATTGGACTTAATGTACATTTGCAGCAAGTCATATGCACAACTTAAAAGATGATAATGATAATATATTGCCAATTTTACATCCTGTTATGCCAAAATATAAATTAATGCAGATTTAAGACATATGCAATGTATACGGGGGAAAGGTAGTGTCTTCTCTCTGTTTACATAGGCTATGTAACATGTTACATATGTTACATGCTTGTCTTCTTGCTTTCGTCCCAGTTTGAAAAGTTTTGATTGAAAAGTGGCCTCAAAACTGCCAGCTTATTATTAACAACACTATAGCGCTCACAATATAAGAAAGTGATAATTAGTGATAAAGAAGGGCTCTGAAATGTGAGGCAACCGATTCACAAGTGCAAAACAGGTATGTAGAGAAAGCTCCTGATGTGGTCCCTTCTCCGTTTGAAATCTCCTTTTGCTGTTTTGACAGATCCTGATCACCTGAGATGAGAGGGGCAAACTGTAAGAGTCACACCCTTTTTACAGTAAGAGACAAGAAAGAGGTGCTGGAGCACACTAGGGCGTACTGTTGACGTTACATAAATGGTGGTATGGTGTTTTACTTCCAGGTTTAAAACAAGAGATACTCCGCTCTCAGTTGGACTTTTTCAATTGAAGGATCAAAACTCACAAATCCGAGAATCCACAGCTTTGGAGTTAACAAGCAAAGAAAGTTCTAATGCTGCCATAGATCTAATTACAATAAACATTGATTGCAAAATTGGTTCTGCGTCTGGTTTTCTCACACTCTTGAAACGCGACAATTACTTTTGTGCTCAGTCAATAGTTTAACACACACACACATTACATACTATATTACAGTATATATCACATATTGCAAAGCGCTTTGACCTTTTCTAAATTCTAATTAGAAGTTAAAACCACAGCCTTACTACAGCCATGGGCACCCCTTGTCTATTGTCACACAGTTTACCAAAGCAACGTGACCTCGGCTTTGTATGAATAATAACAGAATGGTAATTTGCTCTGTGCATTGTATTTGAACCTGACATGATAACCACTTGGGATCTTCTTTTAATTACCTGAAAACATATGTTGTTACACAGGCCTGGGGAAGATAGTTTGCCATCATTTTCTCTCTGTGTGTGTGTGTGTGTGTGTGTGTGTGTGTGTGTGTGTGTGTGTGTGTGTGTGTGTGTGTGTGTGTGTGTGTGTGTGTGTGTGTTACTAGATTAGGTTCCATAGCATTCTCTTTTGTCTTAAGGCAAATTTCTGTTTACTGTGCTCATTATTGTTCTGGGCCACAAGTCTCACTGGGGAATTTTGTCTCCTTGTAAATTAATCCTCTGTTATTACCAGTAACTCAGCAACTCTGTGAAAATGTAATCTGGCTGGTGAATCCAACAGGAAACAGAATAATTTACTTTGATGAAATTTTAAGAAATCGTACAGAACTAAATCTAGATGTTGATGTCTGCTGTGTATAATGTCTGTAGTGCACAGCATCCAAAATCTAAATTTCTGTATCATTAGATTTGATATATTTGCTGCTATTTTTAATTCATGAACCACTTTGAGCAAGATTATCTGCAGACCAGCAGCCTTAGACTGAGTAATTGTGAACCTGTGGACATTGTAAACCCGTTTTTCCTGTGGAACATTGAAGAGCTCACAGGTGTAGGTTTGTAAGGGAAAACTGCCTGAGAAATACATGAATGTCAGACCTAAGGAAAGTGCTCCATTATTCAAGCTGAAATTGCATAGCTCACCTTGATGTCTTTCCCTCTCCGGTCCCAAGGTAGCTGCTGAGTTGTCGCTCCTGATGGCCTCTTAAATGCCTCACTGTCAGGACCGGCTTCCTAATGAACACTGCTGTGCCTGCTGCTTTTCTACTGGTCACAGGTGGATGGCTTTTCAAGGCCAGTTGCACCTTTGTTTATTTATTGCTCGTGGGCTGTGTATACCCAACATCCCCCCAGTGTCCAGATGTCAACATGCAACAGGGGAAAGAGACACAAGATTTGATCATGATATAATTCTACTATCCTATTTTGTTAGTTTGTCTCCAGGAACAAAACAAGACCTCCTCACATTCGGTTTGTTTACTCTGTCTTGAGTGGAGGAATTATCATTCTGGGGAGGCAGAGGGGCTTATCATAACAGCTAGTTTGGAAAGACCTTTTTGCGGGGCTTGCCCCTCAGTCTGTAATCTTTTCTGATTTTACACGTCAGGCTCATTCATTCAGTAGAAGGCCAGTGTCCAATGGTGTTTCTCCCTGGCTGTTAAATTAGGCTGCTACGGGCTCCCTTCTAAAATGATGCAGTATGCCTTCTGCTCTGGGAGCAGTCAGAAAGAGAGAGGGTATGCAGATCAGGAAGAACAAAAGAGAGTTGTTTTAAATTGTTGCCAGTGGAGTGCCTGAGGTAGGAAGGCTTCATGGTGGTTGTGGCACATTGCCTTCGTCTGGGATGGTGACTGCTACAGAGAGCGTGACAGCACTGCAAAGCCCACCGGGAGTTATTTATTGTGCCATAGAGCACTTTAGTACGTCTGTGATTTTCTTTTTAGAAGCAAGACTAATATGGGTGTTGGAGAGATTCACATCTTAATTGCCAGTACCTCATTTGCCAATCCACCAGCAGCTCATGTGCGGCATGTTGTATGTTTAGTGCGGTGGGTAAACAGACACAAATGCTTGCCTTTTTTCCGTTTCTTTCTCTTCTCGGTCCCACCAGTGTGACTGCCAAGAAGACTCCTCTGCTCTGTTGTACAATTTAGAATGTGATTGAGCTTTCACATCCACTTTCACTCTCCCAGTAAGTCTGCAGCGCTTAGAGCCTTGATGTGCATTTACAGCGACAATGCCGAGGCAGAGAACTGAACAGCAAATGGGAAATAATCTGTTCACCTGTCCTTTCTCAACATATTTGAGGTTGCAGATTAGAAATGGTGCTGTAATGTTGGTATATACTTTCATGGATCATGATTTTAGAAATGACTAAATCGCTATTTTGAAAAATGGGTATGTCAGAGTGTTTGGCCATATATCTGTCAGCAATTAAAAGGTTGCACTGACTTTTTTGTGAGTTTGCCCCATTAGTCACCTTGCTCAATATGTGAGGAAAGAAGCGACATCTAAATCATCCCTTTAGGACTAACACTTCATGTTAAAGAACCTTAGCCGATTAGCCTTTTTTATGTGAGAAAATGAGAACTTGTAAAAGCTAAAAAACTTGTAATGCTAATTTTAATGACACATTTAGCCTTCCAAGCTTTTGAAGGCTTTTTTAAGAAAATCAGCAAAAATAACACTTTTTAATGTGAAATTTTTCATTCAGTGAAACTTAAAGTGTTTGCTCTGGAAATGATCAAACTAAGCCAGACAACATAGTTTTTAGAGCTGTAATGAACCTCATTAATGAGGTATTCATTCTACATGTTATGAATCCATAAGTCACATAAAATTAAATTATTCGCCAACATACTGGATAATGCAGCTAGTTTATATCTACGGTACCCTGTGGAGTTTCCTGTAAACTAAAACATTTTATAACAATTTCAATTTTTACAACAGAAACTACTGAGAAACATACATTAAAAGAAAAAGTTCATGATCATTTTCACCTGGCCCTTATTGCTACTGGTTGATAAAAAAATCAAGCTGATTTACACATCATGGTGCGTAAAATTGTATCCGCTTCCAAATAGGGGCCTGACACAAACTGACACACCTACTAATACTTATAAACCAGTAAACCCCTTACATACGCTTACTGCATCCATGTTACAGTGGTTTAACATGTTCCCATTTGTGTCTGTGTTTTACATACAGTCATAATTTACATCAGAATGCAGGAAATTAAGGGTTTGATATGCTCAAAATTTCAATTTCAATCCCTCCAATATAGAACCCAAAGTTATGCCCTTGCGTACAATACATGTGTTCATGATTTTTTGAGGTTCACTGATGCCGTTGGAGCAGCTATATATTAAATTTATATTAAGAAGCACCTGAATGCTCTGAAGTATTGTATTGTGTTTTTTTTTCTTATTTGTAGTGGATGTATCATTATCCAGCACTCATCACCACGAGTATGATGTATGACAGCAGCTACTCTGCTGCTGTGTCTCATTTGCCCAGAAAAGGTACTTTACTTTGTCAGCTGACTGTGATAAAGCTTGTCAAGATCCTCTTTCTGGTAATCATGGAGGTAGCGGTACTGGCCTGCTGACCTATACTGACTAAAATTGTAAACGCGACACTTATGTTTTTGTCCCCATTTTACAGATCTTAGACTTTTTTTACCCTTTTTATTTCTCTCAAATATTGTTCACAAATCTTGATGAGTCTTAATCTGTGTTAGTGAGCACTTCTCCTTTGCAGAGAAAATCCATCCACCTCACAGGTGTGGCATATCAAGATGCTGATTAGACAGCATGACTTTTGCACAGGTGTGCATTAGGCTGGCCACCATAAAAGGCCACTCTACAATGTGCAGTTTTACTGTATTGTGGGGTCTGAAAACTAGTCAGTATCTGGTGTGACCACCAATTGCCTCACACAGTGCAACACATCTCCTTTGCATAGAGTTGATCAGTGGTCTGTTTCAGGAAGAAGGTTTAACAAATTGAGTCTCACCCTAATCTGAATTGATTTACCCTGAGATGGGAAACTGAGTTGTCAGATCCAGAACAGCTGATTTGAGTTGGTTCAATCAAGTAAATCGAGTAGTTTGATCCGAGTTAAGCGCGTGCACCACCACAATAAAAAGGCAGCATGAATATAGCCCTGATAGTATGATTCACCATGGCAACAACCACAAATAAACTGGTCAGCGGAAATACTCATGTGCACATACAAGGAGTTTGAACATGTATTTAGTTAAAAAAGCATCACAGCGGCTGCAGTAAAATGGCGAGAATTGGTGTGGGAGAAAATTGCTGCTTGAGTCTATACATAAGCTCTGATATAGTGTATTCATTTCATAATTAATACAGGTAACCAATAATATTACTGGTGAAAACTGGAATGGTAGTAGGATATACCTATCATTTCATTTAGGTGCAATCCTGCGGGCAGAAAAGTAAACTACTACTAATCCCTTTCTGAGGTTGCATCATTAACATCAAATGCGCCCGATACAGACTGAATAAATGAATGAGGAAATGAAAGCGCTGTGTCAGAGGGAGGAGACTGAGAGAAACTCAAGGTTCCTTGAAGAAAACCTGCTCCCGACCATATTAGGTTCACAGACTCAGTTACGATATTGATTTCTCTCTCTACATCTCTCTCTACCTCTCTCTCATTACCTCTCTCTACCTCTCTCTCTACCTCCCTTTCTGAAAACAGAAAACCCAGTTTCCCTCATGTCAAGGTTAAACTCAGTTTTCACTAAACCTGCTTCCTGAAAACGGGCCCCTGGTTGTTGATTGTGGCCTGTGGAATGTTGGTCCACTCCTCTTCAATGGCTGTGCGAAGTTGCTGGATATTGGCAGGACCTGGACGCTGTAATATACGCCGATCCAGAGCATCCCAAATATGACACAACAGTGGGGAAAACAGGTATTCATCCTTGAAGAGAACACCTTGCCAAAGTGCCAGACACCATCGAATGTGAGCATTTGCCCACTCAAGTTGGACAAACGACGAATCCTGATGAGGATGACGAGCATGCACGTGAGCTGCCCTAAGACGGTTTCTAAATATTTATGCAAACCGATTGTCGAAGCAGCTGTCCAGGTGGCTGGTCTCAGATGATCTTGGAGGTGAAGATGCAGGATGTGGTGGTCCTGGGTTGGTGTGGTTACACGTGGTCTGCAGTTGGGAGGGCGGTCGGATGTACTGTCAAATTCTCTGAAACGCCTTTGGAGACTAACACAGATTTTGTGATTTGAGAAAAATAGGCCTTTTGTGTACATAATGTAGAAAAAGTCTTGAGTTCAGCTTATGAAAAATGGAGGCAAAAACATAAGCGTTTATAATTTGTTTAGTATGTGCAGTGAAAGGTCCACCCTACATCCACCCCATTAGACAATTACAGTAAATCTCATCGTAATTAAAATTGTCAACTCTAATCATTGCAAAAACTACTCATTTAACCTCTAAGTAAATCGTTAATAAGTGTCTTGAGTTTGTAACTCTTGACCTAAACTGAACACAAACAGGTTGTTAATGGAAGTCACATAGGCTAACAGTCGAGTCGGGGGGCGTAAAATGTTTATACTTAAACCAAAGCAACCTTTTCACCCCACATGCTCATGTACCTCATTCAAAGAAAATAAATCATATTTGCTGGTCCCTCTCTTCATTTACATATCCTCCCAACCAGTGGCAAAAATACTGAAAAGCATTCATTTTCTCCTTTAAAGTGCTGAATTTGCATGTCTTTCATTAGTGGCTGACTGTGATGGACCATGTAGATTTAATAATAACTCAAAAACTGAGTCAAATAATGATGCTCTTGAGTTTTATTTAATAGCATGAGACAATGTTACGCTGTAAAGACAGACCTCAACCATTGGGAGCATTATGTGTTGTGTTCTCCCATTGGGTCTTTAAAGTATTTTTCAGTGTTGTTCAAAAGAAGGGCAAATCAGCACTGACATGCAACACCCAGAGGGGCCATGGCAACAGACCAAGAGCTTCTCATCAGTACCAATAGTCCCAGTGTGATAACCCAGTGTCTCTGCATAGGAGTGTCACTCCCTCTTTTATTGTGTCTGCAAGGCAGAAGCATGGTGTAAACAATGTTTGATAAGCCTATATATCTCCCAGAAGCTCTGTTAGAAGCTACCTTGTTACAGCCATTGCTGGCTTGTTCTATAAGTTATAGTATTGGCACAAACTGTATATGAAGTAGTGGTGAGGATATCAGCTGTGTTTTGATAAAATGAAGAGAGTTGGATTACGACTGATCATCCAGACTAAAGCTGATGTTATTGATATGTGTAGCAGAAACAATATCTTGGCATTTTTGCAGTAAGCTGAATGTAGAGTGGCTTTCATTGCTTTTCACAAATAATTTTATTTATGCATAAATTGGCATGCAGGTAAATGTACTGCTGATAAATAACTATTGTCATCAGTTGGTAACTTTCCAGTGAATTTAAATGTGTCACATCCACAATATTGACTAAACTTGTGCCAGTGGAAAGCACTGTTCCCCCTCTGAACCACAAGAAGTTCAGCCTTTGACTTTAACAAAATGCAACTTGGACTTTTCTTATTTAGTTGCTTAAAAACTTTCTGGTTGCTGTTAATGGCATTCTTATAGGCAAATTATTGCCTCGCATCTAAATGATCCAAATTGCAGCCTTACAGCTCACACAAGCTGTTTCTTAAATGCCACTTAGCTGTTGGATCCCAGAGTGTGCTCTTGTTGAGTTATTGGGAGGTGGAATGGCTGAAAACCAGCAGAGCGACAAGGAGACGTATCCACTATAGAGGTCATCACCTTGTGACTGTCTGCCTTATACTTCAGAAGCTTGCAGTCACTGCTTGCAGTCTTTGGTCTGTTAAAATTTCAGATTGTGAGATAACAATAAGCAACAGGATTCAGGCAGCGTTCCTGACAACCAGCAGATTTTTGTTCAGCTCAGCACAGTGGTTACTCAGTAGGGAAAGGCACAAAGGGAAGATGCAACATGGTACGATGCAATGGCAGAAAAAAGAGATGGAAAAACACAGTCAAAGGGCCTTTGTGGGGTTTAACTTCAATTCAGTTTTTACTACTTTCTACTGGTTGTTGATATACCGTGGAAGCCATTTCTATATTATACTGGCTTGTGGAATTGGATGGAGGTTACATCATTTGTCATGTCCTAAAAGGTTGGTTTAACACCATCTTTAAAGGCCTTGTGAAGTCCATGTTACATTTGGCAGGTAAAGGTTTTTCTCTATGTCACTGAGGTGAAGAAAAAAGCCACCATTTCCTCTTTTTAGTTTAACTGGGGTTTGGCTAAAACTTAAAAAAATAAATAAATAAATAGTCGAAAGCTGATCTAACATTGGTTAAATGTAGCAACATTTCATTCTCAGACCAGTCTGTGTTTCACATTTGCTTGAACACATAACTTTTGGTCTTAATAAAAACCCTCTATGGCATAATTATTGCACTAAGATTGTAGATCTTACAAGATATAACTGCAAAAAGATAAAAAAGAAGGGAAAATATAAAATTTTTAAGCAAAAAAGTCTAGGGAAACATTACATTCCCCAAGCTGTTGTTTGAAGAAATACAACCCTGTGTTGTTTTCAATTTGATTTTTATTGAGATCATATGAACAAGCACATCGAACAACAATGTGTCCCAGTCCCTGAGTGTATTTCACAATAGTGTGTTGACCAAAAGTACTGAATAGCTCCCAAAGTTTCTCCTGTGCCCCTCCCTCCTGAATGCAGCTCTATTATGGGCACAGTAGCACGTATCAAGGTGATTTATTGCCAGAGAGAGCTCAAGTTGTTTAAAATGACTGGTGTGATTAGTCATATATGCTTCAGAGCTGAAAAAGGGGTGCACAGTGCTCCTGTAAATTAACAGCAGCTGCAAACTGTAGTCGACCAAAGCAAGGTGGTCAAACGTGGTAAGCGGCAGAGTCGCTGGGGGAAAAGGAGAGAAAGTGGGTCATTACATCCCTTTCAGGTATGAGTAGGTTGACAGAAGAGAAAGGAAGGCTATGTTCAAGATTCAGAGGCTCTGTGATGAATTGATTTCAGCAATAGAAATAAAACAGGAGAAGTATAGTCTGAGTTTTGCCAAAATTCCACTTGAGTTACTGTACAAATATGCTCTATATATTCCCACAAGCTCTCAGATGTCTCCACGCTCTATGATTCCTGACAGAAGGTGCTCCTGGAAGAAGCGTTTTATTTGGAAACTGGTTTTCTTTTGGTTTTTGAAGTATTGTTTCCACTTTCCTCTACTTTTTTAGCTTATTAAAGGATCTACAACAAATGTGTTTTACTGAATCTGTAACTGGCTTCACATTGAGCCAACAGAGAAGTGCCAAGGAAATTGTTTGTTTTAAAAGTTTTAAAAGTTTTTGTGGGATTTGTCTGACGCACTTTACAGTCATAGTTGTAGATTTGGGAAATAAATGAAAAGACTGATACCACTCTTAAACATGAGTGGTATCGATTCAATTGTCGATAAGAAAGCAAATGGGTCTATTTCCCAAAATGTTATAAGTGCTATTCCTTTATAATTTTTGGAGTGTCTGACATAACCTGCTGTACTTCTGTAAAGAACTCAAATACAGTGTTGCAGGGATGATATTTTTGTAGGCCAAAGGAAGTTAGCACTGCCCTGGTTCCCTCAACAAAAAGCCCATTGGGTTTTTATATTAGTTTTTGGATCACAGCAGAAAAGTCAAAACCACTAGCTTCCAACGGCTTTTAACAGATTGTAAGTGCTTGGCATGATAACATTATCTCAGCTAGCCAGTTGTTAGCAACTGCCTTTTATAAGACACGTACAAGCTTCAAAAGTCTCTAGTGGGGTATTTACTGACATATTTAATGTCATAGAACAAACGTTAAAATCTCTTAAGATTTCCTTAACCACAGGCCTTATTTCAAGCTTTCAACCAAAACCTATTCAAAAAAACCATTGCCTTTAAGATGAGTGAACCAGAAGTGCAAAATTGCTAACTCCTTTCCAGGTTTTAGGACTCCTTCCTGCAGCATAGATGCGTCGTAAATCTCACAGTAATTCTTCACCAGATCAATGGCCATCTGCATCACTCGACACCAATCTGATACCAATCTGATTAAGGGCAGAAGACTCAAACGCATTACCTTGTGAGGCTCAAGCATTTTCAACTCCACTATGCCTACAAACAGGAAACTGTGTTTTTAAGGAGATCGTCGATAGACATACAGTAATATAGTTTTCCAGTCTGTTCCACATTAAAGGAAATATCCACGCTCGCATACTCTTACAAACATTAAGTATCATCAGTTTGTGATGATTAATGCACTTCAGGAGTGTTTTTTGTGATGAAATGTCATAATTCACTTTTGAATTAATGGATTTTCTTTTAATCAGTGGCTGCATTACATTCTGGTCTATTGAGATTTTTATTTTATTCTTTTCTTCTGTGAGACTGACTCCAAAATCTGACCTTTATCACTGATGTTTTAGGTAAACTCCACCATAACTCTGCTAGAAATATTTCTAGTGGAATCGTGTCTGTTGTGTCTGTTAAAATGAGAAAAATACATAACATTGGCTCAGAACGGAGGTGCATCCTTTACATTGTACATTGCCAGTAGCTGTTTTTTCTACAGTGTTAATGTGCTTTAGGATGATTAAGCTTTTGAAATTTGACACGTTGCAGCTTATTCTTTGAAAAGCTAATGACCTTAGCATTTTCCTTAACTGACCTGTGACATTGGCAGCTGTAAAACATTTTAACATCAAATTGATGCTTAAAGTAATTGCTTGGGTGAATTCCTAAAAGCACTTTAACCCCATGCCAACCTAGTTTTAGCTTGTCATTTAATGCAACATACACCACATTCTCAGATTGTAATTTTTGTATGGCTTCCAAAAACATTAAGAAAATGCAGGCGCAACAACATCATAAATGGCAGCAAGATAAATCTAAATTTAGTACTTATTATGCCAGAGTATTGAGTAGTAAATTTGGGAGATTCAGTTTTTATTTTTTTTAAACACCCATTGGTGTTTGTCGGTGCTATTGATAGAACTTCCTGCAGATAAAAAAGGCAGTTTCTTAATTGCTTGCATGCAGCCATTTACCTCCACATGTAACAAAACCACAGAAAAGACGGGTGCTAATTACAACGCAGACATGTTTCAGTGCCTTGCAAATGTTTATATTTAGAGCCAGAGTCAGATTTTGCATCCTCTCATTACACACTGACTGGGCGGATACTTACAGCTTCCAGACAAATATTGAGCCTGCATGCTTTCTTTGGCTTTATTATTTGGAAGATTCCTCTGAATTTGCTTCCAACAAAGCCTGGCATGCTTGTTAATCTGAATGTTAAGCATATTTAAGTGACTAAAAATAAAAATAGATGGAGAATTACATGAAATAAACAACTCCCAGCACAATTTTTTTCTGTGACATTCAGGTGTTGGACTAAAAAGTAACTGCTCTGACATTCTGATCTGCTTCCAAATTGAAAGTCAATGCTACACCTTTCCACCAAATTTGATGAAAATTGTTGCCAGTAGTTTTTTGTAATCTTGCTGACAGACAAACCAACCAACAAATGAACAAAAGGGACAAACTGAACTAAAAAACATAACCTCCTTGGAGAAAAAAAAAAAAAAAAAAGCAAGTTGCATCTTAATGGATGGTGGTCATTCATGTCCTGCATTTAGACCTTAAGGTAACACTTAAGGTGTCAGGAAAAGACAGAAGTTTACATATTGATTCATATGTTGCATACTTTATATCATTGTTGACTATCTAACACATCAAGACCACAATCATTCCCTAACTTAATCAAGTGCTGGGAATACAATTGTTGATATTCTATTGTGAGAGTGGATAATCAAAGCAAATCAAGTGGATCATGTCAGTAAACATTTTGCAGATACGTTGTATACTTCTTTATGTCAACTAAAATGGACATTGATTGTGTGAGGTACAGCCAAATACTGTATTTCCACAGTTTGCAACATGTTGCGACGTGTTGTATTCTGCTTGCTGTCAGGTTGTCTTCACTGAGATTGATTTTGTGTACTGCCAGTGGGCTCATTCTACCCAGTACCAACTAAGTTGATGAAGCATTAGGGACTGACCAGTATTTTCAAATTGAATTTTCTGAGCTGGCACATGTCCAGAACCAGCTGCCTATATTCAGGAGGTCTCACCAAACAGCAGCCTGCGTGTGTTTGGCAGCCAGAAAGCAGTCCTACTTCATCCATCCAAATTGTCCAGGCCTTGAGAGTTGACAGGTTTGGTAATCAGTGTACACAAGCATAATCTCCATGTTCTCAAGACACCACACAACCAGATCTCTCTCCATTTGCGTTTCTTCCTACCTCTCATATATATATATATATATATATATATATATATATATATATATATATATATATATATATATATATATATATATATATATATATAAATCACCTTGCAAGAGGAAAAAAACATCCACAATTATGCATACTGGATAGTGTCAGACCGTGAATATAGAAACCATGTGTCGATATGTGTGAAGGCCAGCTGCACCACTGCTCCTGTGTGGAGAATATATAGCTATAATTATTTATCTTGCTGATCCTCATCACCAAATGGTAGCACTTTACATTGTACCACGGTAATAAGATGGTAATAGTGGGATAACAGTGTGATAATAAAGAGGTTATATATAGGTAATAACTTGTAATTACCAAAGTAATAACTGGGTCATACATAACAGTAATAAGATGCAATACTGGGGTAATATGGTGATAAGCCATATACATATTGCACATCAAACTTTCTGACAATAATCGACAGAGAGAGAACAGTATGTCAGACTCTATTTCACATACTGAGAATGCTAACAAAGGCATGTAATGTAGAAGATTGAATCAGATAGTATGGAGAGATGATGACACAAACCATGAGGCTTCCTGCTCACACAACTTCCTGATTAAATCCCAGGGAGCAAAGCTCCTGAAGGTCCTCCTACATATATTACCCAATTATTATCATGTTATTACAATATAATTATATTACTATTACCCAGATATTGTATATCATTTGATCCACATGCGTGTGTGTTCCTTTAAGAACTGACTGTCTGACAAGGAAAAGCTTCCTGTGCAACACTGGAAAGAAAGCTGAGGTGATCAACTAACGCTGCTTTTCCATGACCAGCTGATTTGAATTTGAGCTAAACAGTGAAAAAAGTTAGATATGTTACAGATAAAAAAAGCTGTATAAATGGCAATAAAAAAAAAACTTAAACGTTTGAAGTCCTCACTAGTTCGACATTACACAAACAACAATGCAAGGTCTACAACAGAGAGAATCTAGAGACATCAAACGGTGTGACTCAGCACCCAGACAGCATGACTATCTGCACTTTCATTGTCAGTGCAACTCAGGGATCTCCTTAAAAAACACTTTAGAAAATGTCAGCGTCTTCCCATCAAATGTGGCTAAGTGTTCCATTCGCTGCCTATTTAAAGCAACTCTCAAGCCCGTTGAAGGCACAGTCAAATAAGATCTTATGGGTCGGCCCACTACCAAAGTATGAAGCTTTAAACAAGCTCTCACTCCAAAATTGACAGGTCTTTTGATACATAGATTACTAAACAACTAAAAACTTCTGATAACTTATACTGACATATTTGGTTGGAGGTGGAGATTGTGCGCCTTAAAAAAGTGTGTTTCCTGTTGTAGCTAATTCATCCATCCATCCATCTTCATCCGCTTATCCGGTATCGGGTCGCGGGGGCAGCAGCTCCAGTAGGGGACCCCAAACTTCCCTTTCCCGAGCCACATCAACCAGCTCCGACTGGGATCCCGAGTGTCCAGGCCAGGTTGGAGATATAATCTTCCACCTAGTCCTGGGTCTTCCCACTCCTCCCAGCTGGACGTGCCTGAACATCCCTAGGAGCGCCTGAGGCATCCTTACCAGATAACCACCTCAACTGGCTCCTTTCGATAAAGGAGCAGCGGCTCTACTCCGAGCTCCTCTCGGATGACTGAGCTTCTCACCCTATCTCTAAGGGAGACGCCAGCCACCCTCCTGAGGAAACCCATTTCGGCCGCTTGTACCCTGGACCTCGTTCTTTCGGTCATGACCCAGCCTTCATGACCATAGGTTATGGTCATGAAGGCTGTTGTAGCTAATTGCAATAGTTAAATAGTTAATGGATTCTCTTGTTTTTCTAAATGTTCTAATAAAGGATTTGTGCAATTGAGAAATACAATTTTGTCTTTCACTTATGTTATGTATATATAAAAATGTGCCAAAAATATAAACAATCAGATATATAAAAATGTAACAAAATAATATTCTAAATAGCACAAATCCTTAATCACACAATTGTGACGACATGACTTGATCAACCTTACTTTTGAAAAGCTCCTCTCTGCTTGAGCCACAGTGACTGACAGAGTAAGTACAATCCTGTACTGTAAGTAAGTACAATCCTGAGAGCAGTCCAAAGGTTGGGGTAGATCTCCGATAGATCCTTATCAAGCATAAAAGTGATAAGTTCATGGATGCTTATGGTCACCAGTTTCCCCCATTGTCTGGACCGTTCCATTTGGGAGCCCAAACTTGGGTGCCAATTTGTTTTCCTCCGAGGTTGCTGACGTCGGCCATGACACGAACACACACGTCTATCAACTCAATAATAAAGCCGCTCATGCCAAAAAAACTACTGCCAGCGATTCACATCCTGTCTTCTACCAACAGTGAACAATGTTTGTTTTATTGTCATTATGAAGGTAATCATACTGTAGTTTGAGTTAACACTCAACTATAACTTAAACTATGGGACTTTTTCTATATGAAAACAAGACCATAACTTTTGTTAGGAGTGGATATTGTATTGCAATAGCAGATATTAAGAAGCCTAATTTAATAGTATCAACATGTTGCAACTTGGCAGATACACTAAACATTTGTCTTTATGCAAATAGAACACAGTCTGGGTATTATTACATTTCTTCCAAAACATGCTTTGTTGCACATACATGCATACATGCATACATACATATATACAGTATACTGTATACGTATATATATATATATATATATATACATATATATATATATATATATATATATATATATATATATATATATATATATATATATATATATGCACACACACAAACACACAGACACACACACTATGCAGTTTAATTCTCATATATATGAGAACTAAACTGCATAGTAGTGTGGTTAAATATGGTATAACCCGTGTCTTATGTTTGACAAGTTTTGTCAAACTGAATTTAAAGCCATAAGTCTCGAAGTGTTTTAAAACCAGCGAAGACTTTAAATAGACTCAAACCAAAAGGACACAATGTTCGGCAGTGTGATTGTCTAAGCTGCTGCCCACCTCAATCTATCACAGGGCTGCCTATGGCTCCCAGGAGGCCTGTGCAGTGTGCAGCCCCCGCACCGCCTTCCACCCTTTTGCCCCCACCGCCATCACCACCCTGCCGTAAGTGACAGGCATCCAGTTCCGCCTGACTGGAGCCTCTATCTCGTAACCCTCAAGGACAACTAAGAGGACATATTCTCATCAAGTCATCTCTCTCATTCCCACGACTGCCTCCTCCATAGATGCAAACTCTCTCTCCCACACAAACACACACATACACACAGTACAACCTGCGACCCACTCACCTGTAACATCTACGTGACCTTTGCTTAATGTCCTCGGGTGCCACACCACAACCCGCTCACACAAGCAACCCTGTTTGCAGCTTCTCATTCACTCTCTTCCCTGTGCGTTTGAAACCATCTAGGTGGAGGTTGTTGAGAACCACTTCAGACAGAAACCTTGAATAAAGGAAATAAATAAGGAGTTGTATGTGAAAGCTTTTGCACCGATCACCTCACACTTCTGAGTTTTTCCACGATGTGGAGATGTGAATTCTTTATCTCATACTTTACAAAGTCTGAGGCATCTTGTGTTGTGAGAAAGGACCTGCTCCAGAGGGATATCGGACAGGGCAGTTTTTCAAAGAAATACAAGACTTGGTTCGCAGTAATGTTTCTTGAGTATTTCAGTACAGTGCCAGCTTGTTTGCAATACAACCTTCAAGTGTTCAAATAGCTTACATTGTTCAGTTTTGCAACATAACAATAACATCCAAAGACATCATTGCAATGTTGCTGCTGCTTTGACATCTTATAAACAGCAGTTATAAACTCTGCTCTTATTGCTAGTTGTTGTTTTTGCACTTTGAAGAGCTCTTAGAAGTTACTACGCTGGTGGGACAACAGGGAGTGGATGCAGAACTTCAGATTAGAGTCTGTTGCGGATAACAGCAGTAGGAAACTTAAGAAGAAAAGAAGAAGAAAGTTATCATGTTGACAAGAAACTTTTGAAATTTTGAGAATGTCAAATCCCAGAAATCATGAAATGTGATTTCAGAGAGCTGTGCAGTCTTCCATAGAATGACCACATTCATTAACTAAGACAGTTTCTTCTATAATTGTGTTTTCAGCCAAGAGTAGAGATGGTATACTTTAGAATAGTTTTATAAAGAAATTTGTGGAGTAAATATAAAATTTGTCCTAACTACACATACTGCATGTAGTTAAAGCGGTACCAATTATATCACCAATCATATTAGCAGTGGAAAAATAACGAAGCCACATATACATATCAAACCACTATGCAGTTCCCCTCAGCTCTATGAAGTGTTTTAGCATGTTGTAGCTTATGTTTTTGGGTTTTACAAAAAAGCTCTAAAAACCTACTGCACATTCACTTAGCACTAAATTACAGACAGACAATTAGCGGCTAGTTGGTGAACATAGTGGAGCATTTAGCAGCTTAAGAGTCAGATATTTCTATCATGAGTTTTTTTTTTTGTATAATAATACAATACATCGTAATAATGTTGAAAGTTTAAAACTGTTTGCATGTTAATTGATGTTTTTGTTATTGATATTTGTTGATATACATCTTTCTTGTAACCCTAATTAATTCATTTGCAGGCATTGATTAGGTCTGATCTATCTGATCGATAGAATAATCATTTGGGTAAATAGAGTAAATCTTCAGCTGATACAATGCTCTTTAAGGCTTTACATTTTTACGATTGGTTAGTCATGAAAGTTCAGTAGACTAACCGCAAAATCTTAACTCAAACACCACTTACAATCTTCTTTGGTGCTTTCCACAGCATGTCGTGGGCATCGCCAGTGAATAGAGTTCCCCCCGTTGTCGCAGACTGTATAGTTCAGTCATGCGTTGACAATTACTGGTTCAAGCATAGCTATGTGACATCAGCTGACTCATCCAATCATATCCATATACATTTATTATAGAATATGTATATAATATTACAGATTTAACTGTATAACCATTTGAAGACATTTCCTTGACAGAGACTCTGAATGAGTTGTAAGTGGACTTTGAGTTAAGATCTAGTCATAACTACATGCCTGGTGTATTTTCAAATAGAGATCCTGCTTACTGCAGCTTTAATGTCACAGCAGTTTCAAATGTATTAAGTCTTTGTGACCAAAGTAGTCATATAGCAGCCTTTCAGAGTCTTTGTACAGAGAGTGTAATATAAATTGGAGCTTTTCCTAGTGCTGGCCTTTAATCTGCCTGTTCAGTGTCATAGAGAAAGCTAATTAACTTTCACACTATTTTTAAAGGCTTTGGAGCCAAGTGACAGTTTGTGAATTGTTATTTTGAAATGGTACAAGATGAGTAAATTATGCAAAACAAGCCTTCTTTAAATCTCCCATTGCATATTTTCAAACATAAATGTGCGCTGTAAATAATGAGTCAGCACAAAAACAAATTATAACGATCCTCGTCATTACAGTGAGGCAAAATATTGTGCTGTGTTCCGAAATCTTCCCCTTATTGCAGCATAAATAACACTGCAAGTTACCAATGTACTGAAGAACCTATAAGTATCAAAAGAGGCAATACAGAGGCTATTCATTTCTATTTTCAGAATGCCAATTATGGTGCACAGCAGCAGCTTTGGATATTGAACCAGTTGAAGTCAAACTGTTGTAATACATTATTATCTATTTCAACCTGGTGCAGTGGGGAGATTCTCACCGCTGGATTTTCATCAAAAGTGATAGCCTGCTGAAAATGTAATTCACCGTTTTAGTATAAATCAATAAGCCTCCAGAATCTATTCCCCCATTCCACCTTTATGTTAATATAAAAGAAATGCTCAAATAGAACTTTAATTCACCACACAGACTTTCAGACTGTTTAATGGCCCCAATTTATCCATAACTGCTCAATTGACACTTACATTTTAAGCCCATCTTAATTTGGCTTCTCCTGACGATTTTAAGTTCTACTTCTCTTTGGAACCAAGGCTACTGTGACCCATATTAATGGAGATGTATAGGCTAGAGCCTCTCTAACAGGGATCTTCTATTAAGAATTATATCCCATTTGGTCATTACTACTCTGTTCTCCCACCAGAAAAAAAGTAGTCATCGCTGCATCTGATGCAGTGTATTTAAATGTCTTGGGTCCTGCACTTAAGCAAGCACACACAAAACATGTTAAATACTGAACATGTGAAAGAGTGCAAAGTGAAAGCTAATTTAGTTTTAGAGCATTAGAGGACATTCAGATGTTTCTGATGAGGGATATTAATCCTGATGGACTCTCATCCGAGTGTAATCATTAACCATGTCTCATTGGCGAGGCTCTGATTTGCCACAGAGAGATGAAGATGAACTCAGCAATATATTTCTCATCATAACACACCCTCACATAAATATTAATAGCATATTTTCAGCTGGTAGGCATGAATCATTTTTCAGACAGGGAATTTTTTAAGAGCCATCCATGCATGTCCAAGAACAGTACATAAGCAAGCAGTTGTGATAAACAACATTGCTTCAGGGAAACAGTGAAGAGAAGGCTTTAACTGTACCAGAGATTCAAAGGTCTTTATTTTACTTACTTCGGGTTCCTGTCAAAATATTTTCTTATTTATCATTACAGCTTGCCGACACAAATATTTTAATTGCACAAGTGATTGTTATCACTGATGTTATAGATGTATTGAGACCAGATACCCTGTCAATAATGTAGCTGCTGTGAGGTTTGCAATCATGGATGTTGCTTGTGTAACTGGCAAATATAATGGGGTTAAAGGAAATATCCAGGCTTTGATACTTTAAAGCTGCTATAATCAATATTTCATGAGTACTGTTAAAAGGGCCCTTTTATAGTGACAAACCCACAGATAATTAGCGAGTGTTTAAACAGCTTTCTTTTATTTGGTTTTTGTTTTTTTAGCTAAATGAAATCTGATAAACCCAGCGTACCCACCAAGCACCAAACAGCAGAATAAATTTAATTTAACTGCTGGATGTGTCCATAAATACTTATGTGATAGTATGTCAATACAGTATGTTTGCCAGTCACTTGTGTTGCAACAAGTGGCCACAAAAAAAACTATAAATGTAGCTAATATTTTATGTTTACAGCAATTTAACCTAAGACCAATTTTCAGATTGAATTGCCATTTCATTACACTTCATTATTCAATCGTGTTCATGTCAGCTGTTTTGTTTCAGAAGCAAGTGACATATCGGTCATGTAGTTTGATCAGTCATTTTCATTCCAGCTGGCATCGTGGTTGCTAGGAGGTTGTTATTTCTGCAAGTTGATTTGAAACAACCTGTACAGATGTGTGACTGATGTGTACACTTGATGTTATTTTAGTGCCATTCTTCTGTTACTGTTTTTCATGGATGTAGCTATTTTTCTGGATCTGGCAGATGACGTTATAAAGATGGCACCTCCATTCTACAAAACTCTTATTGGCTTGATTGTTTAACAATTTGGGAAACAGTTAACAACCAGGGGCCTGTTTCAGAAAGCAGGTTTAGAGAAAACTGAGCTTAACCCTGAGATTAGGGAAACTGAGTTTTCTGTTTTCAGAAACAGAGGTTAATCAAACCTGAGAGAGAGAGACAGAGGGGGGGGGGGGTAACTCCAGCCCGTTTCAGAAAGAGAGGTAACTTAACGTCAGAGTCAGTTACTATGGTAACTGAGTCTGTGAACTTAACCTGGTTGGGAGTTTCTCTCAGTCTCCTCCCTCTGACACAGCACGCTTTCATTTCCTCATTCATTAAAAAACAGTGGTTTATTAACCGTTAGGCAGATTATAACTATAACTAGGTAACGTTAGACTATAAAACGTTTGCTCCGAACATGGCATTTCCTTTTGTCAACGATCCTGTTGATGAAGAAGCTGTATTACTTTGAAGGGAGATGACATACGTCAGGAGATGATATTGAGGCCCCGACTATAGATGCATTTTAATTTCCAGATAACTACCTATTGGAGCGGTATCATTTTTCTTCCCAGTCTATCAGTTATATAGCCTATAACCTTATCCTCCCTCATATCACTAACGTCACCCATCGTAGACCTGCTCTACATCCCAGCACATTCCTTGTGTTGCATTATGTTTTTTTGCAAAACGTTTAAAACATGTTAACTAAAATGCTCTGCATCAACAATGTTGTAGAGTTCCATCGACACAAACCAGTAAGAGACATTACAAAGAAATAACTGATTGTAAATCATAATTCTGTTGATGATGG